>OX638369.1:50460012-50996445 GCA_951812925.1 Calliopum simillimum | reverse complement strand
GAATTTTATAATAGAAACCAATTTAGAAACAAAACGAAATTTCGTTTATTTATATCATAACTGTTCACAACTGTTTAAATTGGGCTTTCTTCTTCTTAAATTACAAGTTGTACGAAAACAATTCTTACGTACTTTTTGAGAAAATTTCCTGTGCTACAAAAATGTGGACCAACATTTTTCTGTAGAAATTAGAGTTAGTCAAATATTTGCATAAAACTCAAATGCGCCACCTAAGAAATTGAAAAAAAAATTATGTTAAGTAGCAACTAAGTAGTAAAGATTTTGTAAAAAAAATTTTTCTTAGATATTAAGCATATACCAGGGAATAAAATCGTTTTTTTTTTTTTAGAACCAACATTTTTCATTTATTATTGAAAATCCCTACTTCAAATAGATACATAAAAATGAAGCAACTTCCCCGCCTCTGAGAAAGAAAATTATAAAAAATATGTGGGTTCTCTCTACATGTGTATGAACTATATCCCATAAACAAATTGGAGTAATTGATATTGGTTTAAAAGTTATTAACAATATAGTGATGCCGTTCAAACCTTTAAATAAAAACTAGTAAGGGTGGTATCTTTGGCCTAGCCAAACACTAAATACCCTACACTGCATTTCAAGTATATTATTAAACACTTAGTTGATAAATACTATTCAATATGTAATGTACATACAAGTTTTTATTAAAATAAATTGTTTTATTCTTCGTAAGTCCTAGGAGAGTTAAATAATAAATTGCTTATATGGGAAGTGCCACGCCCTCGTCTCTGAGCTTATCTAGATTTTGCGTAGAGCTTGCATTTCATGTTTTGAGTGTTTGAGTAAAATTCGGTAAGGTTTTCTTACTAAAACCTTTCAATATAGCATTTTTAAACTTTTGCTTATATGGGAGGTGCCACGCCCTCTTGTCCGAGGTTGCGTAGTTTTTTTTTAGAGCTTGCATTTATTGATCTGAGTATTTTTTTGGGTTATCTCAAAAAACGCCTTCAGTATAACATTTTGAAACTTTTGTTTCTATGGGAGGTGCCACGCCCTTTAGTCCGAATTCGCCTAGTTTTTGCTCAGAGATTGCACTCACTATCCCTAGTATTTATGTGTATTTTGCTTTTGTTATTGCAAGTAATGCTCTTATTATTGCATTTTCAATATATTTGTTGTATGGGCGGTAGACGTGCCCGTTGACCGATGAACGAATCGTTTTTTCTTCTTTTATGGATCCGTTTCGAACCTGTAACGTACATCAAAAACGAATTCAAAACGGATTCGCTTTTAATAATGTTAATGCTGCTTATAAAAAAAAAGAAAACAGGGTGAAGCGCTTATTTTTAATTAAAAAAAACAAACCCAATGTGCACAAAAAACGGATGAGGATCCGTTTCGAATCCATTACGAGTTCATAAAGGTATAAAAAACGTAATCCGCGGTAACGGATCCATTTCGAACCCGTAATGTACATCAAAAACGAATTCAAAACGCTTTGTGTGGATAAAAAAAAAAAAAACATTTTGAAGCGCTTATTAGCGAATAAAAAAAAATTAAATTCCGCAGTGCGGGCCCGTTTCGAATCCGAAACTTATGTAAAAACGAATTCAAAACGGATTTGCTTTTAAATATGTTAATGCTGTATATTTACAGAAAAAACCGTTTTGATGCGCCTATTAGCAATTAAAAAATAATAAAAAGAAAAAAAAAGAAGAAAAAATAATGGGTAAAAAATCCACCTCTGGTAGGATTCGAACCTGGGGCAAATCCGTTTCGATTCCGTAAATACTTCAAATACGAACTCAAAACGGATTTGCTTTATTTAATTTTTATGATAAAAAAAATATTTTTGATTTGTTTTTTTTTCTTTTCTTTTTATTTTATTGCGTATGATTTTTTGTAAACTTTTCAAACTCTGTTTGAAAAAATGTTTTTGATTCCAAATTTGAGTATATAACATTTTTTATCAAAAGAAGGGAAGAAAAAACAACACAGAATACTTATAAAAAAACAACAAAAATTTGTTTAATATACAAACTTTAAATCTCAACATCAAATAAGTCTACATCAGTTAAGTAACCATCATATCGACCTAGTTGTCTAACGTCTCGTGTATGAAAGAGTAATACCCCCGGGAGCCTGAGTTCGACTCCCAGCCGGGCTAGTAATTTTTTTTTCTTTTTGTTATTTTGTTTTTTTTAATTAAAAATAAGCGCTTCACCCTGTTTTCTTTTTTTTTATAAGCAGCATTAACATTATTAAAAGCGAATCCGTTTTGAATTCGTTTTTGATGTACGTTATAGGGTTCGAAACGGATCCATAAAAGAAGAAAAACGATTCGTTTTTTTTTTTAGGAATCCTTCCCGCAAACGGATCAGCAACGGATACGTAACGGATTCCGTAACGGATAAAAAGAACGAAAATATGAACCCGTTACGGATCCGAAACGAGTCCGTTTGGCACACTGGGAAATAACAAAAAAAAAAAAAATTACTAGCCCGGCCGGGAGTCGAACTCAGGCTCCTGGGGTATTACTCTTTCATACACGAGACGTTAGACAACTAGGCTATTGACCGATATGATGAGATTTAAAGTTTGTATATTAAACAAATTTCTGTTGTTTTTTTATAAGTATTCTGTGTTGTCCCAGTGTGCCAAACGGACTCGTTTCGGATCCGTAACGGGTTCATATTTTCGTTCTTTTTATCCGTTACGGAATCCGTTACGTATCCGTTACTGATCCGTTTGCGGGAAGGATTCCTAAAAAAAAAACGAATCGTTTTTTCTTCTTTTATGGATCCGTTTCGAACCTGTAACGTACATCAAAAACGAATTCAAAAACGGATTCGCTTTTAATAATGTTAGTGCTGCTTATAAAAAAAAAGAAAACAGGGTGAAGCGCTTATTTTTAATTAAAAAAAAACAAAATAACAAAAAAAAAAAAATTACTAGCCCGGCCGGGAGTCGAACTCAGGCTCCCGGGGTATTACTCTTTCATACACGAGACGTTAGACAACTTGGCTATTGACCGATATGATGTTTACTTAACTGATGTAGACTTATTTGATGTTGAGATTTAAAGTTTGTATATTAAACGAATTTCTGTTGTTTTTTTATAAGTATTCTGTGTTGTTTTTCTTCCCTTCTTTTGATAAAAAATGTTATATACTCAAATTTGGAATCAAAAACATTTTTTCAAACAGAGTTTGAAAAGTTTACAAAAAATCATACGCAAAAAAAGAAAAAAAAAAAACAAATCAAAAATATTTTTTTTATCATATAAATTAAATAAAGCAAATCCGTTTTGAGTTCGTATTTGAAGAATTTACGGAATCGAAACGGATTTGCCCAGGTTCGAATCCTACCAGAGGTGGATTTTTACCCTTTATTTTTCTTCCTTTTTTTTCTTTTTATTATTTTTTAATTGCTAATAGGCGCATCAAAACGGTTTTTTTCTGTAAATATACAGCATTAACATATTTAAAAGCAAATCCGTTTTGAATTCGTTTTTACATAAGTTTCGGATTCGAAACGGGCCCGCACTGCGGAATTTATTTTATTTTTATTCGCTAATAAGCGCTTCAAAATGTTTTTTTTTTTATCTAAACAAAGCGTTTTGAATTCGTTTTTAATGTACGTTACGGGTTCGAAATGGATCCGTTACCGCGGATTGCGTTTTTTATACCTTTATGAACTCGTAATGGATTCGAAACGGATCCTCATCCGTTTTTGTGCACATTGGGGTTTTTCTTCCCTTCTTTTGATAAAAAATGTTATATACTCAAATTTGGAATCAAAAACATTTTTTCAAACAGAGTTTGAAAAGTTCACAAAAAATCATACGCAATAAAATAAAAAAAAAAAAACAAATCAAAAATATTTTTTTTATCATAAAAATTAAATAAAGCAAATCCGTTTTGAGTTCGTATTTGAAGTATTTACGGAATCGAAACGGATTTGCCCAGGTTAGAATCCTACCAGAGGTGGATTTTTACCCTTTATTTTTCTTCCTTCTTTTTCTTTTTATTATTTTTTAATTGCTAATAGGCGCATCAAAACGGTTTTTTTTTTCTGTAAATATACAGCATTAACATATTTGAAAGCAAATCCGTTTTGAATTCGTTTTTACATAAGTTTCGGATTCGAAACAGGCCCGCACTGCGGAATTTAATTTTTTTTTTATTCGCTAATAAGCGCTTCAAAATGTTTTTTTTTTTTTATCTAAGCAGAGCGTTTTGAATTCGTTTTTGATGTATGTTACGGGTTCGAAATGGATCTGTTACCGCGGATTACGTTTTTTATACCTTTATGAACTCGTAATGGATTCGAAACGAATCCTCATCCGTTTTTGTGCACATTGGGTATGGTCAAAAATATAAGATTGAAAATTACAGAGGTATTGCAAAATTTTCAATAATTCCTAAAATTTAAGATAAACTAGTGAATAGATTATCTGAGATGAAAAATTATAATGCAACTCAACATAGTTTCTTAAATGGTAAATCCACTACAACTAACCTTGCGATTTTTTCAAATTATTGCTTGAATGTAATCAAAGCCGGTTCATATGGAGATTTTAAAAAAGCGTTTGATAGTGTGGATCATCATATATTACTAATGAAGCTCGAAAAGATGGGTATCCATTCCCAGCTTTTGAAATGGATTGAGTCTTATATATCGGGTGGATCACTGATGGTCAAGATTGGTGAGCATTATTCAAGATCAATATTTGTTAAATCGGATATTCCTCAATGTAGCCACTTAGGTCCTTTACTTTTCAATATCTTTATTAATTGTTTTTTTATTTAATTGAACTTTTAGTCATATATTTGCAAAGATCGATTTACATATAAATCTATCAATGCATTTTTCTAACACATAATTATGACAAATCAAGGAACGGATTAAAAACACGGCTATATCAGACTATTTTTGTTGTAATTATAATTATATTTATTTTACTAAATTAATTATAATTGAAAAATTGCAAGTTTGAAAACTTTTTGTGTTTTTGGTCTGGGCGGGAGGCGAACCAAGGATCTCCAGGTTGGTAGCAGAAGTCGTTACCACTGCACCAGCCTTGCCCGGCTGCGAAGCCGACTTTTTGCCAGTTTTATTTGTGTGTTAATACGTATTGATATATCATAATTGTTGTTTTGTGTTATTTATTGATATTTGGTATAGTTGTTCCTTTGGAACAAATTCAATACCGATTGCAGGTGTTTCCACCTTATCAGGGCGTGTTCTCCCAAAAACACAAAAAGTTTTCAAACTTGCAATTTTTCAATTATAATTAATTTAGTAAAATAAATATAATTATAATTACAACAAAAATAGTCTGATGAGTCTTTGTGGCGAAAGACGAAACATATGTCACTATAGCCGTGTTTTTAATCCGTTCCTTGATTTGTCATAATTATGTGTTAGAAAAATGCATTGATAGATTTATATGTAAATCGATCTTTGCAAATATATGACTAAAAGTTCAATTAAATTAAAAATCAATTTCAATATAAAATGACATTAAGTAACACACTTAAAAAATTCTTAAAATATCTTTATTAATGACATTCCTCTCATATTTATTTATTGCAGCTGTCTTCTATATACTGATGATTTACAAATTTTCCTAGATGTTAAAAATATCAATGATTGTATGAATCTTCAAGAAGATATCAATTCTCTTATTCACTGGTGTAGAAAGAATAAACTCTTTTTAAATTTTGAGAAATGTAGTATCCTTACGCTGTCTCGGAAGACTGCTCAAATTTCCTTTGATTATAAATACAATGATTGTGACTGCACCTCAAGAGTAATTAAGTTTAAAGACCTCGGCGTATTCGTTGAATCAAATTTTTAATTCGATACGCATCTCGAATATCTCATTTCTCAGTTCGAAAATTAAGAGAGTCCAGTTTATTGTACACGTCTTTTCATGGAACTAATTATGGCCTTAGTGAGCCTATCTCTAGGTGCCTTGCTGTTGTAATGCAATTTTAAACCAATTAGATTTCAGTGTCAATATAAATATTTTTAAGAGCAGTTTAAGATCTCAAGTATCTCCTAAGTATTTGTATTTAAGATTTGTAATCTGTAAGGGCTTTGACCCTGTAGATGATATTAAAAAAATAAAATAAATAAGGATCAAAATCAGTTAAATATATTTATTTGAATCGCCTAAATTATTAAAAATTAAGTGAATATGAAAAATAATATATACGTATGAGAGGTTAAGAATGAAAAGGCTTAACTCAATAAAAATGACTTACTCCATTGCCATTCTAACCCCCTCATATATAATTCCAACTCAAAACAAAAGCTTTGCATTTTGTATTGCAGAAGAATTTAATCCTTTTTATATCTTATGCAAAAATTTTCTCTTCTCTGCGTTTTTTAGTCACAACAGTTCCTGGCTTATGTTGTGCATCTGGATGATTCGTTAGCTCTGGTGGGCAAGTCGATACAGGACTAGCTGTTACAACTTGTTTTAAATCATAAAATAGATGACTATCATCTTTGGTAACAAAGGAAATTGCCACACCATTTTTACCAGCACGCCCAGTACGTCCTATACGATGTGTATAATCTTCAATGCTCTTTGCCATATCATAATTAATGACCAATGATACATCTTTAATGTCGATACCACGTCCAGCGACATCAGTTGCCACAAGCATATCTTTTGCACCTGATTTCAATGAGGCCAAAGCATATTCACGCTGTTCTTGTCCCTTACCACCGTGCAATGTACATGAATTGTAACCAAGTTTTTCCAGTCCCTTTGCCAAAACATCGGCACCTTTCTTTTGATTGACAAAAATAATAACCGGTGGTTCGACGCCACGCGATAAAATTTCCATTAACTTCTTGCGTTTGTCATTTTCGCCCATCATAAACACAATTTGTTCAGTACGTTCGGTGGGTTTGCCTATAGAACCAATATACACTGTAGCTGGACGACGTAGATAGGTACGCGCAAGACGTTCTACGGCCGGAGGCATTGTCGCCGTAAACATCACAGTTTGTCTAGAAAGGTAAAAAAATGTATTAACAGTTTACTCTTTGAAGAAACATTTCTGTAAGTATTAGGAATAATGGTACAAATTTGAAAATTTTTACAGTTGGTTTTTTAGTTGTTCTTACATTTCGACAATTAAACCAACTAGGCAACGAAATTAAATTGCGTTTGCTTACGTAATACGAGCCTTAGACAGAACAAATTTTTTACCTGTATTTTTTTTTGGAGTGAAAATTCTCCATTAATTTGCTAGCATCTTCTGCATCTTCTGTGTCTGGTTTTAGATTTGTTACTGGCATGTATTCCAAAATTTTTTGTACATCTGGTTCAAAGCCCATGTCAATCATACGATCTGCTTCATCCAACACTATGTAGGTACATTGATTTAAAACCAAATAACGATTCTCTAATACATCTATTAAACGACCAGGTGTGGCAATAACAATTTCACAACCCAAACGAAGTCGAAAACCTTGTTCTTCACGAGATAAACCACCGACTACAACAACAGTTCGTATACCCAGTGGTTGACCGAACTTAATTGTTTCCTCTTCAATTTGTTGTGCTAATTCACGTGTTGGTGCCATAATAATAGCGTAAGGGCCCTGATCAACATCCTCGAGACGTTCAATTTTTGGCAGTGATTGAATCCACGAGAGCAGCGGTATAAGAAAAGCAAGAGTTTTACCAGAACCTGTTTCGGCTACACCTATAATGTCACGATTTTGTAAACCAATAGGTATTGCCTGTCGCTGAATAGGTGTTGGTTCTTTATAGCCCACACCATCAATAATTTCAATAATTTCTTTAGGGAATCCAGATTCACCCCAAGTACGGAAAGGATTAGGTATTTTGCCACCTTTGATTGTAATATTGTAATCCTCGCGAAAGATACGCCAATCACGTTCTGTCATTTCGTCTGCTTCCTTTTCGGACCAATGTCGATCATCCCATTTTTGTTTGTCCTCTTTACGTTTAACCTTCTTTAAGCGCACCTTCTCTTGTTCCTTCTCAGCTTCTGTGCGGCGTTTTTCTAGCAGATCACCATAGAATTTACTCTGGGTCCGTTTTTGTTCCTTAATGTCAATTCCTGAAATGAAAGAATACAAAAATCTTGTAGAGAATCTGGGTTGAACATTCATTCATGATATAATTTAACCTGAAGCTCAACTAAAATACAAAAATAATTAAAATTATAATAAACTAAATAACTTACTTATTCAAATTAAAATCATTGTGTAGTTTTTTTGACATTGAACTTATTCAAATGGAGGATTCTTGCAAAAAAATTCTTACCATTCAGCAATACGCTTTATCAAATATTTCATTTTTAATCGAATATGGAGTGTTTTTCATGGGAAGAAGGTGATTAACTCCTACACGATAATTTGGTCGAAAAATCCATAAAAACTTAATAAATATTGAACTCGAAGTATTCTATAGAAAACGATCAATAATAGTAAAACAATTGAAGCGCTTAAAACACATACCTGCAACATTTCCACGTCCAAAAAACTGCACATGATGACGTTCTTTATACAGATTATTGTAATCAATAGATGTATCTTCCCCGGCATCCCAGTCGAAGACAAACTTACGATCATTTAAACGACGCACACGCCTTTTCTTTTTAATAATTCCCAAATACCGTTCTCGTATTGCCTCTAATTCTTTTTCCTTATCCTTATGTGTAAGCTCTTCAGCACGCTTATTCTCCCTATCGCGATCATCTACACGTCTATCACGATCCCGGTCACCTCCTCCTCGACGATCCATATCACGGTCCCTATCTCGATCGCGACGATCCATAATGCGTTCTCTTTCCCTGTCACGATCTCGATCGCTTCTATTGAAGTCCAGTTTGTCAACAACGCCATGTACATCAGCTCCACCCAAGTTTCTTGCCGCACTTTGAGCAGCACGCATTACGGCCACCTCTTCTTGGCGTCGCTTTAACGCTTCTGCAGCCCTCTGTTCTTTTGTTAAAAATACGGGTTTACTTCGTGCCTCTTCTTCTTGTTTCTTTTTCTCCAAAAGTTCCTCGAGTGAGAGCGGTTCAGCTTTTTTTGGTTTCGGTTTAATATCTTTAATTTTTTGATCTTCATTTTTCATTTTTTCTTTTCCAGATTCCGATTTCAAAGTGGGTTTTCTATCATCTTTTTCATCTCGTACTTTTTCCTCAGCTCTGCGATCTTTGTTTTCACGATTTTTTTGCCGTTCCAAATCTATGTTATTGCCGCGTCCACGATCTGGCGAACGTCCACGACCATATCTCTCCTGTCTTTCTGGTCTGTCCAGAGGCCTGTCAATTCTTTCCTTAGATCGAGAGCGTGAACGCCTGAGCCTTCTTTCTTTCTCACGTTCCCTATCTCGGTCAATTCTATCTTTATCACGAATATCCCTTTGATCCCTTGGGCGCTCCCTTTCGCGATCCTTTTCGTGTAATCGCTCTCGGGACCTCGATCTTCTTTTTTTATCATTACCCATTATTCTCTTTTGTTGCTATTATTTTGTCTATAAAGTTTATAAAACGATTCCTTTTTATTTATTTATTTCAACTATTCCAAATTCCAATTGTTTTCAGAAGGTGCAAGCAAAATGCAAACTGTTTCGACAACAGCTATAAAACAGCTTAGCGGTTCGACACTGCAATATCGACATCATCATAACGATACCTTAGAGCGCTAAAGTCCTATCTCCACTTTTTGCGATTTTGAGATTTTTGCAGTTATGGTATCATTATGAGCTTCTTTACCGTGTGGAAAACTGTGTGATATCAAAATACCACTAAAATATTCGAAAATTAAGAAAAATCCTATCTCCAAACTGTAATTTTTTGGAGAGCGCTACTGTCCTATCTCCACTGAATATTCAAATAAGACACATTTAAAAAAAAATTCTTCGTTTTTTCGCGTTTCATGACTTTTTGCGACATTTTAGTGAACAAATTAGGTTATATCTGTAGTATCTTATGATTTGAATGTCATAAATAATAATAATAATATACTTCACTTGAATGTGAGACAGCAAACTGTAAAGTCGATTTCATATATATTCTACAGTATCCAAGGGTCCACTCTTGTTTGTCGGACCCAAAAATTCAAAAAAAAAAATATATATGTTTTTTTCGTGTTTTCTACGCATTTCATGACTTTTTACGACACTTTAGTGGAAAAAATTCAAAAAATGTACTAAATGTGTCGTTTATTTCAATAGTAGTGGATTTCTACATAAGGACAAAAGTAATGACATACTATATATTGACTGGGATTTCGTTAGAAATTAATAAAATTGGTTAAAAACATTAAATTATGTTAAAATATGCTATAGGTAAAATTATTGCACGTACCGTCATATCAAATTAGCAGCCAATATTAAATAACCACTGTTTGAAATCTTCTTTTTGCATTTCCCAACAATTGAAAAAATGGAGATAGGACTATAGCGCTCTAAGGTATCGATAAAATGTGATCGTCCAGTGGAAAAACACCTTATCTTCACAAAATAAAAAACCTTTTTTTTTGCATTTTCTAAAAAAACATATAATTTTGAATAAAATGACACCTCGATCACAGGAAAATTAAAAAATTGACTGAGTTATGGTATTTTGACATCGTAAAATGGAAAACTCAAGTTTATAGATATCGATGTTCAAAGTTTGTCAATTATCATTTTTACAGGGTAAGACCGCTTTTATTGGTATTTGTAATTTGATAATAGACCTCAAATCAGTTGTAAAATGTTCAGTACATGTCTAAGCACTGAGTTCCACCTTAAACTGAGAACCTGTAAAATTGACCCTATCTCTTATTTTTAGCTGAACTGCTAAATTTTGGGATAAGGTATCCTTTGCAATGGACGGTCGCAAATGTCTAGTAGCCCATTTTCATTTGCCTGGTTAAGGTGATTTAAGTGGTTAGTTCATATCTAGCTAAGCACAAGCTGGATTAGTTTGGCATATAAAAACCTATTCGATTTGTATAGGAAATTTTAGTTGGACTTAAAAAAAATTGAAAAGTTAACCAGACAATTTTTAGGTTAACTTTTTAACAACAAGTAAACAAATAAAAAACGATGAAATTAAAGCCACAATATGATCATCCTTATTACTGAATTCAAAATTCGTAGTTTGGGATTACTCAATCCGAAAATTTCTCGGATTAACGATGTTGACTGGAGAAAAGAAAATCCATGTAAGCTTTTATGAAGGCGCAATTAAAACTAAAATTAAAAAAAAATCGCGAAAGAAAGCAATATGAATACTTTCCGTGATCCAATAATTGGGCAAAGCGATTTTAAATATGTTCTTTTAATGCTTTTGCTTTATTTAAGATGTTATAGCTTAAATTTTCATCAAAAACTAGCGGTTCCGGCAAACGTTGTTCTGCCCTTTTTCTGTAGGTGGCGCAATGTGTTCGATTTGAACGAAAGCTGCTATAGGTGCAAAGATTTATCATTTAAACTAATTTGTATAGCGTGCGTAACAACTTCATGTCCGGTCCTTGCAATTTTTTACAAGGTTAATGAATGACACTATTTATATCTATGTTCTAAGTTTTATAACGAACCCTTCTATTCTTATAGAGATACATCGGGCCTTATCGTAAATCTGAAGGGAGTTTCATTCTCTCCCTCCCGGGGAAGGAGCAGTGGAAGTAGTGAATATTTCATTAATGGAAACTCCCCTTCCTGCAGGGATACTTTTTATATTTTAATATCGTTGACATTTTCAGAAATAACCAGTTTGCAATGCTGCGTTTTTCCAAGAGCGTTGACATTTTACACAAAAACAACATCTGGCCACGCTGTGTCTTTCCCATATCTTTGACATTTTGCGCAAACAACCAGTCTGATCGCTGATTTTTCCAATTTCGTAGACATTTTGTACAAAAAATAAACACGTGGCAACGCTTTTTTCCATAAATCGTTGACATTTTTTTCCATTTTCCACTGGATTTTGACAGCTGACTTAAAAAAATAGATAAACAAGAAACAGCAATTGCAAAAGAAGCAATTGCAGCAGTGAAATTTAAATTAATGCTTTGCTTTTTAAAGTAAAAAATTTATTTTTAATCATTTTTGTGGATTTGAAAAATTAAAAGTTTGCATCAAAAAGTATAAAAAAAAAAATTTAAGTGAAAAGTAGTTTTAGCAGAACCAGAATAAGTTGGAAACGCTTAGATGGATATTAAAAACTTTAGTGTCTTATGAAAGCTATATCAATAATCTTTAAAATTGTTGTACTAAAGTTTTTAATCTGTCAAACGTTATTTATAATTATTCATTTATACATTAGTACTCCCTAGCAAATCAACACCCTCAGAATAATTGTCGAACAATCATGCGAGTGGCGTGCTGCACTTCAACTTGTCTTCGTTGACTATAGCACTGCCTTCGACAGTGTTTCCCGAGAAAACATCTGGGCGTCACTGCAACGAAGAGGTATTGCCGCAAAGGCTATAAACTTAGTACGTGCACAATATGAAGGCTTTAAATGCAGTGTGCTACACAACGGGTTGTTGTCACCGACATTCACCACTAATTCAGGCGTACGGCAGGGGTGTTTACTGTCACCATCTCTCTTCCTTATCGTTCTTGACGATATTCTAGATAAAGCTCTTAATAAGGCCAAAAGGGGTATCCAATGGAACTTTACTGAACATCTAGAAGACCTCGACTACGCCGACGACATCTGCCTCTTATCGTCCAAACATTCAGATATGCAAAACAAAATTGAAGACCTTGTCTTGGAATCACAAAAGGCCGGCCTGAAAATCAACGTATCCAAGACTAAAAGCATGAAGCTAAACGAAAGCAATGACATCACGTTTAAAGCTGGCAGTGATGACATCGGAAACGTCGATAGCTTCACGTATTTAGGCAGCATTATCTCCATGGATGGTGGAGCAAAAGATGATATCAACTCAAGAATAGCAAAAGCAAAAGGCGCGTTTGCTCAACTGAACAAAATATGGTCTTCATCCGTTATATCCACCAAAACGAGAGTACGCATTTTTGATTCGAATGTGAAATCGGTTTTGTTATATGGGTGCGAAACATGGCTTGTTACTGAACAACTAACGAACAAGCTGCAAGTATTCGTCAACAAATGCTTAAGGCGTATACTAAAGGTTTGGTGGCCTCGCACTATATCAAATGCCGAGCTACATCACAAATGCAAACAGAAGGCTATAGCAAACGAGATCAAGCTGCGCAAATGGGGATGGATTGGTCACACTCTCCGGAAACCACACAGCGATGTTTGTCGCCAGGCCCTTGAGTGGAATCCACAAGGCAGTAGAGGACGTGGTAGACCCAAAACCAACTGAAAAAGGTCGTTGGAAAAGGAAATTCAAGAATCGGGAAAATCGTGGCAAGAGATCAAAGTCATCGCAAAGGAACGTGACAAATGGAGAGATTTCATATTGGCCCTATGCTCCTCCTAGGAGTTAAAGGAGAATACATACATTCATACACTCCCTAGCAAAAAGTTGAGGAGCAAATTTAACAAATAAAAGTGAAAAAACTCGCTCCCAACTTATTGCCGATTACATAATTTTTCCAGTGAATTTTCCCTTTCGACGAAATTTTTTTTGCGATTGCAAACCAGGGAGTTAGTGAATAAATTCTCGAGAATATTTATTTACGATAAGGCCCATCATTTAAAGTAATTTTTGTGTATAACGGATGCAATATCCTCTCATTCTACTTTTTGCATATTGATTGGTAGTAAAAACATCTATCCACGTACCTGTAGAGGTATAGTATTTTAAGTGGGGCTACAATTCCCCTTCGCCCATGCCCCCTTTAGCATTGCTATTACCCACCTACAGTACAGAAGAAATAATAGCGCGAAAATGGTTACGATCGGTTAAACGGTTTCAAAGTTATAAGGTATCAAACACACGCACACTACATTTTCATTTAAATAGATATAAAATATTATTTCCTAATATTTCGAGAAAAATTCGTCCGTGTCTTTGGGGGGTCACTTAAATATAAATATAAGCACAAAGTACCACAATAAATTTACATGAAAATTACACAAAAATAAATTAAAATCAATTGTCACTTGTGGAGATGTGATGTCACACGAATTGCACGGGCTGGTAGGGCACTTCGAGTTTGTAGGCAAACGGAGAGAAATGAAGAGCACCACTTCAATCCGCTTGCCTTAAAATTTGACGTGTACGACATGCCCGTATCCTTCGTGTGACTTCACTATTTATATGACAGCACCACTTCCCTCCGCTTGCCTAGAAATTTGACGTGCCCTACGTGCCCGTGCCCGTACCCTTCGCGTGAGCTCGCACTATCTCTTTTGCAATGCTTGACAAACTGTCTTTACCTTCTTAATTGCATCCTAGCTACAAACTTCGTCTTTTGTCTAGCAAAAAGAAACGTCATAAAAAGAAATAACAAAAACACACCAACAGATGATTCACAAAATTCATATACAAATTCTCAAATTCTGCTCCACCACAAGCTCCACTAATATTTTTGCGATTTTTTGGTCTGATTAAACTGGGATTTTCGTTCGTTTGTGTTTTTTAGTCTTTTGAATACGTAGACGGGTAAAGAATAGAAAAAAATTATGAAAGTTGCAAGTGAAAATAAAAAAAATTTCTGAACAAAAGAAAATTTATAAATTTCTCCAGCGAAAAACTACAATACATAGTGTGGAAATTAGAACAAAAACTAATTTTAAGTGCATTATATCAGCAGCTTACAAAAAAAAAAAAAAAAAAGTACGACTTGTACGTAAAATAAATTGATTTCTTTTTCAGATGCATCGGTTTTAATTGTTTTAACTTCCTATTTAGATTAAACTGTCGCTGTACAAAAGTGTTTTAAGAATCAGTGAATCAGTGTATTTTTGTAGGCGTATTTGACACAGCTGTTCCGTGCAGTTGCTGTCGAAAAACGGCGGCTTCCTCCGTAATATACATAGCTTTAAATAAAAAAAGAGATGATCTCACAAAATGTTAATGCTCGTAATACCAATGGTGACACTGCTGGTGATGAAACGTCACCGATAGCTGCATCAAGGGGCACAGGCGCTTCTTCAATGTTTCGAAGTTTTGGAACTCTTTTCGGTTCCAACAATAACAATGGCACGATAGCTCGTCCTGGAACACCACAGTCTGCTGATGGCTATGTAGAATTTGGTATGCAGAATCCAGAACGAAATGGGCGTACTTTGGGTACATTTGCCGGTGTGTTTAGTCCCGTGGCCCTTTCAATGTTCAGTGCGTTAGTTTTTATTCGTGTGGGTAAGTAGTTTTGTAGAATTAGTGCTTTAATTAAAGATAATGGAAAAAAGGAATACATATATGACCTTGAATATTATTTAAAAAAAAAAAACGGTTCTGAAAAAAATAATTCTTTACCCTTCCCCCTCCCTTATAAAAATTAACTTATTTCGTTAAGGTTTATCTCTAATGAACAGCAATGAATTAATTATCTTTGGTACATTATGTTAATTTGTACCGGAACCAACAATTCATATAAGCATTAAATGTTATCTTAAAGTAAATTGACTTGGTCAGCAACCGTAGATATGAAAATCAAATGTTGGAAAAATGCGTAACAGATTTGATCAGTAATTGTCACATATGTATATACCGAGTTTATGGGCCTTATCATGAATTATCATTCTCGAAAATTTGTTCACGGACTCTCATGCATTTAAAAAAATAATAATAATAATAAAATTTAGAAAAAAACCAACACATTAGTTTTTTCCGCCCTTTCCCCAAAATTTCTTTAGTCCCCCGTGAACCTTCAAAATCGGATAAATTCAATAAAGCTGTTCTAAAATGCTTAAAAATAGAAAATTATGCTATTCACGGGGTTCTCTAGATTGCTGAATCCAAATATGATGTTGGAAAATTAAAAAACTCAAAATGACGCCCGGAAAACTGCGTACATACCCATTTTAAGCACCAAAAGTGGGAAAAAATCGTTACAGCGGGTTTTAGCCTAGAAGTCTTGTTACATTGAATGAATTTATACGGTCGGTGTGGGATATTGTTTTTTATACTATAAAAAGTAAAGTTTACCAAAATATTTTTTGGGTTTTTGATTTGTTTATTATTTAAGCAATAACTATAAAAAGTTAATACAACTCAAAATTAAAAATATTTGTTACAATTTGCAAACCATTTTTTCTAAACTAATTTGAGGTCGCTGAACACGAAAAACCCAATTATTTTTTTTTCCTTGCGGCCGTTCCCGATTTATTCGTTAATTTATATTTTCGAGGTTATAGCTTCATATACATCAATATATTTCTATGACGCCAAGTTCGATCAATTTTATTTTTCCACGTTTATAAAGAGGGATTAATGGCGCTTCTAACGATTATACCAATGATTATGCTTTGAACAAAATTGACTGAGTTATAGCAGGAAAATGTTTGAAATTTCACAAATTTTTGAAATTTTTCACATCAACTTCAAATGAAACATTTGGTTTTTGGCATATAATTTTTTTAAATATTTGTTTTTTAGTAAATTGATTAAATGGCGCATACAATAGCAAACATTTTAAGCCTATGTTGAGCAAAATCGAATGCAATTTCCAAAAGATATTAAGGTTTTAGTGCAATAGGGAAATTTCGGTTTCTTTCAAAAATTAATATTTTTGATACAATCCGCAATGTTCTTCTACATAAAATGATTAGAAGTTACTTAAAACATCTTTAAAGTGTTCGATAAGTGTAGGGTTTCCTATCTGGAGGCTGAAAAATTGGATCTGTTGACTCAGGCCGAACATTTCGAAAATTCTCACATCTTCCTTATTGCACTAAAACCTTAATATCTTTTGGAAATTTCATTCGATTTTGCTCAGCATAGGCTTAAAATGTTTGCAATTATATGCGCCATTTAATAAAATTACTAAAAAACAAATCTTTAAAAAAATTATATGCCAAAAACCAAATATTTCATTTGAAGTTGATGTGAAAAATTTCAAAAATTTGTGAAATTTCAAACATTTTCCTGCTATAACTCAGTCAATTTTGTTCAAAGCATAATCATTGGTATAATCGTTAGAAGCGCCATTAATCCCTCTTTGTAAACGTGGAAAAATAAAATTGATCGAACTTGGCGTCATAGAAATATATTGATGTATATGAAGCTATAACCTCGAAAATATAAATTAACGAATAACTCGGGAACGGCCGCAAGGAAAAAAAAATAATTGGGTTTTTCGTATTCAGCGACCTCAAATTAGTTTAGAAAAAATGGTTTGCAAAATGTTACAAATATTTTTAATTTTGAGTTGTATTAACTTTTTATAGTTATTGCTTAAATAATAAACAAATCAAAAACCCAAAAAATATTTTGGTAAACTTTACTTTTTATAGTACAAAAAACAATATCCCACACCAACCGTATAAATTCATTCAATGTAACAAGACTTCTAGACTAAAACCCCCTGTAACGATTTTTTCCCATTTTTGGTGCTTAGAATGGGTATGTACGCAGTTTTCCGGGCGCCATTTTGAGTTTTTTAATTTTCCAACATCAAATTTGGATTCAGCAATCTAGGGAACCCCGTGAATAGCATAACTTTCCATTTTTAAGCATTTTAGAACAGCTTTATTGAATTTATCCGATTTTGAAGGTTCACGGGGGACTAAAGAAATTTTGGGGAAAGGGCGGAAAAAACTAATGTGTTGGTTTTGTTTTAAATTTTATTACGAACAAAATGAGCCCTGTCGGATCAAAATCGGTGCATGATCAACGAAATTAGAAATGAATACCTAATTTGCCTGCACTAAAATAAAAGTTTCTGGTTAAGTAAAATTCACTAGAAAATAAAGTTATCGGAAACAATTTGGGATGGAATATTGTAACATTTTTTGTAAAGCGAATTGCAAAATGCACCAGAAAGTTGCATTACTTATTCAATCATAAGTGCTTTTTGCCTGTAGAAAGCTTTTAGATTTGTTAAAGTTAATAGAGGTTCATACGAACGGCAAATCATTGTCACTTATTGCCATTTAAGTAATTGCAAAATCTTTTCTTACTCGGATATGATTTGTTTGTAAAAATTTGGCTTTTAACGAATTGTATAAAATTTGCATTTTCATTGGACGCTTTAAAAGATATAACCACAAATTGCCATCTTGAAACGTACAAAATTTGAACGGTAGGTTTATCCTCTACTGGAAACACAAAACATCTGCAATATTTTGCGACCCTCTTTTAAATTAACCTTTTTCCAGAATGTATATTCAAATTTCATATATGTAACTGCATTTTCAAAAAGTGGAAAAAAAAAACCACACTCTAAAATGGTGGCATCGACCGAACCTCCATCTTTTCTACCTTTATATTCATGGTTTTTATGTTTCTTTCTACAGTAAACCGCTTGTGTTTAAGAGATGTCAACTCTGATGGACCAGCTTGGCCTTTTTCAGAATTATCATTCCCGTTTATTGTACGGGGGTGACTCAATTCAACCGCAACACGCGTGCGGCATCGCCCGCTTACCATTACACCCTAAAGTCTGTTTTCAGGCGCACAGTAAAATATAAAACATCCTTCCTTAACCGCGCAACACGAATTTGGAATGATTTGCCATCATCAGTATTCCCTTCAACCTATAATTTACAGAAATTTAAAATTAACGCGATCGTCACCTAACTTTTTCCTCCCCAACCAAATCTCTAACTATCCTCCTGGGTTAATAACCTTAAAGGACTAAGTCCTAAGTGTTGAAGAACATTTATAAAAAAAAAAAAAAATAAAAGTTTCATAACGATATCTGATGTGGGAGCAGAAATACAGCAATTTAAGCGTTTTCATACATATATGGGATGTATAATAACCCTTTGTCTGATTCCCCTAAATTGCATTGTATTTTTCCAATAAAATAAATGACTACGTATTAAGTTTCATTAAGATAGCTGCTATATGTGCTGAGATATGAATTAAGTTCCGCTAAATTCTGAAAATTTTGCAATGTGATCCGTCAGCATTTCGAAAACAAGTAGAGACAAATAAGGCATCTTGTGAAAAAAATTAATAGGCATAATTTTTTTTTAATTTTCTCAGAAGTTGCTTAAATTTGAAATTATTTATTTGAAATAGGTTTTTTTGGCGAAAAAAAAAAAAATAATAATATGCTTAATAATGTAGAAAAAAAAATTTTCCAAAATCATAAAATAATTTTTTTTGATAGTCTTTGTTACGTTTAAATTCTTAGATGGCTCACTTGAGAAATTTTTGGCCCTTAATCATCAAAACACTCACTAAATATGCAAACTATCGTGAACATGCCAATTTTAGAAAACTGGAATCCAAAGTCAACAATCAAATTATGGGTGAATGATAAAGAACGCATATGGGGAAATCTCAGCAAGTGTGACTTTCGTTGTGAATAAGTCTCGGTTCGCCGAGTGAGCACCCGTTGCATTTGCCATTCGTTCTCACATATCTGGGACACTTATTGGATGATTTTAAATACGAAAGCATGCGTGTGATACCGCCTGAAAGCTTTATTTTTTAATTTTTTTTTTTGTCTAAATTCGAGCAAAATCTACAAATTTTCAGTGTAAATTGAAAAAACCGCTTCCGTTATTGAGCTATAACTCTTGAGGGGCTTTCAGGATCTTTAACATGGGTACTTAAACGCAAGAAAAACTACATCCCGTTGATGTAACTCTGGTAGAACGCTAGATACGGGTCTCTCAAGTGGTGTGAATGGTTTTTACCCGAAATCTTGCAATTTTCGGTTTATAACTTCTGCTCTGGAAGCGATTGTTTTTTGACAATATTCTTCATGAAATATTATTTCTTAATGTTATGACTAAAAGATCTGGCTGGGTAGAAGAGTGTGCCACCTCTGGTTCAGTGGAGCACACATGAAAAAATGCTCAAATGGCGATTTTTCATGCGTAATTGCGTCTAAAAAAAATGGTATTTTGAACGACACAACAACCCGAGGCCACAAAACAGTCTCAAACCTTGCTTGATCATTGGATCTAGGGCCAATTAATATGTAAAAAACTGCCCTCTAGTACAAACTTGAACAATGGCAAAATTCAAGCAAAATCCACAAAATTTTGAGTATTAATTAAAAGCACCTCTTCCGTTATTGAGGCGGTTCAGCGAATTGTTTGGGGCCTTCAGGATTCTAATATGGGTGCTAAGACGTAAGAAAAGCCGCATCCCGTTGATGTGCCTGATTTGCTAAATTCAGTGCATCACCCCCGAAAAATAATTTTGGACGATATTGGGGGAGGCGATCGAAAAAAGTCAGTTACGCAGTCTGAAAAATACTTCTAATATACTTATCTAAAATAGATAATTCTCAGTCCAAAAAAGAGTGCCACATGTTTGAAAAATAACTACTTTTTTTTTCGAAAAAGTCACACATGCTGAGATTTCCCCATATACCGCTCAACTACATATTATTGAGCAAAAAGCAACGCATGCTTTATATTTTAAAGGATTTTTTGAAGCGGCCACTGGAAGGGATGATAATTTCAATGCCAAGGAAGGTTGCACCTAAGTGCTCTTTTTTTTGGTTCCTAAAGTAATTTTCAAAATTTTGAGCTTTGAACACTTTTTGGGATCTTCTTAATTTTTTTTTTTTTTTTTTTTATCTTACAATTCTTATTTTCATCCCTGGGTCATTTTATTATTAAATTCCATCAATTATAGTTTGTTCTGTGGATTTCGTAAAGTAAACTTGTTTATATTCAGGCGTGTTCTGAAATCCGATTCACTTCGGAATCGGAATGAAAGCAATTTTCATGAGCTCCGCATTTTGAAAATTAACACCAAATCGGATTTATGTTTCGGTAAATCGAATAAGAACCATTTGCAAATTTTATTTGTTGAAAGATAAATTCGATTCCATTTTATTTGTCGCAATTCAGAGCTCCTGAAGATTGCTTTCATTCCGATTCCGAAATAAATCGGATTTCAGAACATGCCTGATTATGTTTAAAACACTTTTGAAATTGAATGTGTTATAGTGATTAGAATGACTTTTTTAGTTTGTTTGAATTTTAAATAAAGCACCGTAAAACGAACTGACCACTAACCCAGTTTTTTTGCTATTTAATTTTCAATAATACCATTGCACTATAGGTCGAAAGGCACACTTTTTTGGCCAAAATTGAATTTAATTCATTTTTTACAAGTTTTGCTATTGAGTTTTTGTTGATGCAGTGTAACGGAGAATACTTCAATACAAACAAAAGTGTTTTTTGTTTTGAGAAAAAGTAATTTTCCGTTTCTCAGCGATGTTGTATTTGCATTTTAATGCGATAACGCAAAAAAGTCGTGATTTTAACTCCTTTTTTCAATTAATAAAAAGTTATCAAAATAATTTGTTTTTTTCTAAAACAAAAATGAATAAAATTGATGACACGATTTAGGTCAAAAAATTAAAATATATTTTGGTTATTTAGTGAAAAAATCTAAAATTCAAATTAGACCCCTGGCTTTTAATATTTTTTTTAAATTTTGAACTTCGTGTAAGCTTTTAAAATTTTGTTGGAATTTGTTAGTCCTTAGAAACCCGAAACCAGTAAGACGTTGCTATTGTTAATGTTCTTTAGAAATATAGACGCCCGATTTTGCCCGTTTTTTTTTTATGAATATTTTTGCCAGGTAACTTTTCTTCCGTAATTCCGATTTATTCGAAATCTGGTTACAAAAGATAGACAAAAAAGAAAACGAAGAAGCTGTTTTTCAATTTCTTATAAAAAAATACTGAAGATACTACTAGTCCAAGTAACTTGGGTAAAAGTGCGTATAAGTTTTCCACCAGGTTTTTCGAAAAATAGAGATATTTGTGGATAATATACGAAAAATAAGTACTTTTTTTACTTTTGAGGTTAGTTCTAGATACAAAATTCTTTTTTATTTTTTTTGCATAATTCATAACTGAGTACTACTTTTTACCTTCAAAACGAGCTCTTAAAATGTTTCATACAATACTTTCTTCAAAAGTTATTAAAGATTCAAGATGATATCATGCATAAATCAGTCATAACTTTTAAAGGGATTATTGTATGGCATCTTTTAAGAAACAGAATAGAACTACAAGATACATTTAGAAAAAAAAAATAATAAAAATTTTTTGCAGTTTGCATCTAACCTCAAATATAGCCAAAATGGCCATTTTTCATGAGTTCGACCTCAAATATCTTCAAATCCTGAGGTGGTGGGTCAATTCTGATCGCGGATTCGGATTCAACGCATAAAGTTACTTCGGAAATGCTTGGCAACAAAACCTTGTTGGCATGTGTTTTTGATTTAGAAAATTTATAACGTACCATTTTTGACCCGGTAGTACAAGGGTTAAGATTTTTTTCAGAATGGTTTTTTTAGTCTAAAGTCAACATAAAAACTTAATTTGAAGTTGGTCACCGTGATAATATGGACGTTATGAATTTTGGCCAAAAAAATGTCCTTTTGACCTATAGATATGGATAGAATTGATATATTTTGACATAAAGCAACCTGGAGTCGAATCGCCGAATCAGTGAACGTACAATTCGTGACGTAAAATCCTGTATTTCGTAATGAGAATTCGTGACGTAAAATTATGTATTGTATTTCGTAATGCGAATTTGAGAATATTTAGTTAACGGGAGTTTTCGAGGATTATGGAATAAATTTACGAGGTTGGTATTGAACCTTTGCTGCCGTGTTGATTTTTCTAGAGTGGGCAATGAGATTTCTGGGGTGGGCACTGCCCACCCATGCCTCCCTAGCTACGCGCATCAATAATAACAATTTTTGTGGTAAAAACACTAAGCCGGGTCACTGTTTCAAGGCCAAATAGAAAATGAGAAAGAAAATTGCAAAAATATTGGAAGAAAAAACCATCCCTGCAGAAAATAGAATTTCCATTTGCACAGTAAAGTGTTTTTATTAATCAGGCAAATGTCTTATTTACTCATTTTTATCATTTTAGCCATTATGCCTGTGGGGTCCATTAAATGTAACTCTACATTAGAAATAATTAATATGTGTGTGTAACATTTTGCAAACCATTTTTTCTAAACTAATTTGAGATCGCTGAGTTGAAAAGGAATGTATTTTCAAGAAGAATTCATGATACGGCCCTGTCTGACGAAACGAATCGAGGGAGTGGCTTTCAACTGCTCACATCTTATGAGTTAAGACAACTGAAATTTTTGTTTACAAATCTATTCTTTGAACTAAAATGAACGTGTAACTCCACAGCAAGTTCTTAATGAAATGTTTCAATTAGCTGATTTTAACGGGAAATTTTCCGCCACTTTATTCGTTTCGTCATACATAATAAGGCTATAAGTCAATGTCGTATAAGTTATTCACTTTAGATGAAAAGCTTATACTCTCCATTTGGTAGCTTATAACACAATATTTGCAATTAATTACAGTATACTAAACGCAGAGTTTTTTCTGAGAAATTGTAAAATTATGCCAAAAGATTGGGTTGTTCAACTCGGTGGAATTCCATAATCGACTAACTCCATAAAACAGGAAGTGTAGAAAAATGATAAAACAATATAGGAAGTTTTTTAAATAAAGTCTACTTATTCAGCTGTGTGCAAGGTCTCGTCATTTTGGCATGTTCTCAACTATTTATAGTAACCATGCTTAACATGAGGAATTTCCACGAAATTTTTTACACTGAAAAATACTTTTGAATTTTTTTAAAAAAAACCCCCCTTAGATTTTTTTAAAAGAAGAGTGATGTAGACAGACGTGGGCCACAGGTTGGAGTGGGCCACCCAAGTAATTTTTAGATAAGTGAAATCTATGTGAAACCGCGCACATTAATTATCGTATTTAGACGCGAGGTCACTTTTTATAAACATTTGGGGGTTATAAACCTGCTTTCGCACTGTCCAGAGAAACGTGCTGTAGATTTTGGCGAGAAAGTTTTTACCCTCGTACCCTTTCATACGATTTGTGATCGAATTTTTACGAGAAATATTCAGGTAAATATGCAATTTGTTAGTTAAACATGTTATATTTGGAATGCAAAGTGATTTTTGCCCATTATTCACGTTGTGTTTTTGTGGAATGCATATGCAAAAAAAGGGGCTTGTAGGTAGAAGTGGGTCACTATTTGTGGACAGACATGGGCCACTTGAGTAATCCCGTTCTTTGCACAGTAAAGTGTTTTTATTAATCAGGCAAATGTCTTATTTACTCATTTTTATCATTTTAGCCATTATGCCTGTGGGGTCCATTAAATGTAACTCTACATTAGAAATAATTAATATGTGTGTGTAACATTTTGCAAACCATTTTTTCTAAACTAATTTGAGATCGCTGAGTCCAAAAATCGCATTTATTCTCAAGATAATC
Source organism: Calliopum simillimum (assembly GCA_951812925.1). NCBI lineage: Eukaryota > Metazoa > Arthropoda > Insecta > Diptera > Lauxaniidae > Calliopum > Calliopum simillimum. Next base: position 50,972,109 of record OX638369.1, on the reverse strand, counting down.
GACCTTTTTGATTTTTTAGGTTATAGGTCCATTTTTTCGAACGTATTTTGAGAAACCCAATTTCGATCGAATTTGTTTATACACTATTGTAGAGAAAAGTTCTTAAAATTCCAACAAATGTACCAATATAGAAGATCCGATTCAAATTGGTTGAGTTATAGCAACGGAAAGTTCATTTTTATAGTAGTTTTTTACACTTATATATTCTATTATATAAAAATGAAATGGTGTCCGTATGTAGCTTATGAACGCGGAAACTACAAGGCCGATTTACATAATTTTTATTTTAAATTGTTTGTTATGGTCTGTAGAAGGTTCTTAAGGGGGTGGGATGCTACTGAGGGGAACGGGGGTTGCACCCCCCATACGAAAAAAATACAAAAAATGCTATATCTCTACAGTTATACGAGTTATGATTATGAAAGTTGATGAACTTATGCATAATGTACATATCTACCATTCACCATGCAAAACTTGGGGGATATTGGGTGTAGGATTGCATCCAATTTTCAAAAGTACGCAAAATGCTATATTTCTTCATAAGTATATCGCAGATATTGTTATAAAACTTGGTACATACATGAATATTCTATCTACCATTTACTATGAAAATCTTCGGCGGGGGAGATGAGACGGGGGGTTGCAACCTTCATACAAAAAATATAGAAAATGCTATATCTCTGTACCTATGGGAGCTATGATTACAAAAGTTGATACATGGATCTTTAAAAACCTTGGCGATTGGAAGAGAGGGACGATAGAGATGGATGGGACTTCGTACGTATAGGCATCGGGAATGGGCGAACGAAGTCGCAACCAGGCCAGCTAGTCTATTATATAAAAATGAAATGGTGTCCGTATGTAGCTTATGAACGTGGAAACTACAAGGCCGATTTACATAATTTTTTTTTTAAATTGTTTGTTATGGTCTGTAGAAGGTTCTTAAGGGGGTGGGATGCTACTGAGGGGAACGGGGGTTGCACCCCCCATACGAAAAAAATACAAAAAATGCTATATCTCTACAGTTATACAAGTTATGATTATGAAAGTTGATGAACTTATGCATAATGTACATATCTACCATTTACCATGCAAAACTTGGGGGATATTGGGTGTAGAATTGCATCCAATTTTCAAAAATACACAAAATGCTATATTTCTTCACATATCGCAGATATTGTTATAAAACTTGGTACATACATGAATATTCTATCTACCATTTACTATGAAAATCTTGGGTGGGGGGTGAGAAGGGGGCGTTGCACCCTTCATACAAAAAATATAGAAAATGCTATATCTCTGTACTTATGGGAGCTATGATTACAAAAGTTGATACATGGATCTTTAAAAACCTTGGTGATTGGAAGAGAGGGACGATGGAGATGGATGGGACTTCGTACGTATAGGCATCGGGAATGGGCGAACGAAGTCGCAACCAGGCCAGCTAGTTATTTATATTTTAATACAATAGTGCATTTAATTGCAAATATTTGGAGTACAATTTTAGTAAAATCGGATCATTTTTTAAAAAGTTATTAAGGTTTTAGTGAAATAATTTTTTTTTTTCTTCGACCGACCCTTCCATTTACAGTGCGTCGATATGACCAACCGCACCGACTTCACGTGCGTCAATTGCGAGTAGGATCTGTGCTTTATCACTGCGAAATGTTTTTTTTCACAACAACTTTGTAATTTCTACTTCATCACTCCTATTTACAGACATTAAATAAACATTATTAAATTAAAGTCCATGCTTTTTTAATTTTTGACCCTCATTTCGCGTCAAGTATTTTGAATTTTTCGAATTTGATAACAGATTTGTGATCAGCGCCTCTAAAATCCCCTAGAAGAAGAATTTAAAATAGATGGCAGCATTTTTCAGATAGAAATTATGGTGGCCCACTTCTCCCTACAATTTCGGAAAACTCGAAAAATACACTTTTCTTTTACATAAAAAAATAAAATTCTTTACAACTGAATTTAAGAAATCTGCTATGATGGAAAGTTGCGTCTTGGGATACCCTTGCGTTTAAAAAAAAAATTTGAAAATTTTGAATTTTTCACCATTTTACAACCGAAAATAAAAACATGACCCACTTCTGTCTACATCACTCTACTTTAAATTAAAGCATAATTTATAAGATTTAAAATGATGTATGACTCAAGGTGGGATTCGGACGCTACATGGGAGTTATTGGCTTTTGAACGCCCGCGGCATCTTACGGAAAAAGTGTACTAATCAAAAAATGCTTAGAATCGTCCAAGCAATACGTATGATTTTTTTGAATTTTTTGAAACTTTTTTTTTGAATAATTTTAAAAAATTTTTTTTTACAATATTTTCAAAAATTTTTTTTAACTTTCCAAAAAACTGACAAAAAATTTCACACTTATTCCCTTAATGATTCTAAGCATTTTATGCCTAGTACACTTTTTTCGTAAGATGCTTTCCTCTTGAGTAAAAAAAGATTTTTGCCTGCCGCAGGCGTTCAAAAGCCAATAACTCCCATATAGCGTCCGAATCCCACCTTGAGTCATACATCTTTTTAAAGCTTATAAATTATGCTTTAATTTAAAGTACTTTTAACAAAAATTCAAAAGCATTCACGGTGTGCCTTAACCCGTTCTAAATCGGACGTCGTAGCACATCAAATTTTTTTCCAGATTCTGTTTACTTATCGTTCAAATGATGTATAAAAAAATTTTCACTCGTGACTTTTCGACTAAATTTTGAGATAATCGCTTTTCCAATTGGGGCATTTTCCCATACAAAAAGAAAAAAAAAATTTTTTTAACTACATTAAACAAAAATTAAAATAATCACAATCGATGTGTTTTGCGGTGTTAAACGCGAATCCAACCTCAGGATTGCTCTATCGTGTATAGTTTATGAGATATTGTAATCTAAAGACCAAAAAAAGTCGTTTTTTGCCATTTTTTGAAGCTATATAACTATGTAACATATCATGTATTCGTCAAATGTGGCTTAAACACTTAAAAGCCCCAATCTTTTGCTTTAAAACCTAATTTAAATTATATTTATATCTTCATGCTTCTAAGAGATATCGTAGACCGAAATATAGTCAAGACGGGTTTTTTGCACTTTTGTGTCTTTTTAGGTTAGGATATCTTTGAGGAAAAAAAAGACATCAACATAATTTGAATTAGGTTTTAAAGGCAAAGGTTAGGACTTTAAAATTGCTTACCAGATTTAACGAAATTAAAATTTCTTGCACATTTTAAACATGTTCAACGAACCGACCATTTCAAAATTCAGCCGTATGCCATACACGTAACAACAACACTCGGGGTGTCAAACGGCTGAATTTAGTAGTAGTCGGTTCGTTGAACATGTTTAAAATGTGAAAGAAATTTTAATTTCGTTAAATCTGGTAAACAACTTTAAAGTCCTGATCTTTGCCTTTAAAACCTAATTTAAATTATGTTGGTATCTTTTTTTTCGTCAAAGATATCCTAACCTAAAAAGACACAAAAGTGCAAAAAACCCGTCTTGACTTTATTTCGGTCTACGATATCTCTTAGAAGCATGAAGATATAAATATAATTTAAATTAGGTTTTAAAGCAAAAGATTGGGGCTTTTAAGTGTTTAAGCCACATTTGACGAATACATGATATGTTACATAGTTATATAGCTTCAAAAAATGGCAAAAAACGACTTTTTTTGGTCTTTAGATTACAATATCTCATAAACTATACACGATAGAGCAATCCTGAGGTTGGATTCGCGTTTAACACCGCAAAACACATCGATTGTGATTATTTTAATTTTTGTTTAATGTAGTTAAAAAAATTTTTTTTTTTCTTTTTGTATGGGAAAATGCCCCAATTGGAAAAGCGATTATCTCAAAATTTAGTCGAAAAGTCACGAGTGAAAATTTTTTTATACATCATTTTAACGATAAGTAAACAGAATCTGGAAAAAAATTTGATGTGCTACGACGTCCGATTTAGAACGGGTTAAGGCACACCGTGCATTTTTAAGTGTAAAAAATTTTGGTGATAAAAAATTTTTTTATAAAAAGAACATTTCAAAATGAATGGGACCAGTAACTTAGATTTATCAATTTACAAACTTTAGTGTAAGCTAAGTATAAGTTTTTGAAAAACACCCTTTTCATGAAAATTACTAAAAACGCCAACTTCAACACCCTGTATTTTAACAATAAATGGTACTAGGACCAAATCCTTCCGGATTGTTGTTCTTGCACACCTGATCTACCATATTGCCAAGTTTGAGCGAAATTTAAAATTTTGAGCTGGTACACTTGGCGTGGATTGCTTCATATAATAAGCTATGACAAACCAAGTGCTTTGACATTTAAATTTAAAATTTTTGAAAAAGTGGAGTTAATCACTTTGTACAGTGAGTGGCTCATATGAAGATAACAAAATGTAATTTATTTTAGATTTTGTTGAGATTTTCGATTCCGTTAAAAAGTTAACATTATGCAATGGTTGAAAATAATGTTTGACTTGGAGAAAGAAAAACATAAAATTAGTCTATATCAAAATGTTCGTATTCTTTAAAAATCGTTTAGATCGTAGATTTAGATCGTTGATTAAGAATGCTACTAAATGATAAGAACAGAACTTCAGTAACCATAAAACAATTAAAATATATACATATGGAATCAGAAACGGCTTCACAAACTAGCGGAGAACCGAAAATGTAAACGATATAAATGTAATATTCAATTCCGAGGATGAAGGAAGATACATGCTAAAAGAGCTGCTATGGTACAAGGGAAAGATTTCATCATCAACCAATGATAACAACGAATACACTGTTGTTTCTGCAGTCAAAAAATAATTCAAAGTTTATGAAGGCTATCCCACAATTTCTAACAAAAAAAAAAAAAAAAAACATACACCTGTATTATTTAAAGCTACTCTGGTCATATAAGCTGTTCCAGCGTTGAGAGGGCTTTTTCTGCAAATGTTTTATTATTTTTACAGGGTTCGAAATCCTGTATCTTGTACACAAATATCGTCAGAGATTTGGTCTTTTAGATTTTAGAATAAAAATCAGGCTATAACTAATTCAAGAATTTACATAAAATAATTTTTATTTTCAACAGGTTTCATCGTCGGTAATGCTGGTCTTTATGTAACACTACTGCAATTTGTTATTGCATATTTGATCTTACTATTTACTGTCGCCTCAGTTTGTGCGATTTCCACTAATGGTGCTATTGAAGGAGGGGGCGTATACTGTAAGAAAAATTATCACTGCTCAGTACGTGCTATTTAATTATTTTAAATATTTTTTTTTCTTTACCTTGTAGTTATGATCAGTCGTACACTTGGCATAGAGTTTGGTGGTTCAATTGGAACTCTTTTCTTTTTAGCTAATGTTGTCGGCGCTGCAATGGCTATATCTGGTTGTACAGAAGGTATCATGGAAAATTTTGGTCCAGGTGGTTATTTTGCATCAAAAGAAAATTTTTTACCTGATGGTTTTTGGTGGCGTTTCTTATGCTGTACACTTATCAATACAATAATGCTAATCGTTTGTTTAATTGGAGCGGCTCTTTTTGCAAAAACTTCAGTTATTATATTGGGCATCGTAACCGTTTGTTTGGTATCTACATATATCAGTTTTTTGGCCGAAGGTGAAATGCAGGTACGAATTTATCCCTATAAATATGTATTATTTAAAATCAGTTCTTTTTTATGTGAGCTCATGAAAATAATGTGTGGCATTACGATATTTTTTTTTATCTAAACAATTATTCACGTAATAAATCCCCATTCTTAACTATTAAAGCTGTGGACCTTAAACTGCGTTTTTACGTTAAACTGAGTCAAAACAAATTGCTATTTATAGCATTGTATGATATCAGTAAACTAAAACCAAACATCATCAATATTTTAGCGGTAGCAACTTTAATTAGCTTATCTGTAAATATTTATATGCATATGGTTTTGATTTCCATATATGTATGTATGTTCATATATTCACGTACATTTTATAACGATATAGTGGGAAATTATCTAAGGAACCTTCTTCAAGATACTGAGCATGAAAAAAAAAAAAAAAAACTCAAGAACTCTAGAGATTCCTCGATTAAAAATAAATGTAAAACGGATTGGGAGGGAGTAATTCCAGGGAAAAGGAGCTGTCTTAATTTGCATATGGATGGCTTCCATCTTAATAGCCAAATGTTTCTTATCATGAATATGTCTGGACAATCTCTCTCTAGAATATATTCTTTTCTCGCGAGGGAGCATTTGCAATAGTGAATATTTTCGGAACGAAAATTCCATTTCCAGTAGGAGTAGTTTTTTCTTCCAGTTTATTTCCAATTTTAACCAACAAACTACTATGCAGCCCATTTCACAATTAATGCTGAATTGTGCTTTTATCACTAGATTTATTGTTTTTTTTTTTAAATTAGTGGCTTTTCTCAATTTCAAACGCGCTGTAAAAGTCGTTCAAATCGCTGTAAGAAACTCAATTTCAAAGACATTTTAACAATTAGATATGCAAGTTGACTTTAAGAAATCCATACAATAAACTTAAATTTATGAAATTTATTAAATATCTGTGGACTTTTGACAAAACAACCTAACTCGGAATTGGCAACTTTTCAGGAGAGCCTAAAAACTGATTAACTACTTTTCAATAATGTGGCTTAATTTCGTTGATGCAGCGTTGAATTTCCTCTTTCCATACATTTTTACTAATCTTAAAGTGTCAGCTGTTAAATTATTTTTTTCTTTTGGTTCATAACATTTCACCGCACGAATGGCGCTAAGTTCAAATCTTGCGTGAACTATGGGACACCCTTATATCTCTGGAACAAGAAATCATAGAGACATGTCGATTATACCAATAGAAGCGTATTCTATGTTTAGGACTAAAATCCTGGAGAATTGTCTTATCTCGACTTAGGTTGTTTTGTCAAAAGCCCACAGATGTATAGCCTATAAATATCTTGAACAAGTATATTTTTAGTGCTTTTTTGATTAAAAAACGCGGTTTTTTCTTAATTTTAGTGGATTTAAAAATGAAAAGTTACCACTGCTTTGACAGCTAAGTTTAACAAAAAGATAAACAAAATATAAACATCCAAATTTCATTAAAAACAATCAATACAAAGTAAAATTACAACGTTGGTGATGGTCTACCAGTTCGGCCAAATAAATCTCCAAACCTTTACACTTTGCACGCAGTGTTAGAAAATGCATCGATAGATTTACATGAAAGTCGATCTTTGCAAATATATGACTAAAAGTTTAATTAAAAATTAATTTTTATATTTATATTTAAGATTTCTATACCTGAAGAAAATAAGTTACTACAAAATACAACAACAAGCCTTAACTACACTGGTCTAAGTGCTGCAACTCTTGGTGACAACTTATATTCACATTATGGTCCAGATTATACATCTCACGGAAAGTTAGTTGATTTCGCTACGACATTTGGTGTTCTTTTTGCTGGTGTCACTGGAATCATGGCTGGGGCCAACATGTCTGGCGAATTAAAAAATCCTGCAAAGAGTATTCCAACTGGCACATTATCAGCTGTGACATTTACATTTGTCTCCTATATTATATTGTCATTTTTAATGGCAGCTACTACACCATCTGAGACAATGCGTAACAATTATCTCTTCCTAATGCCAGTGAATTTTTGGCCTCCGTTTACAGCAATCGGCATTTTAACAGCAACATTTTCAACGGCACTCAGCAATCTAATTGGTTCAAGTCGTATATTGGAGGCACTTTCAAAAGATCAAGTATTTGGACCATTGTTAAATTTTGTTGTGCGTGGTACATGGAAAGGAAATCCCATAGCTGCTGTCTTCACTAGCTGGATTTTAGTTGAAGCGATTCTTTTGATCGGTTCATTGAACATGATTGCACAGATTAACTCTGTGCTTTTTATGCTTTCGTATTTAGCAACTAATTTAGCTTGTTTGGGAATTGAATTAACAGGTGCACCCAACTTCCGGCCGCTTTTTAAATATTTTACCTGGCATACTTGTCTTATTGGATTGCTCGGCACATTGGTGATGATGTTTGTTATTAATCCGATATATGCGTCATCAAGTATAATTTTATGTTTGTGTTTGGTGATTGCATTGCATCTTTTCTCACCGGCGACTCAAGCAGCGCAATGGGGCTCTATATCGCAGGCACTCATGTTTCATCAAGTAAGCTAGTTTCTATGTAATGAGTTTTTCATAACTAAAATGACTATTCTTTAAGGTACGTAAATATCTGCTAATGCTGGACACACGTAAAGATCATGTGAAATTCTGGCGTCCACAAATGTTGTTATTGGTTTCATCACCACGTTCGTGCTGCCCATTGGTTGATTTTGTTAATGACATGAAAAAGGGTGGTCTCTACGTAATTGGTCATGTAAATGTTGGTGATTACGCTAGTGTTGATGATCCTACGGTTGAAGATAATAAGCAATGGCTGTCATTTTTGGATCATATGAGAGTAAAGGCTTTTGCAGAGGTTACATTAGCAAATTCAATACGCGAAGGTGTACAACATTTAATACGATTATCCGGCATTGGAGCAATGAAACCAAATACAATTATTTTAGGCTTCAGCGATAATGAGGCACCAAAAGATTTCTTTCAAAAGTAAGTTATACATAAAAGAAAAAATCTTGCCTTGTAATTTTTTGGTGTGTTACATAAACACATTGAACAGTAAGCTCAAACCAGCAATGTCATCTGATCCATGCAGGCATTTTCTGTTCTGGAAAATATTGCAAAAAAAAAAAAAATCCTACTTAAAGGATGTCTTAATCAAACATATTAAACATTTATTTTATATATATTTTTTTCCTTTTAAATGAAGCGATACTTCACCTTACAAAACAGATGGTTTCAATGAAGGTGGAATAGAGGACTTCCCTATACGCAGCCCCAATGACGAAAAACAAATTGATCAAAAGGAATATGTAGCTATACTTTGCGATATTTTGCGCATGAAAAAGAACTTGTGTTTATGTCGTCATTTTCATCGGCTGGACAAAAGTTTTATTGCTAAGTAAATGTTAAATACAAGAAAAAATATTTTTATTTTAAATAGATAAATAAAACGATGAAAAAAAAATGTATTTATTACATCTTCTTTAGGAGCAATCACATGAAATACATTGATGTTTGGCCTATAAATGTATTTAATCCAAAATCTGGTGATCCATTTGATGTTGTATCATTGTTTATGATGCAATTGGCGTGCATTATCCAAATGCTGGCAAAATGGAAACATCTGCGCTTGCGTGTTTTTCTTTGTGAAACAAACAATAGCAGTGCAAATAGTATGAGGTAAGTATTTTTATTTATTTTATTATTAAATAATCATTGTAAAATTTATAAAGCTTTTTTTTAGTAATTTCTATTTTTTTTAAAAAAGATTGATATTCTAAAATTAAATAAGTTTTGAAATTGAACGAAGTGACCAAGATTTTTGTTTAACGAAGAATCAAACTGTCTATATTTTACTAACCTCAATATCAAATTTTCTTCTAGCACTTTTGATACTCAAGCACCACAATTAGAAATATTCTCAAGGTTAAAGTTAGAAGAATCCTTGAACAAGTTACGTATAAATGCTGATATAATTGAGGTAAATTGTGATTTATTTTAAAACTTCTTATGTTTTCAAAGATTATATACGTAATAAATTAATTTTTTATGTTTTTATAGATCCAAGAGTGGTGTCAGGATACAGAGTTTACACGCCAGTCTAAATTGCTGAAACAATTTACAAATGATGCGAATAATGGAACACCATTTTTTAATGAAGAAATTCTTAATCGTTCCATTTTGTATATGCAAAGGTAAGGCCTTATTGTCATTCGCGAGTAATATCAAAAATTGGTATTACGGTTTTCAAGTCGCGTTGTTGCTCATAAAAAATATCATATTAATGATGTGCAGTCGAATACGGAGTGTGTTATTTGAAATTACTACACACATGTGTGATTATAACATTTTCATAAGAAAACAATTTAATTTTTTTTGATCAGTAGTGCAATCATTTGGGAGAATAAAATGATGTTACCTGGAATGTTTTGTGGGATTTTTGCAAATGAGTTATTTTATAGATTTCGATGTGCTCTTTCAGAATTTCAACTTTGCTACCTCGAATCGTGTTCGTTCGCGCCGCCATATTGGAAAAATGGCGTCCAGAATCAGTTTTTTACAAATATCTCATTAACGGTTACATTTAGAGAAAAATATTGTGGCGCAATATTGTACAGGGTCCGCCAAATAACTTTTTTTTTTTGAAAATTCTATAAAAAAAACTACTGGATATTTTCTCAAATTTCTTTTTTTATTTGAAAGTACAATCCTTCCGGTTAATAATGGAAAATAATTTCATTCAAATGGCTGCCTCGGCTGGCCATGCAGTAGCCTACACGATCGGTCCAATTTTTAAGCACATTATCGATTGTGTGCAGCTGTATTTCACCAATGGCTTCACGAATATTGTCCTTTAAAGCGTCAATTGTCTCTGGCTTGTCGGCGTAACACTTATCTTTGAGGGGGGCACCCCACAAATAATAGTCCAACGGTGTCAAATCGCAGCTCCGAGGTGGCCAAACGACATCAGCTCTGTGGCTGGTAATGCGATCTTCAAAAATAGGGCGCAAAACATCGAGTGTAGCTTCCGCTGTGTGGCACGTAGCGCCGTCCTGTTGAAACCAAATATTGCCAATGTCCTCCTCTTCAATTTTTGTGAACAAAAATTCGTTCAACATGGCCCGATAACGATCGCCATTGACTGTAACGGCCACTCCTTGCTCATTTCGAAAAATGACCCAATTATGCCTCTGGACCAAAGTCCGCACCAAACAGTGGCTCGTTTTGGGTGCAGCGGCTTTTCAATGTATGCGTGCGGGTTTTCTGTGCCCCAAATGCGACAATTTTGCTTGTTTACATACCCGCCAAGATCAAAATGAGCTTCATCTGAAAAGATGATATTTTTGGCAAAATCGGTATCTTCTGTAAGTCGATCGCAGGCCCACTTAGCGAAGCGAAAACCATTGGATGGTCAGCGTATACACAACCATATTCGTTCAGCGGAAGGATAAAACTAATTATCTGTCGAATCAGACATGAGCTAAGTGTTACCATTCACGAAATAAGCACTAGTTGAAAAAAAAAAAAACGTTAGGTGGCTGACCCGTTAGCTTATAAAATTTTCTATAAAAATTACCTCTTAATTGTTTTCGTACGACTTATAACTCAGGAGATATCCTAATTCAAAATTTGGAAAAAATTAGTAAATTGTGCATGCCGCTTATGAGTAGGCACAGTGATGTGTTGAGCTTAAAATTGCGATAACTCATGAACGGTGAGGCTCACGTCATAAGTCGTATGAAAACAATTAAGCGGTCATTTAATAGAAAATTTTATAAGCTACAATAATGCGCCACAATATTTTTCTCTAAATGTATCCGTTAAAGAGATATTTGTAAAAAACTGATTTTGGACGCCATTTTTATAATATGGCGGCGCGAGCGAACACGGCTCGAGGTAGCAAAGTTGAAATTCTGAAAGAGCACATCGAAATCTATAAAATAACCCATTTGCAAAAATCCCGCAAAACTCTCCAGGTAAAACTACCAAATGACTGTACTACAGGATAGCTTTGAAAAACATGTCAAATACAATACTATTTTGCTTCACTTTGAATTTGTTATCAATTTATTTGCGAAGAAATAGCTGGTGAAAAAGAAGTGTGTGAACAAATTATAAATTTAAATGAATTGTAAGGGATACTGAAGTTAGCCGACATACGGTATCCCGGGTAGTACAAAATTTTCAGGCAAATCTTAACACCAATCGCAAGCAAGGAACACGCAAAAAAAAAGGTTGTGGTAACCGTATTAAGGCAACAAAAAGTAGTTACCATTCTGAAGAAAAATCCAAACCTTTCAGAAAGAAAAACCGAATAGCTAGCGGATTGCTCATAGTCATTTGTGCAAAGAACGAAAGGAAAGGCTGGGCTAAACACCTATAAAGTTCAGAAAATGCCGGATCGGAATGCTCAAAAGAATTGTGAAGAAAATCACGTGCTGAAAAACTTATAAATTTTTTGTTAGCAACTTTTAATGTTTCGTTATGGATGACGAAACTAACGTCCTTTCCGATTTTTGACAGCTTTTTGGACAGGAATTTTATATTGCCAATGATAGGGAAAATGTACTTGAACGCCAGTCTTCCGTGATCAGTCAAAAAAAAAAAAAAAAAACAAAACCACAAAGTGGATCACCCGATACAAGAAATTGAGAAATTTCCTCAAAGTATTTAGAACTTAAAATTGCAAAAATACGAAACTAAATATTTGGCTTTAAGGCTAAACACAGTTTTCTCAAGTTTTGAAACGATTTTAAACTTTGAAAACTAAAAAACTACCGAAGTAACATCTTTACGAAAATAATTATTGTAAACTTTTTTATGAAAAAATGTATGCTTTTTCCAATGGTAGCAGTCTCATTTGTCTGCGTTTTCTCTCTCACGAGATACGTACAAGTGTGTTTAGAAGTGTTTCAAACTTAAAACAAAGAAATACGATACGCCACCAGTAAATATTAATATTATGGGCTCTCCTTGCATCAGAATTTTTAGTTTCTATCGTTTTAACAAAAAAAATTTGTTGGAAAGCAAATCGGAAGCAAAAAAAAAACTATGAAGCAGTCTTATGTATATATTAGGATGGGCCGATTTGTATGGAAAGAAATTTAACCGGTTCGGCTCAGTGAAAATCGTAAAATTTGGATAATTTAGAGAAACATTGCCTCCCCCCCGATATTTACAAAGGAAATTTGACCCAATACATTTTTTTTAAGACTAGGAAAGTATGGAATTTTCTGCGGAACAATTCGAAGTGAATTTTTTTTACCGGAATAATCTTTATTAATGCATGAACATTAAAGTGTGAAAAGTCCATTGCGAAACTGTGTTTGCATAAAAAAGTATTTAAGGTCAAAGGTTGCAAAAAATCAGGTTTTTGCAAATATCTCGCTAATAGTTACAGCTGCAGAAAAAAATATCGGCGAACAATTTAGTAGCTCAAGAAACTTCCTATTAAAAAATGTAAGAAATGTTTTATGCAAACAGAATTTCACAATGGACTTTTCACACTTTATTTTTCATGCGTTAATAAAGATTATTCAGATAAAAAAATAAAAAAACATAGGACAAATTTTCTTTGTAAATATCGAAGGGTAAACTGCAATGAAAATATATACTTTCTTCGTGAAAGTTTCTTAAAGTTGTCCAAATTTTTCGATTTTCAATGAGTCGGACCCATAAAATATTTCGGCCCGTCCTAGTATATATGTTCATAAAATTTGTATGTTTTTATATTTCCAGAGCTAATGAAATTATACGCGAGCGCTCTGACCAAACTGCTGTATCATTCATCTACTTGGCAGCACCACCAAAAATTGATGCGCTTGATTTTGAAGAACGAAGCAAGCGTTATATTGAATTATTAACAGAACTGACAGCTGATTTACCACCTACCATATTAGTGCATGGCGTGAGTACTGTAACTTCGACGACACTTTAAACTCGCAAAAAAGTTGCAACAAATTTTAAAGAATTTTTAGTATAAAATGCGGTCAAAATTGTTTAAAACATAAAAAATGCATGCATTAAAATACTTAAAGTAAATTAATATTTTAATGTAATAAGTAAAATATAGCATATTTTTTCAAAACAACTGTATAATTATGAACATATTTAAAAAAAAAAAAAAATTTTTTTGAAAGCACTCTGTAAATTGTAAAATTAATCAAACAAAAAAGTTGCGATTTTCTGAGACATGGTAACGTCTTAACTTGGGACAAAAAAAAAACCGTTTCACAAATCTGTCTCATGTTTTCACAAATGAGATTTTTGCTTTAAATTAAAATATTTAGTAAATTCTAATTAAATTTTTTTAGTTTAAGAAAATGTAGTATTCAACATATCAAGATAAAAAAGGAACCATAAAATTAAACATTTCATTGAGGAAATAAGCTGGTATTACATATTTTATAAATGAAAATTAAGGATTTAGTTGCACTTATTTGCATTTGGGTAGACATTATTTGTGCTTACAAAAAAAAAAAAAAAAAAAAAAAGAATTAAAAACATGTACACGTATCACGGTCTTATAGAAGCTCTCTACAAAATTGTTTTAAAATCATTCATATTTATAATTTTATAAAACCCAAGTAACAAGGAACCTTTTTGATTTTGACATAAAATTATCTAAAAAATGTTAAAAGTTTAGATGCTAACATTGTATTTCCATTTAAGGAGTAACATTCAATAATTATGAAAAGAAAAATGATCGGAAATCGAACAAAAAGGAAATATTTATTGGCGCATAATCCTAGTCAAAATAAAGCATACTTTAAGATCAGTAAAGTGTGCTATTAAAAAGATTATACTTTAAGTCATTCATAGTCGATTGAAAACATACCACGGTGTGCCTTAACCCGTTCTAAATCGGACGTCGTAGCACATCAAATTTTTTTCCAGATTCTGTTTACTTATCGTTCAAATGATGTATAAAAAAATTTTCACTCGTGACTCCTCGACTAAATTTTGAGATAATCGCTTTTCCAATTGGGGCATTTTCCCATACAAAAAGAAAAAAAAATTTTTTTTAACTACATTAAACAAAAATCAAAATAATCACAATCGATGTGGTTTACAATGCTTAACGCGAATCCAACCTCAGAATTGCTCTATCGTGTATAGTTTATGAGATATTGTAACCTAAAAACCAAAAAAAGTCGTTTTTTGCCATTTTTTGAAGCTATATAACTTTGTAACATATCATTTATTCGTCAAATGTGGCTTAAAAACTTGAAAGCTCCAATCTTTTCCTTTAAAACCTTATTTAAATTATATTTATATCTTCATGTTTCTTAGAGATATCGTAGACCGAAATATTGTCAAAACGGGTTTTTTGCACTTTTGTGTCTTTTTAGGTTAAGATATCATTGAGGAAAAAAAAGATATCAACTTAATTTTAATAAGGTTTTAAAGGCAAAGATTAGGACTTTATAGTTGCTTACCAGATTTAACAAAATTAAAATTTCTTTCACATTTTAAAAATGTTCAACGAACCGACCATTTCAAAACTTAGCCGTATGCCATACACGCAACAACACTCGCGGTGTCAAACGGCTGAATTTAGAAGTAGTCGGTTCGTTGAACATGTTTAAAATGTGAAAGAAATTTTGATTTCGTTAAATCTGGTAAGCAACTTTAAAGTCCTTATCTTTGCCTTTAAAACCTTATTAAAATTATGTTGATATCTTTTTCTTCCTCAAAGATATCCTAACCTAAAAAGACACAAAAGTGCAAAAAACCCGTTTTGACAATATTTCGGTCTACGATATCTCTTAGACGCATGAAGATATAAATATAATTTAAATTAGGTTTCAAAGGAAAAGATTGAGGCTTTCAAGTCTCTAAGCCACATTTGACGAATAAATGATATGTTACATAGTTTTATAGCTTCAAAAAATGGCAAAAAACGACTTTTTTTGGTCTTTAGTATACAAAATCTCATAAACTATACACGATAGAGCAATTTAAAGGTTGGATTCGCGTGTAGCATTGCAAAACACATCGATTGTGATTATTTTGATTTTTGTTTAATGTAGTTAAAAAAAAAAATTGTTTCTTTTTGTATGGGAAAATGCCCCAATTGGAAAAGCGATTATCTCAAAATTTAGTCGAGGAGTCACGAGTGAAAATTTTTTTATACATCATTCGAACGATAAGTAAACAGAATCTGGAAAAAAATTTGATGTGCTAGGACGTCCGATTTAGAACGGGTTAAGGCACGCCGTGATACTATATCGCTTAAAGTATACTTTAACTTTAAAACAAACACAAGCTGTTGCTAAACCAGTTAGCAATCTGTCAAAATGGAGAAAATGTCTCTATGAAAATTTTCAGTTAATTGAAATTAGGTACATTACAAAAAAAAAAAAAACTATAAATGTTTTTTACGTTGTATAAATATTTAAAAAGATTTACCACAAAAAGCGTTGATTGGAAAATATTACAGTTTTGCTGCTTTGCTAGTCTAAATGCTCAGACTAATTTTTTTGGTCAAAAGTTTACATTTTGATAAATCAATAAAATTTGCAAAATAAATTAAAACAAAAACTTATTTCTGTGCTTTGTGTTTGCAAAAAACAGTTTAGTGAAGTTAAAAATTTATGTTAAGGGTGTTTTTTGTTACTCACAGAAATTTCAGATCTTACTCTCTTAAAATTTTTAATTTGACAGTCTTCAAGTTTTTACACAAATTTTTAACAAATGGACTTTTTATGATTTCGTGAAAAAATAATTCAAAACTTATAAATATGTTCAATTTTAGAGAAATTGCAAGAGATTTTGGTACTCGTATTGTTATTTTTTTTTTAATGTTTTAACCCTTTCGAACCGGTTGAGAAATTGCAAGAGATTTCGATACTTATTATAACCACTCCAAGGACAGCTGTTGGAGTATAGACCGGACTCTCCTCTGGTGGCGAAAATTTAAATTTAGACAAGGTCAAAAATTTTACTTTAAAGGGGGTACAAAATATCGATCAAGCTCGTCATCAGTCAACCACAAAATGATAGTCGCTTCTACTTAGAAGCATGTTCTAAACTGATTATGGTAGTTACAGAATTAAAGTATACTCTATCTTTTTGATATTTTGCTAACAGAAGCCGGCTTTTGTGAGGGATTATGCCTATGCGCCATTGTGTTCGAAAATATAACATTTTTCTGATAACTAAATGAAGATAACCTTCACTTTCACAATAAGAAAAATATGATTACGTTTCTCACTTTTATAATTTTATTAACAACTTCTATTTAACTTTAGTTTTTATAGCAAATTTTTGACATTTCCATGTTTTTTTCTCATTTATCAAATGAATGCATTCTGGGGTATTGATTAGGAGCTGTATCTTTTCTAAATGTATGTGTTTTTTCTTTAATAAGGTTTAATAACCATTGTTGTATAATAAAGTGTCTAATTTTTGTATACATACATATATACTTACAACATACATATAATGATGAAGTTATCAAATTTTTAATAACATATAAATTTTCATATATCTAAGGAAATTACTATATTTTTGAACATTCCGTTTTTTTTTTTTTTGTTTCGAAAGCAAAAATCACAAAATCTTCACTTTTTCGTAATACCGTTTGTTTACATTTAAATAGTCATTTAAAGTGATTCTAAAGGCGTTTTTCTTTTTTTGTTCGGAGTAGAGCTCTGAACAGAGCGTGAGCACGTCGGGTATAACCCGAACAGAGCACGTTCAGAGGGCTCTGATTTATGTATGAAACATTTACTTTTTATGAACATTTTTCTATTGAAAGCCGGTTAAACTGCTAAAAAATTCAAATAAATTATTAATTTTATTCAATTTTACTTCAAAATAACAAGCACAATCCAAAATCAATTTTGTTTTTATTTTATTTTATTTATTTTTCTTCTTTCAAATGTCTGAATGCTCGGTCGTTTCTTTCTGAACTCATAGAGTGCGCTCTGATTTCACTCTGAACAAAAAAAGAAACACACATTTTATGCTCTTATGTCTCTTAACAAAAAAAAACTTCAGTAAAAATATGAGACTCTACAAAAAATACAAGTTCACTGTTGCTACTAGCCCGAAACTAGTGAAAAAGGGATGCTGTGAGGGCCAATTTGATACCAGTTTTTAGTTTGAATCGTAACGGAAACAAAATACAATTTTCGATTTTGCTTTTGAAATTATTTGTGTTTTATGTCACTTGAATTGTGTGTCAAAATAAATTGTGAAAAAATTAAATTAATGAATTCATTTTTGTTAATGAATGTAATTTAACTTTATTTAATTTATTTTAAGAAAATATAAACTCAAATCAAAAAAAAAAAAAATGTTACTATAGGTTGACTAAACACGAAACCACTGGTTGAAGACTAGTTGTTAAAAAGACTACTTCACACCACAACTAGCCGTGGACTGGTGTAATCGTAATGCTGAAGGGGACAATTGAAATTTCGTAGGACTTCAACACGCAAAAAAGTACAGTTGCTTATATGTAAAAAAGGTTGAACTCGGACTAGTACTGGTTGATAAAAGACTAGTTAATAAACTACACTTAAACTAGAAAGACAAATTATTTTTGGACAACTCAGACTCTACTCCGAACGAAAAAAGAAAAACGCCTTAAGTTGCTATTCGTTGTTAAAAAGTTGACTTTTATTCGATTATATTTATTTGTTTTTTTTTTTTTACTAACAAATACGTTGAACAAAAGTTGTCTTTAATTGAGAAAATATAACTTTTTATATACTTACACATACTGTTGAGTCCATTGTAAACTATCCTAACTTTTTTTATAATTTTTAGGAGAGCTAAAAAATAGCTTAAAACTTTACTACTGAACTTTGGAAAAATGTTTCCTTCCATTTTATAGATCGTCGTTCTGTTTATTTAATAGAAGACAAAATTTTCTGCAAACTTAATAGAAATGGAGTTCGGAGCTGTTTTTAGCTCGCCAAAAAATTATAAAAAAATATAGGATAGTTTACTCAACGATATGTAATACAATATTTATCTTAAGGATGACAGTGTGTTACTTGGGAAATGTGATGCTGTTATTCCAAAAAGAATTGTGTTATAAATATGTATAAGTTTTAAAAAATTGTCTAATTATTAACTATGCAAGTATTATTTTTTTATTTCTATGCAACTTTTTTTTTATCGAATATGTCACACCGTCAAATTATTTATAATAAAAAATATACAAAAACAAAAAACAAAAACCCCTCTACTTTAATTACTTATAATATCAAGACAAAAAAGAGCATTTACACCACACTTCAAAGAGAGAGAGAAAAAAAAAAAAATAAGAGACATGCGATATCCTTTAATTTATGTACCTACTACTTTTCCATACTGCTTCAAATCTTTTTGTTTTTGCTTGTCACAAAGATAACCTCGTGAAGTCATAAATGTCAAACGTATCCTTAATTGCTTTTTCAAGATGATCATCACCAACATCAGTAGTGCGCACTGTCAATATTTATGTGATGGCCATAGATGATAGGCTTTCATGGACACATTTTTACGTTGTATAGTTTTACCTGTAAGTTAAACGGCAGCAAGCGGCACAACCATAAATTCGTATCATTTTTATGTATTTTTTGGTCCTTATTCGCATAGAAATAGAATGTCGCCTGTTGCCGTTAATGTTAATAAATTCTCACAAATGTTTCAATTAGGTGCTACAACATCAAAGGTTTTGATTTCTGTTTTAATGAATTGATAGATATTACAGCATAGCCTTATGCTTTGTACCAAGCCTTAGTTTGTTTTGTTAAAAAAGTGCCAAATATTTGGTATATTGTGCCCCGAATCATAGTGGTCACACTTTTTAGTTATCAGTTTAAATTACATTAATGGCCTGTCTGTTTTTAGTCGGTGCTGGTGCTTTGTGTTATTGTTTCTAGGAACCGTTGTGTTATTCATTCAGAATCCTCGTTAGTGTTTTAGATTAAATGCTCAACATAGCACTCAATTAAAAGTGTACACATTAATATGGATCGAGTTTTTAGTTAAAATCTAGTTTTTACATACATATTAGGGTGGGCCGATTTGAAAACTGATCTCGGCTACCCCCCTATGTGAAAGTTCATTCAATTCTATGAATATTTGCCCAAAGAACTATATCTCTGCGTTCAACTTTAGTTCGGCGCATTTTTGATCGAAAATTGTACCTTTCATCAATATTTTTTTTTGTTTTCATACTAAATTTTAAAAATTTTTATAAAGACAAAAGTAATGTCATTATATGATTTGGCTGGTATTCTGTCAGTAATCAACTAAATTGCGTTCTGTTTACATAAAAAGTTCACCTGATGGTGTGGAATTGATGCTATATATTTAAAAAAGTGATATGGGTCAAATAGCCGATTATTATGACCGACTTTCAAAATAAACGATTCATATTTAAAATTTTCAATCGAAAATGCGCCGAACTAAAGTTGAACGTAGAGGTATGGTTTCTTGGGCAAATATTCATAGAATTGAATGAACTTTCAGCCTAGGTTGGTGTTTTGTTTGAAAAAATTCATCCAAAAATATGAATCGTTTATTTTGAAAGTAGGTCATAATAATCGGCTATTTGACCCATATCATTTTTTTAAATATATAGCATCAATTCTACTCTATCAAGTGAACTTTTTATGTAAACAGAACCCAATTTAATTGATTACTGACAGAATACCAGCCAAATCATATAATGACATTACTTTTGTCTTTATAAAAATTTTTAAAATTTAGTATGAAAACAAAAAAAAATATTGATGAAAGGTACAATTTTCGATCAAAAATGCGCCGAACTAAAGTTGAACGCAGAGATATAGTTCTTTGGGCAAATATTCATAGAATTGAATGAACTTTCACATAGGGGGGTAGCCGAGGTCGATAAAATTTCCTCCACACAATTTGGCCCACCCTAATACATATATTTATGAATGGGGGAATATATTTCAGCCAGGTTACCCATCAAAATGTGGCCGCTAGTATTTTCGAATTGCGATAAATCATGAACCGTGAGTCGCACGGGGAAAAGTGCCCAAATCTTTTTTATGAAGAGTCTTATGCTCTACAAGTAGTTATTATTATATGTAAAAAGAAAATTTACCGTTTCAGAATTATTTATAGCAGATCGTAATAAGGCGCCTATGTAGCGGCATTTAAGTGCGCAAAAATATTTTGCTGATGTCGGCGAACAATTCTGTGTAAAAATTTTGTTTCCATTTTGGTATTGAATGATTTAATTTCTATTTCTTTATTAATCAGTTCAAAAGCAATTTTTAAAAGTAGGGTAAGGGAGGGAAATATGGACCACCCATCTTTCTTTTTTAAATAAAACCCAAAATACATAAAACAAAACAGTTAATTTTATGTCATCCAGTAAAGGAAACAATTTACCTTTATTCTGATTCACTTTAATTAGATAAATATCTCATCAGGATAAAGAAAAAAAATTAAAAAACTGAAAATACTCAAAATGAAGATAAAAAAAAGTGTAGTGTAATATGGACCATATAGTCCATTTGGTACAGAAGTTGCATATAAAAATGTCACTTCCACATTCGGCACATTTTTCATGGCTCCAAGAACGTCAGATTACACATTCAACCCAAAATTCGCCACGTCGATCTTTTGAGTAAAGGGTGTTACATTATATGCATTTTTTTTAAATTTTTTTCCTTTGTAGTTAACGAATTACATATAATGACCATCAGACTCGTCATGAAAACTGCAACTAGATTCCCCATCTGAAAAAGAAGATAAATACATTTGTTTTTGAGGCTTTTTTCTTTGGTGGTCCATATTACCCACGTCACGTGTTGGTGAAATAAATGGTTTTTTATCAAAAACTCTTTTGGTTAATGAACTAATTTGTGCTAATAAATTATAAATGGTATTCACTGACTTTATATAATTAACCATTTATTTAAAAACGCGATGTCTTTAAAGTGAAATAATGAAATATACTCACTAGAAAAAAATTATCACTGATCTTTTTTTTACAAAAATCAACTTTACAGAAACATGCGACTTCACCGAAAGCTAAAATTGCCCTATTATAAGCTTTAGGTATTAGCGTTAAGTTTGAACATGAATAACAGTAAATCCTATGTATGCAGTGGGAAATAACCGTGTGGTCCATGTTGCCCACGTAGTCCATATTTCCCTCCCTTACCCTATATTTCATATAAATTTTGAATTATTTCTAGTCCTATGGCAAAAATTTCATAAATTTTAGCTCCATATTTATGGAGAAAACGCAATTTACAAAAAGACGTTTATGAAAATTCACCTTATAACTTTTAAAAAAATTCAAATTTAAAAAAAAATGTATCCCAATTTTTTAGGTACTATGCCACATTCAAGAAATTTGACTCAGTAAAGAAAAAATGCTTTACAATATGAGATCATCCTAAATCCAGAACATTTCCGGGACATTTCTGAATACGGGACGAGAGGCTAAAATCCAGGACTGCAAAATTCAGTTTGGTTGGTCACCCTACTTTAGAATCTGTTATGAAACATTTTCAAAAACAAAAATTTGTTAAAAGTGGCAAACGATATTTATTTGAAGCTTAAAATATTAATTTAAAACATACCTACTATATTATTATTTATTTTTTCGCCATCTAATGAATTTTTTCTTTCGGGTAATACTTCAAATTTTATTACGTATTTTTATTAAATTTCTAAAAAATTTATTACTTTTAGAAATGATAGATGATACTGCAAGCTAGAAAAACTATATAAGAGACAGCTCATCACAAAAAAACATGGCAAAGTTACGATTCCACTTAACAAACTTATACATCCAAAAGTTATTTGGGATTAGTTTATTCCAAATAAGAAATAACCGGGAAAGAAGTTTGAGATGTAAATGTACTTAGTATTATTAACATTTTGATGTGCTACATATCACTATACCTCTTTATGCGAACGACTACTGCCCTTGCGAAAAAGTAACTGATTTCTTCTTAGATAAGCCAATAAGATGTTATCTGTCATTAGTAAGATTTCACTTTCCATCATGTCATTCAGAAATGCTATCATATAAACATTTAACCATGGTGTAGCAATTTGAGCCAAAAATGTTGTAGCCAATATAAACATTTTTGGAGCAGTATTATCACAACCGTGACACTTTGTAGATGCAATTAAAACTTCAAATTGATATAAATTGGAAACACTGCCGATAATTGTTGATGTTGTTAAGAGTAAAAACCATGAAAAATTTTTACCAATTTTTTGCTGTACATCATGCAAATGTTGCATTATTGGTAAAATTTCTTGAAAATTTTTGTATAAATCACTGCTCTCCTGACTGGCATTTGCAATTTCGCTACAGAATGAAATATTAAGATTGTGCTGACAGCTGAATGCACACAGTTGAAATGTTTGATATCCGTAGTAAAAGAATTCAAACAATATTATATGTATATACATAGAGTGAATAAAGGTAAATAGAATCGACGTAATAAAGCATCACCTAATTGTAATACTAAACAAATTAGTTTTAGGCGATTTAACACATATATCACTGGATCGATATCCATTTCCAAATGAGTAATATTTTTCACTTTCTGCTCAATGATAAGCAGTTCATTAATGATATTTTTTATTTTATAAGTGTATTTCTTACAATGCATCACATACGCACATTTGTAGGTCGAAATACTACGTGTCACATAGATCAGACAAAAAAAGATTACGGGTTGTATTTTGATGCCACTGAATGATAAAAGCATATCTCGAGTATAAAACCAAATAACATAATTGCTTGATTAGTTTTATCAGATTTATAACTTTATAATATGAACGTTGTAAGCAATATTTTTTACTGAACACTCGAACACTTTAAGTCTCTTCATTGTAATTTAAATCGAAGAAATCAAACATTTTCGAAAATAAAAGTAAAAATTTTAAACGATTTTCTATCATTTTGGTCGCTCTGTCTCCAACTTTGCTCTCCATTTGGTAGTTGCTTATATTATATTTGTTATATTTCTATTAACGTGGCATAAATCTTCATATGCACATGACACATTTTTATTTTGTAAATGATATCATTAAACTAATGTCTATAGTTCTACATTATATTTATATTAATAAAAATAAAACGCTTTCTATGACTTACCATTGAGTAGAAATATTACTTTTCCTGTTCCAATCTCAAACGGTCCAAGGTACACTTTACATTTAATATAGTTAATAAATTATGAAAGAACCATTTATTATGTAATTAAAAGTAACAGTTTTTTCAATAAAAAAAAAATTAATTATAAATAAAAATTATAACACAAAAAAATCTATTTAGAAAAAAACAATTGCTTCAGCAAACATAACATAAACCACGTAAATAATAATAATAATGACAATAATATTATATTGAAAGGCGATCATGGCTTCCTTGTTGCCCGTCGAAAAAGGCTCGCTAGTCTATAAGCATAGGTCCAAGGTACACACCGACAGTATGTTTTAAAAACTGTCATCTACCATAACATATATTAATGAAAATACATCTAAAACACACTTTAAGCTTAAAACAATAACTAAACTTCCTTCCTGACCGAGGTACACTCAGACCAAGGTACACACATATCCTCTAACATTTTGGAGAAATAACATTTAACATGTTTTACTTGTATGGGCGGTTGTACGCCCACTTTCAGTTCAGCGGTGTCTAATAGCAAGTACTACAGTTAATTTCAGAAAGATTGCCTTTGTAGTTTTCTTTTTATTGTGTGGGCGGTGCCACGCCTTACCTTTTTTTAATTGGTCCACCAAATATAAACTTTCTTTTGGAACACCTTGTACGTTCCCATGATTAAAAACTTTTTACATTACGCCCCCAGCGTGCAACAAATTTTGATATGATTTACATACTTACTTTTGGTTCCCGGTGTGCCGGGCGCATAAGAAACAAACCCTCGAACATGATCGGAGAAAATGATAGATGTCACATGACGTAGTACATATGCTATACAAAATCTATACAGAAAAAGATGATAGACGAAATGACCTCATGTTTAAAGGTGTTTCGGTTATGGCCAGCTTTGAATTAGAAAAGGGACAAGGATATTTTATGGCAAAAGTATAAAGCTGCGAAGTTGAGTAAGAAGCAGAATCGGTGCAGAACCTCATCGGCGTATAACCTCTGCTCTCCCAAGTGAACTATTAGAGAACCTGCCAGATGTATGTCAAACTAGGAATTACTTCCCTTATTCTAAGAAGAAACGTAACAAAGTGGTTGGTTTACCGCATAAACGGCCTTTAAGGCCTCCAAGTATTCTTGCCATTTGCCTGAATGTTAATTTTTTTTGAAATTTTTAATTACTTGAAACATCAAAGTGAATCGACCGCCTATCACAAAAGTGGTAAGGATCCCTTTTTAACTTTTCAATTTAAAGAATCATTTCATAAGAAAATCAAAATAGAACTTTAGACAACTCAACGCCAACCATAACTAAAATATACAAATGATTAAACATTTCACACAATTTTTGCTCCTTCAATTGAAAAAGTGCAACACAAAAGGATCTATAAGATACCGAACTGCAACGAACAATAGAACGGGCGGACAGTCAACAAAGGTTACAACACTTAACAGATGCCATGCGAAATTGTTGCATCGAATGATTGATCGAAACAGATCAAATCGGGATCAGATGTCAAATGTGCCACGCGACCGCAAATTGAAAATTTCATGTATTGTATGCGTTACATTTGTGCGCAAAAATATGTTACCTAAGAATCGCTGATTTCCAGCGAAAAAAGAGAAGAAATCAACTTAAGCCCTAATTATAGGTTGGCTAAAGATTGCAAACGCCTACATTTTGTTATTTAAGAGAAGATGAATTTCCCATCAGAATGTAACACTGACGAACAATACGGAAAACTCGAACATACAAGTTGAAAGTATTTTTGAAAAATACTCCATATCAAAAGAGAAACAATAGACATTTTGCCGCAACGATTATACTCGTAACAATACGTTGTACTCTTTGAAAATTTGTTCGTGTTCCATTTGCTATTGTACTCGTACATGATCCTTATGATAATCCTTATTGATTTTTGTATGGATTTCAAGTTGTTTTCTTTATGAAATTGATAGTTTTCGTTCTGCAAATTTTACGATGGCGCTAAATTGGCTACAAATGATTGACTCTTATGTTTATAGTTATCCGAATTGTAAAATCTTTTGAGCATTTTTTTGTTCTTCCTTTGTTTTTTCAAAGTCATTTTGCAGCACTTGTCCTATGCTTTTGTACTTTGTTGCATTATGTTTGAATATAATTGTTTATTTAAGTTTTACTTTAATCTTAATTTGAAATTTAACACACATTTCATGTACAAATAAACAAGGATTAATACATAAATACATGTGAGACAAAGAGTTTGATTTGAATGCTATAAACGTTTTACCTATGGCCTTGGAAAAATTAAGTTGAGCTTCCAATAAAAATTACATATTCCTCTTGTATTTGTATTTGTATTTATTGACGAAATGGATAAAATAGTTCGTGAAAGAATTTGATTGTGGAAAAAATTTAATATGAAGCAAAGAAAGCAATATTATCAATTAATTGACTTTGTACTGTGATTAGGGATGTCATTTTGAGATCCCGGCCTTTTTTCAGTTCCAAAAATCCCGGAATTAGTCCAAACAATTTTACAGTTCTTGATTGGGATCATTGGAAAGTGTAGTAAAACAAGGTGTACATATGGTCGATTTATGAAATTATCAAATTTTATTAAAATATCTTATACAGTTTGCGAGATGTAACGCTAAAGGTTTTTTAGCACGACATGTTCGAGCTAGGAAATTTGAATTCTTGCGTGTTCGTGTTAAACGAAATTGACACGATAAACACGACCCAATGCAATAAACATTTTGTCAAATACAAACAAAAACAGAACAGTTTGTTAAACCGTTTGCTTAGTGTATTTTTCTTTTAAAAGGAGAAAAACATTCATCCATACATATGTATGTATACCGATAGCTAGAATGTTGATATATTGTGTAAAAATAAAATGTTCTCTTTTTTTAACCGCTGCACAGTGCGAAATTTTAGAGGTTTAGCGGAACTTTATTCAATTTTTGAAATACATAAAACGCATAAGATTATTCATTATTTCGGTAGCTTAATATCCCAACTCAATAACCTCATACACAGTTTGGTGAATAGCCCTGCGAAACAACTGCAAAATGCACCTGAAACTTGCATTACTTATTCATTTATACTTTTGACTATACAGTCTGTTAAATAAGAGCGTGGTCATTGTTGTGAGAAAATGAAAATACCCATTGCGAAAATTCTTTTTAATATTGATTTATTTGATCGAAAACTTCAATGCAAATACATTAATAGCAGGTCCAATCACCCCCAGCATCAATTATAGCTTGACATCTTCGCGACATACTTTGAACAAGATTTTGCGCATACTCTTCTGAAAACGACCTCAAAATTTTGTGAATGCGTCGAACCAGCTGTTGGTGGGTGTGGTCCAGGCATGCCTGATGATAGGAAAGGCCCAAAAAGAGGATTCATCAGTGAAGATAACGTTGCCCCAGTCACGATCCAAATTGTCTTTGGCCCATTCAAGACGTTTTTGGACATGTTTTTCACTGAGCATCGGTTTTTGCAAAGTACTTCGGTATTTCACACTATTTGCAATCAAATGATTACGAATAGTTCCGTGGGAGATATTCAAACCTTTTTGGGACAATTTCGAAGCACCTTCACGCAAAGTTAATGTTGGATTTTTCGAAAATAGAGCACAGATCAGTTTTTCCTGTTTTTCCGTCACTACACCGACAGACCCGCGATTTGGAAAGTCATCGACATTTTTTACTTCTTTGAAGCGATTCACCCACATACTCACAAACTGTTTCGACTTTTGCATATACTTCGCAGCCGCCGCTTGGGTCATTTTGGGACCTTTGGGGTGCAAACACAAAAAAACGGCTTCAAAGCGCGACGCGTACGCGGTACTCATTTTGGAAAAATGCTGAGAACGCATTGAAAACAGTGGTCAGCTGATTCACTTTCACGAAGCGTGAAGGACAATACTGCCCTCTGTGTGAGAAAAAAAAATTACAGCATTATACTTTACCGATCGCGAGTAATCGTGACCACGCTCTTATTTAACAGACTGTATATAGAAAGCTTTTCGATTTGTTTTAGTTTATAGATTGGTACATAAAAACGGTAAGTCGGTAGGACGCGAAAATTTTTTCATTCATTTTTTAATAAAATTGTCACTTATTGGCATTCAAATAATTGCAGATCTTTTCTTACTCGTGTGTAATTTATTTGTGAAAATTGTGCTTTTTAAGAAGTTCATAAGATTTACATTTTCAACTTCCTTTAAAAGGTGTTACCACAAATCGCCATTTTGAAACGTAAAAAATTTGAAAGGTAGGTTTATCCTCTACTGGAAATGTAAAACATTTTCCGCGATATTTTGCGATCCTCTTTTAAACTAAACCTTTTCCAGAATGTCTTTAGAAATTTCATATAACACCGAAATTTCATGAAAACCGACATCGGACGCCATCGTTGGTTTTGTTTTGGAAAAAGTTAGGCTCACCAACACTGACATCTGACACTTTCCATAGTTAAAAGGTAACTATTCGTACGCTAGTTTATAATATACAAAAATAGTAGGGGGAATCCTCTCGAAATTTAGAAGCATTTCTGAATAAAAATGCAAGAAACAGCAAATACCCCTTGTCTTACCCCCTTCATTTTTTATGGTGTTTTGATAAGAAAATTGTTATATCTATCAAGTTTCATAGCGATATCTGGTATGGGAGCAGAAATACAACGTTATAAGCATTTCCATACATGGGGGATATAATAACCCCTGGTCTGATCCCCCTTAATTTTTGCATAGTGTTTTGCCAATTAAATACATATCCAAGTATCAAGTTTCATAACTATAACTGCTATATGTGCTGAGATATGAATTAAGTTCCGCTAGACTCTGAAAATTTCGCACTGTGTGCTGTGACAAAAAGTCCTTATTTTTCGTGGTTAAAGTACAAAGTTGTGCGTTTCGAATCGTGTTCGTGTTGGGAAAATTTTTAACCGTGCGTGGTGTGTTCGTGTTTGAAATAACAGGCACGCGCCCATCTCTAGTTTAGATGGACTGATGCCCACGAACAATGGGACAATATTGTAAATTCATGATATTAATTCAATACGTAGGCTGCTATATATATTTCTGGCCTAGGCAACACTAATGTCAATAGCTAAAATCTGGCAACACCATGTTTTGATGTACAAGTGCTATTTGTTTTGTTTACAGTGAGTTAAGAAAATTAATTTTTCCATTGATAATTTAAGCGAATGATAAATTATGGGGTTTCCAACGAGAACAAACGTTTTTTACAACTAAGTGTTCATGCAAAATCGAATGTATTGGAGTGGAACTAATGCCCAAGGATGCCTCTATCTCACGATATGCCACATGACGATCTTGCATTATCAGTTCGTGCACTGTATCGATGTTTTGTGACACAACAACTGATTTTGGACGACCTTCACGGAATTCGTCTTTGAGGGAGCGTCGGCCACGATTGAATTCATTAAACCAGTTTTTCACAGTGCTATAGAATGGTTCTTCATCGCCATACAAAGGCTTAAGTTCATCGATGCACTCTTGTCGTGTTAATCCACATCGAAAGTTGTGACAAATGATCGCACGAAAATGTTCACGAGTTAATTCCATTTTTTTGCCAAATTGATTTTTTCAAATAACTACAAACAACACAAATCATGGTCGTACGTAAAAACGTTGTGAGTACGTTTATGCTAAAAATTTTTAAACTTTATTATGGTGTTGCCAGATTTTAGCTATTGACATTAATGTTGCCTACTCCAGAAATATATATAGCAGCCCACGTATAACTACAACAACACAAATCATGGTCGTACGTAAAAACGTTGTGAGTACGCTTATGCTAAAAAGTTTTAAACTTTATTATGGTGTTGCCAGATTTTAGCTATTGACATTAGTGTTGCCTACTCCAGAAATATATATAGCAGCCCACGTATCTCTAAAGCCCTTGAAGCTATTTAAATGAAACATGGTGGAAATATCTACTAATATCCAGCACCGTGCGCAGGATTTGCTCTTGGGGGGGTTTTTCATACAAAAAATCGAGGGAGCACTATGCTAAACACTTGATTTGTATCATTATATATGGGTAAAATATCTTCCTGAGGGGGTTTGAACTCCCAAAACACCCCTGTGCGCACGGGCTTGCTAATATCTAAGGACTTATGAATAAAAATTTGAGCTACTTTTTTTAATACAAACTTTTTCTACAGATTTATAATAAAGATTTTATACTCTTGAAATGGGTACCTTGGGTGATACTATAAAAAACATGTATTTAATTCTACTTCTCAGTAGTTTTGGAGCAAGGATTTATGACAAATTAGGAAGAGCCAAACTATTGCTCTAAACAAGATAAGATTCACAAATTGAAATTTATTTCTCTTCGCCTTAGTTCATTACTACAAAATAACTTTCATTCATTAAATTTTTGCAGTATTTTAAAATTTTTTTTTTTTTTTAAATCAGCATGAATTTAAAATACTTTTTTTTTCAATTACCTTTTCCTTTTTGATATATTTAAGCTTAACTAAGAAAAACAGGACTATTCAATTTATCTTATATTTTATTTAAATCATTAAATATTCGAACATTCATCTAAGTATATAGAAAACATATAGTATTTTTGCTTAAAATCTTATTGGACGATTAAAGTTGGGTCTCCTTGGAATCTGATGAGTTTGTGGTCTGGGTGGTCCGAATCCGGTATTTTGTGATCCAAAGGGGTTGCCGTTAAATCCACCTTCTACTGAGTTGCAAAGAAAAGCCACTAAAGCTAATACTACAATTAATGAGAACTTAATAAAATTCATTTTTTAATCTTTATCTCCTTAGGAATTCTCAAGTGTTGTCGTCAATACAAAGCTTAAGGTTTGAATGTCTTATCTTCGAAATAAGATTCTGTTTTTATACCCGACGCTGAAATATTAAATCGAGCAAATCTTATAGCTTGTGTAGATTCCCTTGGGTACATCTATTTTGAGTCATCAATATTTTGCAACAGCAACCAAAAAATCACACAGATAAGATGAACACAAAAACATAATACAACAAAAATATAAAATATTAAAAAAGTACCTTTCATTTCACAGAATGAATTAATATAAACAAAAATAGATGAGAGTCTTAGCAACTCTGGCGATCAAAATCAAAAAAAAAAAAATAAAAAATAAAAAAAAAAATGAGGGGTATAGAAGCAAAGGCGACAATCTCCATTTTTTTCCGAGCGTATCTCTTAGTGTTTGACCACAAAGCATCATCAAATACAAGAAGATGGTACGATCAAAGAGGTACAGAATCAAAGACGACAGTCTCTTCTTTGATCATGGACATGTTTGATAGTGACATCTAGTTGCATTTGATGGAAGCTTGCAATCAAACACGTTCATAAAAAAAATGGAGATTGTCGCCTTTGCTTCTATACCCCTCAATTATTAAAGGATTCTGAAGAATCATCCGTTTACATTAAATAAATACAGTTTGTCAAGTAATTCTTTGCAAAATGCAAATAGCCACACAAATTCAACTTTAACATATAATTTTATTAACTAAGGCACTTTTTAAAATTTTTTTTTTTTACAGTATTGTTAGGAATTGTATACCCTTTCATTATAGTTAAGAAAAATAACAAAAACAAAACCAAAAACATAAGATAAGCCATAAACAAAATAAAACTACAAAATTAAAGGTGTCAATTAATTGTTTGCAAAATGCAAACACATATTGCAAAAAGGATATAAAATGTAAAGGACTGCACTAATATTTTGTGTGCTCCCCATCAGCTTCCATAACAGCCTGTAGACGCCGTGACATTGATTGTACAAGTCCATTTACATCATACAATTCAGGTATCTTTACCCCTCGTTGATTGCCTTTATCAAAGCGTTTCTGTTAGTTGGGTTCCGCTTTCCCACTCTTTTTTTTAAAAATGCCCACAAATTTTCAATGGGATTAAGATCCGGACTTTGGGCGGGCGTGTCAATTACTTTACTGCAATTGTAGAACAACCAGGTCCGGCACTGCAGCGATTTGTGCTTTGGATCGTTGTCCTGATACAACTTGTATTTTAATTTGTTCGGGTTTTCACGATCAACAAAGCCAAATTTTTGGGCGCTTCTTGTCAACTCGTTTTTAAGGATGTCTAAACAAAACTCTTTTGTCATTATATCAGTGAATATACGCAATTCTCCAACGCCTTTGGATGAAATACAGCCCCACACCATCACTGAAAGCTTGCCCAAACTTAACTGTTGGTATAATATTTTGCTGTTGAAGAGCTGTTTTTGGTTTCCGCCAAACTTTGCTGGGTCCATCGTGATAATACATCATTATCTTCGTCTCGTCGCAAAAAATGACGTCATTCCAGTACTCCGCTGGCCTATTTCTGTTAGAAATGGCAAAGTTCAAGCGCTTTTCAATATTAACAGCTGACAGCATTGGCTTTTTCCTGGCTGTATGCGATGAGCTTTAGCACTTTTCGCACGGTTTCATGGCTCACAGTCTTGTTGCAATCACTTTTTCTAATGTTTGCCAACTCTCTAAGGCTTGCTTGTGGGTTGTCACTAATTTGTTTTAAAATTTTTGAGTGATCTTGCCGTTTAAACTTTGATGGTCTGCCGCCAGAGTTGTTCAATTCCGGTCTATTTTCTTTTTCTGCACGCTGAATAATATTATATGTTGTCCTTAGCTTAATATTAAACATTTCAGACAACTCTTTTACTGTTTTCCCTTTGTAATAGTTGAAATAAACCAATTGGATTACACTTTCGTCAACTCGCTTGCCAGGCATTCCAAAAACACGCTATTTTTAATAAGATGTGCGCACTTCGAAACAAAAATGAGAACTAGTGTAAAAGGGCAATGCAAGCAAAGTAACACGTGTTCATTCGAATTCCAATTTGATGTACCGTTAGTTAGCTTCGAGTCACTTCTCGACTTGTGTTTGCATTTTGCAAAGAATTTATTGACAGCATCATATTTGTTGTTTTTTGGTTCTATTCGTTTTCCTTATGTTTTTGTTTTGAGTTTTGTCATTTTTTTTTTTTTTTTTTGTTATATTAATAGGTAATACATATCTTAGAATAGTTACAAAATAATTTTTTTTGAAGTAGTGCTTGTCTCAATAAAATTTCATTTCAAAGTTGAATTTGTGTGGCTATTTGCATTTTGCAAAGAATTGCTTGACAAACTGTATGTTTTAAGTTTTGATTTCTTTGAATATGAGTCAAAAAAAAACTAATTACTTTTATTTTCTAAAGAATGCTATAAGTTTATTTTTATTTCAAAAAGTTGTATAATTTTAGTGCTTTTTGGACAGTTTTAATACTTTTTTTGCTATATGGTACAAAATAGAAAAGCTCATTTATCATCTCTGGTACAATGGCAAACATGAAACGAAAAGAAACAAAAAACATGAAGTCAGTGTCATTCAGATTTTTGTCTTTCTCTTTGTGCTGTATCCTCTTTTTAGCTCTGTGTGACCGCGTATTTTGTCGTTGTTAAATTGAAAAATTTGCATCTAATTTCATATGGTTTAATAGCAAAATATTAAAATAATTTTAACTTTGTGCACATTTACACAAAAATACCTTTCTAATGAATAGTATATAATTCAAAGTCGTGCTCCATTTCTAACATAGTAGGTAGGACAAAATTTTGTCTTGCGTATTAATATATAGATAAGAAAATTTATGATTCGAGATGGAGATTATCACCTTGCAAACGAAGCGCTATGCAAAAATAGTATAATATCGATGACTCACAACGGCAGGGCAATGCATATAAAGGGAAAAAACAAAGAAATTGGAATTTGTCTAAGAACAAACTAAGTAGTTGCGTTGAGTTTAACGTTTCATAACTGACTAATTTATTTTTGTCAAATTTCTTATGACTAGCTTAAAATGTTACATTGCTATGCGCCACTGAGAGTATTAGAATCGTATGATTTAACAGTTAGGTGAAAAGCAAAATAGAAAGAAGAATTACTCGAATGATTTTACGGTTCTTTAAATAGTAGAAAAAACAACCAGTGGCGGTGTAAACTAAATTATTAAATAGCAAAATTTTCAAAATTAAAGAATTCAAATTCTAGTCAAATAAACTTAGGATAAAACTTAATATTTTTCATAAACATAACCGCCAGCCTTGAACGGCGTTCAACATTCCTTTGGCAATTGATGAAGTTTAGCAACTGGCCTCTTGAAAGTTGAATTCTCAGTTTTGATAGTGACAACTCTGACGAGCCCATCGGATCCAGCATGGGTTTCGATTACACGGCCAAGTTTCCAGCAAGCGGGAGGTAGATTATATTCACGTATCAGGACGACGTCACCAATAATTAGATTAGATTTTTCTTTCAACCATTTAGATTTTGGTTGAAGTGACAGCAAATAATCAGTTGACCAGCGAGACCAAAAATATTGAGTTAATTGTTGAACCAATCTCCATTTAGATAATAACCCAGTTTTGAGATGAGTTATGTCTGCTTCTGGCAACGAGTTCAGGGGCCTTCCAACTAAGAAATGTCCAGGCGTTATATAGGGGACGTCATCAGAATCAGCTTGGACTAAAGGCCTCGAATTTAATATAGCCTCAATTCTAGCTAGGAGAGTTGATAATTCCTCAAAGTTTAGTGTAGCTTGACCCATAGTTCTTCTTAGATGAAACTTCATAGACTTGACTGTAGACTCCCATAACCCACCGAAATGTGGCGTATTTGGTGGTATGAAGTGCCACTGAATACCCTTTGAAGATAAAAAATTCGAAATATCATTATTAGATTCAAAAGAAGTTACCATTTTGTGAATTTCATTCAGCTTTCTGGCAGCTCCTTGAAAATTAGTTCCATTATCGCTGTGTATATGACCACACAGACCACGTCTAGCAACAAATCGATCGAGAGCGGCTAAGAAGGCATCGGTACTCAAATCGGAGACAAGTTCTAGGTGAACAGCTTTGGTCACTAAGCAGATAAAGACTGCAACATATGCTTTGACTTTCGGGGCCTTTCTGCCACTGTGCTGCTTATACAATATAGGCCCAGCATAGTCGCATCCAACTTCGTAAAATGGAAAGGCAGCGTTGACACGAAATTTGGGCAAGTCGCCCATAAGTTGCTCTTGAGCTCGTGCACTAAAGCGAGTGCAAGCTCCACACTGGCGAATTACAGTTTTAACAATTTCACGAGCACCAATTATCCAATATTTTTGCCGCAGTGTAGCGAACAACAAAGTAATTCCGCTATGAAGATTTTTCACGTGCAAATCGTGAACAATTTTCCGAACGATTGGGCTGTCTTTATGAAGAATTATTTGATGCTGACTGTCATAAGGTAGGTCAGCTTTAGTTAATCTTCCGCCAACACGCAGCAGCCCATCAGCATCCACGAATGGTGAAAGTTTCCGTAGTTTTTTGTTAGTTAGGGTAGCTTGACCTTGCTGAATAGACGACATAATCTCAAAAAAGTCAACCGCTTGATAGTATTTATACAATTTTAGTTCAGCAAACTTAAGTTCTTTGACTTTGAGAGGTGAGGTGTCTCTGCACTTATTTTTGAGAATGTTGACATATCGTATGCAGTAAGCTAGTACTCGCACCATTTTAGCCCAACTGGAAATTCTGTTGTTTATTCTGCTAACGGAGTCCGGATCGTAAGTAGCTGAAGCTAGAGCCACATGATTTACTGGACGAAGTTCTTCACTTGTAATATTATCCTGAGATTCGGATAGTGGCCACCAAGTTTCCTCCATAAGCAACCACGATGGACCATTAAACCATAATTTATCATTAATTAAGAAGCTGGATCTTACACCTCTACTAGCAGCATCGGCTGGATTCTGTTTGCTGGGAACATATCGCCATTGCGCACTGGGAACAGTTTCTAAGATGTAGGATGTTCGATGACTAATAAAAGTTTTCCACTTCGATGGATGTGAAGACAACCAGGCTAAAACGGTTTTGCTATCAGACCAGCAAACCACTTCATTTAATTTCAAGTTAATGACAGATGCTAAATATTCAAACAGTTGAGTTAACAAATACGCTGCACAAAGTTCCAGCCTGGGAATTGAAAGTGAGGCCATTGGAGCCACCTTGGTTTTAGATATGACGATGTTAGTTGACACTTGTCCATCTGCTGACGTTTTTCGACAATAAATGACTGCAGCATAGGCTAAGCTGGAGGCATCACAGAATCCATGAAAGGTTACAACTGGCTCTGTGGAAAAAATAAGTCGTTTTATATTAATGTTATTAAGTAAATAAAACTCTGAAAATAGTAGTTTGACTTCGTCTAAAATGTCAGCAGGCAACAGCTCATCCCATTCCAGTTTGGATAGCCATAGTCGCTGTATAATTATTTTCACAGCTATAATTGCAGGTGATATCCAGCCAAGTGGGTCAAAAATTTTCGAAATCTCGGAAAGCAGGTTCCTTTTGGTGTTAAGGCAATATTGATTTTCTTTTACCTTATACGAAAAACAATCAGTCATAGGATTCCAAATAACGCCAAGGAGGCATACTGTCATATCCGATGGCACATCGACCATGCTATAAATTTTCTCACTATCTGGAATCTTTTGAAGAATACTACTCTGATTTGTGGCCCACTTCCTTAAGTGGAAACCGCCAGCCGTAAGCAAATTATTTAATTGTTCTGCTAGCTCTTGAGCTTCTTTTAGGGTATTGGAGCCTGCCATACAATCGTCAACATAAAATGAATTTTTAACAGCTTCACTAGCCATAGGGTACCGATTATGCTCGTCATCACTCAGCTGTAGGAGAGTGCGAATAGAAAGATAGGGTGCGGGACGCGTGCCATAAGTTACAGTAGTTAATCGATAATGTTGAACTTCCTCATTAGGTGAATTTCGCCATAAAATGCGCTGATAGTCCTGATCACATTCTTGTACATTTATCATTCGAAACATTTGTTGAATGTCTGCCGAAAAGCAGTACTTCTTACAACGATATCTCAAAAGAACAGCTATTAAGTCTTGTTGCAAAATTGGTCCTTTTAGTAAATTGTCATTTAGCGATTTTCCATTAGATGATTTAGCAGAACCATCAAATACCACTCTTAGTTTTGTGGTTAAAGAATTTTCTCTAAGAACAGCATGGTGAGGCAAGTAATAAACGTTTTCGGACGGACGATTTATTTCCTCCTGGGGAACAAGTTTCATATGACCCAGTGACAAGTATTCACTCATAAATTCTGTATAGGATAGTTTTAAATCAGGATTAGATTTAAATTTCCTTTCCATAGACAGTAGTCGTCTTAAGGCCCCCGCATAGGATTTACCAGTTTCAGGATTTTTCACAAATGGAAGTCTGACTGAATATCTAACAGCACGGATAGTAGTAGATTTATAAAAGTCTTCAGCTTGCTGATCTTCAGCAGTCAAAGTAGTAGTCATCTGAGGGACGCTTTCAAGTTTCCAAAATAGTTGCAAAGTTTGGTTCAAATCAACTTCAGGTATATTTTGAGTCATTATGTGACAAGTACTAAAGGTGTTTTCAGACGTACAACCTCCACAAACAACATAGCCAAAGATTGTATTTTGAGCTAGCAAATTACCATTTTTAACAATACGCCCTTCTTTTAATAGGGTAAAGAAATAGTCATATCCTACAAGGATGTCAATATCCTTTGGAGTATCAAATTTGGGATCAGCAAGAGACAGATTTTTTATATCTTCCCAATAGTTTATTGTAAGCGAAGAACATGGCAATTGAGATGTAAGACTCTTAAAAACATGGGCTAGCATGACAATACTTTCAGAATTATAAATAGATTTTACCTGAAGCTCGACTATACCCCGTGTTGCACCAGCCTTGTTATTTCCCAATCCGTGGATAAATATTTTAGAGGCAGATCGTTGTAATCCAAGTCTATTTGCACACCGCTCGGAAATCAACGTGTTCTGGCATCCAGAGTCCAATAGAATATTACAGCCTTGGAAGCAACCCATGTTGTCCTTAACAAAAACCCTAGCAGTGGGCAAAAGCATATTTAGATTTCTTACCTCAGATGTGGCAGCAAGATTGATTGATGTAGTTACAGCATCTATTGTAGCTTCGACTTTTTTAGGCAGTTCACTCGATTTTTTCTCATCTTTAGTGGGGAGAGAATCCACTTTTTTCACCATGGCAGCTGCGACCGTATTGTAGTTAGAATTTCGCTCTAGATGAATATAAGAATGATGATGACCTTTGCAAGATTCACAAAGGTGTTTAGATGGACAATTTTGTACTGAATGTCCCTGCTTCAAACAATTAAAACACAATCTTTTCTCTTTTACAAAATTTATGCGATTGGGCGTAGACATCTTGATAAACGTAGGGCAATAGGCAAGATGGTGGTCTTGAGAGCACGCAAAACAGGATCGTTTCATGTAGCCAGAATAAGTTCTGACGGATTTAATTTTAGATTGTGTTCCGCCAGCGCGTTGCTTTTCAATTGGAGTTGGAACACGTTCTAATGCATCACAACGTTCATTGATGAAAATGATAAAATTCTCCAGCGTAGGAAATGTAGTTTTACTACAATGCTCAGCCCAAGAATGATGAGTTTCTCTGTCGACTTTTTTAAGTAAAAGATGTATCAGCCACGGATCACGTTTCTCTGCTTCCTCGCCTTGCGCTCTAAGCCCACGTATAACTTCATCAGCAATATTCGATACGTTTCGAAGACCTTGAGAGTCATCTGCTTTAGATATAGATAAAAATGTTTCGATTAAAGAATCAATAACCAGTGAAGGCTTATCATAACGATCTTGAATCTTTTTTATGGCTTCCTCGTAGTTTTGATCTGACACAGCAAGATGTCGTATAAGCATGGCAGGCTCACCCTTTAACAACCCTTTCAGATATTGAAACTTCTGTGATGCAGTCAATGTATGGTTGTTATGCACTGAGCTGTTGAATAAATCAAAGAATGATCTAAATTCAGAGTAGTTACCTTCAAATATTGGAATATTCAGCTTAGGAAGTCGTATATCAGCAGCTGGGGCAGCGGTGTTCGCGGTAGGTGACGAAGTCGTAGCACCAACATTTGCTAATGGCGGTTGTAGCGCTGTCAATTTTTCCAAAAAAGATGTTTGGGACTCCAACAGTTTCTGCATAGCATCTTGATGCGTTGTTGTTGAGTTGAGGGGATCACTATTAACATTTGCAGCAAGCAGCTTGCAATCAATAATTTCACTTAACCTAGCTTTCATTTAAAAATATTTCTCAAATTCTTTTAATTCAGTATCACGTTCCTGGAGGCAGTTCCCTTTAGATAGGTTATTTTATTCCGTAGAGTATCGATGGTAGCCATAATTTACTTAGGAAGTTTTTTTACCCAATTTAATTTTTATAATAAAATCCAGTTGAGGAGCACTTCAACAGTTAAAACACTTTTTTAGTTTTTATAACAAAATCCAGTTGAGGAGCACTTCGATAGTTAAAACACTATTTTAGTTTTTTTTGTTTTTTCACAAGTTGTATGTGAAGCTTTATGCAGCTGGGCAAAAGAATTTGCAAACAGTTATGCTCGTATGTATGTTTTCAACGCAACAACAATATATATATACACAATGTTTTTTTTTTTATTATGCGCAGTAATAAGCAGCCACAATTAAAACACACAATTTTGTTTTTGTTTTTTACTATTAAGCGCGGTAATAGAAAATAAAATTTAACTCTCTTTAACGCGACAACGATCACGTCGGGGTCACCAAAAAATGTCTAAGAACAAACTAAGTAGTTGCGTTGAGTTTAACGTTTCATAACTGACTAATTTATTTTTGTCAAATTTCTTATGACTAGCTTAAAATGTTACATTGCTATGCGCCACTGAGAGTATTAGAATCGTATGATTTAACAGTTAGGTGAAAAGCAAAATAGAAAGAAGAATTACTCGAATGATTTTACGGTTCTTTAAATAGTAGAAAAAACAACCAGTGGCGGTGTAAACTAAATTATTAAATAGCAAAATTTTCAAAATTAAAGAATTCAAATTCTAGTCAAATAAACTTAGGATAAAACTTAATATTTTTCATAAACAGAATTTTTGCATGTGCTGTGTTTTTCTTGTAGCTGTGATTCTCGTTTAATCTATGCTAAAAGTTAAATAAAGT
Source organism: Calliopum simillimum (assembly GCA_951812925.1). Lineage (NCBI taxonomy): Eukaryota > Metazoa > Arthropoda > Insecta > Diptera > Lauxaniidae > Calliopum > Calliopum simillimum. Next base: position 50,932,256 of record OX638369.1, on the reverse strand, counting down.
ATGCTTGCAGAATTCTATAAGACGTCGGCAAAGCGTCTGATGAGGAATTGACTTATTATAGTCAATTTTGACCTGTGGTGGGTCCCGAAACTAGTAACGCAAACCAGCCTTCCGATACATTTTTTTGCTTTTTATATTTATGTGTATTTTTGCCTTGTTTTTTGTGTTTTTATTGTTGTTTTACTCAAAAACACTGAACAGTAAGCTCCAACCATCAATGTATTTTCATTGTTGGTAGCTAAGAGGATTATCATCATTGTCGCATTATGAAGAATGATTCATTTTGACTATAAGATACCCCAATGTTATACAAGAAATATCAGAATCTTGTCTCGAAATAAAATATAGCAATTCCATGACCAGCGTAACAAGATATGACTTAAACCTTTCGGATTTCACTGAAATTGTGACCGTTGTTTCGTTTGACACTAAATCCAAAATGACAACTAAAAATTTTGGGTTTATTTGTGAAGATTTGAAGGTTAGGTTAGTAAAAATACACAAATCGGCCGAAAATGTTTCATAAAACTGTCCATAACTTGGACATTTCTTAACCGAATAAGTACAGAGTAAGTTTTTGGTATTTGACAAAAAAAGAACTATTTTTAGTTCGTTGTTAGTACAAAGATTAAAGAAAATGTTTCATGACCTACTTTCTAGATCTATTATATCCTACATATATTTCAAGGATCCATTATTTTGAGGTATTTCGCCAAGGACTGACTCAGCGTCACTTTCTAAGTCGATGTCCATCTGTCCGTTTGTGTTTTTTTTTCTGTTCTTAATCATTCGGCGCTATTTATTAATATTCTATAAGGATATAAAGTGTCAGGATATTTTGTGATTAAAACATTTGCGCAATAATAACTTAACAATATATGTTGTGGTATACTTAAGAGGTTTTTAAATAAATCTACTGGACTTCACCAGGGTTGCTTCACAAATTGAGCTAAAAAACATAAAAATGAAAAATTGAGGCGTTGCGTGCAATAACGCCTTAAGTCCCTCTTCTCGTGAAAAAAGCACAAGCAAATAACTTGTGCTTGTGTCGATACATGTTATGTGCTTTTGCTTTTTTCACGAATATTTTGAACGTAGAAATATCTCTGAATTTTCGGACACTCGTACTCTATTAACACATTGGCTGCCATGGCTATTGATTTCAATAGCCAGTACAGTTTCATTCAGGCTTGTGGCTATGGATTTCCATAGCCAGTAGTTTTTTGTTATTTTGCCTCGTCATGAAAAATGCACAGCCTCTAAAAACAAAATTCAATACAAAATAGGGGTCTGCACAAGGCATCTTGAAATAAAGTGTACTTTTTTTTACAGCCACATTTTACACTGAACTGATGCATTTGATCCAAAAAATTCAAGATTCAAATCATCGTGTACACTGATTTCATTTTGACACTATTTACATTGTCTTGTTTTATTAGTGTGAAAAATAAGCTTGGTTCTAAAAAATACATCAGTGAACTCTATCTTATAAAAACAAATACTTCAGATCACTGTAAAACGTGCGAGTAGAGAAACCACAATAAAATTTATGATATGGTAACACTTGCAGAATTGTAGCTTTCATACATTTTTGCGACAGAGAGAGAGAGCGTAAACAAAAAAGAGCACAAGAAGAGAGCGATAAACTACCCTTATCACACCATTAGCATTTAGTAGTGTACACTACTACTACAGTATGCAACTAAAATAACTGAAACAAATCTAACAAGACAAATTAGCACAGTATTTGTTTATTTTCTTTCAAATTCTAGTTCTGTCAAGACATTTACACACGACACTGAACTAGAGCATTTGATAAATAAAAAGCAGGTACAAAATATAACGTATCTTGAAACGAAATGTCTTAAAACGAAAACAAGACGTCTTGTGCAGACCCCTAATACAAAACGAAAAGCTTATTACCACTCTTAGTGCTAAGTGAACTTGGTTTGAGGAGTTTTTGGTTTGTTTAGATTTTATAGCCATTTATTTTGAAAAATAATAAAAACTATTTCAGTGTGGGAAAATTCTAATAGCTAAAAGTCAAAAAAATAACGGTAGGCTTCTCAAACTATGCAGGCATGATACCTTAATAAGTATTTCCAAGCTATATGTGTAAGTTTGGATGAATTTGAACAACTCTAGCTTTATTTTTTCGACTTGCTCAAAATTAGGATTTTCCCACAATGTGTGCATTCGCCATCTTGGATTTAAGAATTCTCAAATTTTGGCTTCAGATTCGTGATCAGCGACCCCCAAAACCCCCGGGTGATGCAATTTACGCCAAATTATTAAAAAAAAAATGTATTTTACGACCCCTTTCGGCGCGTTTTACAACGTTTTCATATTGAAATTTTTAAAAGCGCTACTGGGCTTTCAAAAGCTTTGAAAAAAACGAAAATTTTGGGATCCAAAACTTTATTTTTCGTCTGCACAAATTCTCGCGACGGAGGTGGCCGGTTGACGTGAAACGTCCCATATATATTTATATACAGAAGGGCTGTTCAAAAAAAAAAAAATTTTCGAACTTCCAAGATATACTTTGGCATCACGATCTACATCATGACAGAATATCCCAAAAAATTTTTCAGATTTTTAAATTCATATTTAAAGGTGGCTCAAAGCAGAAATATATTTTTATTATTTTTTTTTTAGCATTAATTATAAAATGTTGTCAAACAATTTGAAAAATTTGTTTTAGAGTAACTTAAAAACATTCATTTTGTTTGTTTTTTAATGAACTTTAAAACCTACGTTGTAATTTTGACAAAAAAAATTTTACACTTCTTAAAAAACGAAAAACTGCCCTAAGAAGGCGAAATTTTACGGTTTTTCAAAGAAAAAAGTCATCGTGCTTTAAACGAATTGAACATTTTTTAATTTACAAGATCTCATTCAAAAGAGCTCTTAAAAACCTTCAAGACAAGACATGCTAAGACTTTTTGGGCCAGCAGGCTCGATGACATAACGTTTGAAACATAGTAATGCAGCCCTGTGAAGGGCAAAACGCTTTTTACTCAAGAGGGAGGCATCTTACAAAAAAGTGTCCATGGCATAAAATGCTTAGAATCATCCAGGGAACAAGTGTGAATTGTTTTTTTTTTTTTTTTGAAAAGTTTATTAAAAATGACGTTAAAAAAAATTTTTTTCTAAAATTAAGTAAAAAAAAAAAAAACAATTTACACTTGTCCCTTGGATGATTCTAAGCATTTTATGCCATGGGCACTTTTTTGTAAGATGCCTCCCTCTTGAGTAAAAAGCGTTTTGCCCTTCACAGGGCTGCATTACTATGTTTCAAACGTTATGTCATCGAGCCTGCTGGCCCAAAAAAGTCTTAGCATGTCTTGTCTTGAAGGTTTTTAAGAGCTCTTTTGAATGAGATCTTGTAAATTAAAAAATGTTCAATTCGTTTAAAGCACGATGACTTTTTTCTTTGAAAAACCGTAAAATTTCGCCTTCTTAGGGCAGTTTTTCGTTTTTTAAGAAGTGTAAAATTTTTTTTTGTCAAAATTACAACGTAGGTTTTAAAGTTCATTAAAAAACAAACAAAATGAATGTTTTTAAGTTACTCTAAAACAAATTTTTCAAATTGTTTGAAAACATTTTATAATTAATGCTAAAAAAAAAATAATAAAAATATATTTCTGCTTTGAGCCACCTTTAAATATGAATTTAAAAATCTGAAAAATTTTTTGGGATATTCTGTCATGATGTAGATCGTGATGCCAAAGTATATCTTGGAAATTCGAAAATTTTTTTTTTTTTGAACAGCCCTAATATACAGTACTGCTAACTTTATAACACTTCTTTCTTCTTCCTGGCTATTGAAAATAATAGCTACGGCACTTGGCAAACAGATAGACGTCTATCTTTACATAGGGTGCCGTGGCTATGATATTCAATAGCCAGGACTAAATCTTTTCTAGCACTTCCAAAAGTTGTAGAAACGCAACTCAACACCTAACAATGACCGTTATTTCATATAAAACATGAAAATAGAAAAAAAAAATTTTGGCACCCTGGGAAACAGTACAAAATTTGGTCTGGCAGTCAATGTGTTAAGAGAAAAATAATTATTTTGTAAGGTCAAGGTCCTTCATTTCGATTCCGAAATCAAAATCCAATATTTGAAGAAAAATCGTGTACGACAAAGTAATTTTTAGACATAAAACCTGATATACTCATAGTAGTTGAAAGTACATACTATTCTTTCCTTTGAAAACTCAATTATAATTAAATCGATATATTAGTTTTCTTCGAAATAACGTAATCGGAAATAACGATAACGATTTTTCACTTTTTTAACATTTTATGTACATTGTACATACATACATGTATACTAGGGTGGGCCAAATTGTATGGAGGAAATTTTATCGACCTCGGCTACCCCCCTATGTGAAAGTTCATTCAATTCTATGAATATTTGCCCAAGGAACCATACTTCTGCTTTCAACTTTAGTTCGGCGCATTTTTGATCGAAAATTTTTTTTATTTTCATACTAAATTTTAAAAATTTTTATAAAGACAAAAGTAATGTCATTATATTATTTGGCTGGTATTCTGTCAGTGATCAATTAAATTGGGTTCTGTTTAAATAAAAAGTTCACTTGATGGTGTGGAATTGATGCTATATATTTAGAAAAGTGATATGGGTCAAATAGCTGATTATTATGACCGACTTTCAAAATAAACGATTCATATTTTTGGATGAATTTTTTCAAACAAAACACCAACCTAGGCTGAAAGTTCATTCAATTCTATGAATATTTGCCCAAGGAACCATGCCTCTACGTTCAACTTTAGTTCGGCGCATTTTCGATTGAAAATTTTACCTTGCGTTTAATATTTATTTTAATGCTTAGTTTTCAAAATTCCTATAGAGACAAAAGTAATATCATAATATATTTTGGCTGGTATTCTGTCAGTAATCGATAAAATTGGGTTCTGTTATTACGAAAAGTTTACTTGATAGCGTGGAATTGATTATATTTATTCCAAAAAATTATATCGAAGTATAGTTTCTTGGGCAAATATTCATAGAATTGAATAAACTTTCACATAGGGGGGTAGCCAAGATCAGTTTTCAAATCGGCCCACCCTAATGTATACCCAATCTCATCCATCCCTGTCAAGGAGTTTCAGAGATATGAAGAATTTTGTTTTTCTTTTATAAAAGTGGATTGGTGTTGTCCATTTTTTCAGCGGATGTTATTTGTCCCGGTGACGGTGCTAACGCTTCAGTAGCGCTCAAATTTAGGTATGGCTGTTATACCAAAAATGTAGCGAGATCAAGCGAAGCAGTTGAGGCTGTACAAGGAGAAAAAACATAATTCGTACTACTTTAATTCCTCAATTAATTAAATTTGACCTTACTGTTTTAGTCAATTCAGATGTTTCGAATAACCTTTCAGTATAGTAATATTTTTGAAAAAAATGAAGGGAGCTGTAAAGTTCAAACAAAAAAAAACGAACTGACCGCACAAGGATTCAAACCGGGGTCCGTCTGCGTGATAGATAGAAAATATAATTTTTACGTACAATTACAGACTTGCTAGACCTCTACACCACTGAATATTAAGCAAATGGCCGTCCAAACATAAATATTTTTACTAGAATTATAAATTTTGATATAAGGTAAGTTAATTTTTGTTTGAAATTAAGTATTAATTACTTTAACAAATAGGAAAGGTATCTCGTTTTATATTTTATCAAAGCCCTAACCAAAATATTTCACCAAATTTTTTATTTCTTGAACTATTCATTCATGCGAAAATTTTGGGCATACGCTTTTTATCCATCAATGTAGCCAATTTAGATTGTACAATTGTTATCAAACAGTGAGTGTGACATATGTTCATTAAATTCGACCTTGTCATTCAACAAGCGCCAAACAAATGTTTGCAAAAATTATAATTAACAAAAAGCACAAAAGAAACCGAAAGTGCTTATTTAAATAAAAAGCCACAAAATATCGGTAGGAAATGCAAAAGAACTGTAGTAATTTCTGAGGACCGATCAAAAATTATCGTTCGAACAAAGCAAATATTACCTAAGTATATGTATAGAAATGAAGGAAAAAAAGAAGACACCGATCAACAATAGCAACAATAAAAGTCATGTTGTAGAAGAGATCAATTAAATGTTTTGACCGCAAGCCAATTTAGTGCATAAAAGGAATTCCACCACAGCAAGGAACCAAACCAACAAAAAAACAACACAACAAAAGGTCACAATACACAAAGTGCTGCTGTGTGAAACAGAAAAGAAGCCTCATTGCAACGAATCAGGTCAATAAGGTAAAATACAGGTAGCCTCAGCCTAAAAAGATACTTGTACGTCCATCAGCCAATCATGTAACAGAGCGAACGATTGTAAGGAGACCAATAAATAGTAAATGATTATAGCCGCAGTATGTCAGTTGATTTAGATCCTTCGGCAAGAAAAGTTTTAATTTCAATTTCAATAAAAGAAAGTAAAAATTATTGAATTTAGTACGAAAAATGTTAACCAGTGAGTTTAATGAAGTATTTTGCTATTTGGACCAGAGTCAATTGGATACTAGCATAGCTGGTAGCAGTAGCAGTAACGGTTCACATGCTGCGCCCCACCTTACTACAAATATCAGTGATTTCGAATTATACAATATTGATTACAATGCGGATAGCTTGTCCGATGCTAATAATTCGGAAATTAATTTTCAACTAGAAATTGATAGTAGAATTGGAAGTTATTATCAAACCGATACTACAGAGATATTGAAGACTACAAAAAATTGGCTCAATTCATCATTGTCTCCTGCTGTCGAAAAACAACCCATCATGCAATCTACTTTAAAAAAGTCATACCGCAGTGATTTTACACAAAAATTTTCTCACAATCGAAAGCACCATTGTGGTCCATCCTATTCGAAACATCAACAGCAGCAGCTACAAATTTCCGCTTCCGGTGCTGTTTGCAGTACAGAAATTCTAAAACGACGTCGTTTGGCCGCGAATGCTCGAGAACGTCGTCGCATGAATAGTTTGAATGATGCTTTTGACAAATTACGTGATGTGGTACCATCTTTGGGTAACGATCGTAGATTATCTAAATACGAGACATTACAAATGGCCCAAGCATATATTGGAGATTTAATAAAATTATTGACGAGAGACTATTGAAATCAAGTGTATAATGTAAATATATAGGCCTGTTCTGGAATCGCTGCGATTTCAATTACTTTTGATGGAAATGTTAAGTGGTATGATACAAAGTATTTAGATCTTTTTTGTTTCAACTCTTATGCTCTGTTTCTGATATATTCGATAAAAATGATTTTTTTGACCGTTTTGCGGTTTTCAAGAGTATTAACTAAGTGGAAATTTTTTCGTACACGCAAATTTTTATTATTTGTAGAGCATGTAATTCTTCACAAAAGAGATCTTTACACTTTTTATCGTGCATCTTAACGTTTTCATTAAAAAGTTTTTGAAACCAAAAATAATTGAAATTACACGGATTCCGGAACAGGCCTGATAAGGCAATTATTTATTTTTTATATTGTGTGTAAATATTCCTATTAATATAAAAAATGTGAGGTTATCGTAAATAAGTAAACTGTTGAACCTTCTTGTGTAAATAAATTCCTAAAAAGTAATATGCAATATAGCTAAAAAAAAATTATATATACAAAATTAATATATAGAAATTACTTATGTAAAATAAACGTTTTTTCATTGTTGCAGATTGGTTACTTTTAAAAGATTTATATGTGAATATTGTTTTTTTAGGATTTTCAGATTCAACATTACTTTCGCTAACATCCTACCGTAACTTATCCATCTCCTCAACAAAACTCCACCTTCTTGCATGGTAATCAATGAGTATCTTCAATTCTCTCCAACGATTCTCTTGATTAAAGATAATGTGATGTGAATCATCTTCATCGGAAGCGATCTTTTCTGATGGCTTTAATCTCTCTCTCTGACTTTTCGGATTCTTGAGTATTTCATTTTCCAATTGCCTTTTTCTGATTATCTGCCACTTTATTGATTCAGTTTAACCCTTTTCGAACCGCTCCTGAACCGCTGGAAAATTTGTAATTTTTTTGCATATTCTTTCTTGCTAAGCGATATAACATTCCTATTCAAATGTTTTTTCAAAACTATTTTTTTTTAATTCCAAGTGTGAAAAAAATTATGAAAGGTAAAAAAATAGGTAAAATTTTTTTTGGGCATGTACAATTTTCCGGCGACATTTTGAATTTTTCAGTTTCAGAATCAATTACCCCGAAAATCACCTCGTTAACATTATTTTTACATTTTTAAGTACAAATTTTAAAACAGTTCTATTCTATTTTATAGGTTTATGAGGGCTTCATGGGGGATTAAAAGAAAGGAAGGGGAAAACGCATAAATCCAAAATGCTGGTCTGTGTCCAAATTTAATTGCGAACAAAATAAGCCATGTCCGATCAAAATCGGGTCATGTTCAACAAAATAAGATATGTTTACCTAATTTGGCTGGACTATTTTTGCTTCACAAAATAACAAAATTTGGTTCAAAATTCACCATGGATGATTTCTGTATAGTTTTTTTCCTTAATTTATTTCGAATAAATTATTTTTGAAATTTTAGCGAACAATAAGTACCTAATTTTTTACATTTAAGGACCAACGGGACACGGGTGTCTCATTTTATCTAAGCACCCTATAGGAAAATAAAACGGTGAATCAAAAATTCCTTGACATTTCTAAAAAGCTGAAAATCTGTTACACTTGCTACTTAGACGCATCATATGGTTTATGTAACAGTATTCGAGATAAAATCTACTGAAAATTTGTTAAAAAAAAACACAATTTTTTGGATTTGTGATCACCCTGTGAGGTCCTGAGGATATAAAGCTCAATTTTTCTGACACACTTGAATATCTATATCTATTCTCTATCGACAAAGATCTTTCTGGCTCCAATCGCAAAGAAAATGTGGGTCTGGCATTGAAAAATTCAAATGGGACACATATGTCCAATTGGTCTTGAAAGGGTTAAAGTCTATTTTTAAACTTTAATCTAAAATCGGCAGAGTTTTTTTTCCACTACAGATAACTAATTTATTGCATAAATCTTTTATTTTTGATCTCTGTTTTGCGAAAATGGAAAAAAAATTACAAATTTACACATTTTCGTTCAGAGGAAAAGGGACCTTATCTTCACTGAAATTTAGTAGTAGAGTAAGTTCGGGTAATGTGGTCACCTTTTTAATTTTCGCCAATTTCTACCAAAGTAATGGTAGTTGGTCAGTTTAGTCAATTAATTTGTAATATTGTTTCTATTGTTTTTACTATTTGATGATTCATAAAGAAAAATATTAATTTTTTCAAGCGTAAGGCCAGATAAATTGAAAGAACCTGAAAAAAAGTGTCGGGTAATGTGGATCACCCTGTCCATTTCCTAAAGTAGTACCGTTTTTCGCATCTTTTTATATATTATATTTGCTATAAAATAGCTGTATAGGCTTATTAAAGAATATTTTCTAGTAAGATAAGCCAAATTCATACTAGCAAGTGAATAAGTAATAAAGGTTCCCGAATCATACGTCAAATAGTACTCCACGTTACTCAAACTCTGATCTCTCACACATGTAATTAGTTTTTTAAGGTGTAATAATAATAAGAGTCGATATACGGTATATAATATGGGGTAGTCAACATTACCCGAATACATCACTTTTTTGAAATAATCATTGAATGTATAAAATAACAGGTCATTCAATAAGTTCGTAGGATGACCCATAGATGGAGTTACTAGAATTTTTTTCATATGATTTTTATTTAGAACTAACCTTCAAACAATACGTGCATAAATTTGACAGCAATCAGACTATTGATTCGTGAGTTATAGCATTTTGTATGAAGCAACTTTGTTAGTGAAAAAAAAATGGAAAAAAGTGACTTTCGAGTTTTGATAAAGCATTGCTTTTTGATGAAAAAATACAGTGGAAAACAATGGATTGATAAACATTATCCGAACTCTCTTCCATCGATACAAATGAATTGCTGAATTTAAACGTGGTCGTACCAGCACAAATGATGCAGAGCGCAGTGGACGCCTAAATTAGGCTGTTATTCCAGAAAGCATAAAAAAAATCCACAAATTGGTAATGAACGATCACAAATTGAAGGTGCACGAGCTAGCTGACATTGCAAAGATATCAAATGTTAGTGTTTTTACCATTTTACACGAACATTTGGGTATGCGAAAGCTCTGTGCAAAGTGGGTGCCGCGTGAGCTCACAGTCGACCAAAAACAACAACAAATTGATGCTTCAGAGGAGTGTTTGGCGCTGTTAAACCGCAATAAAATCGAATTCTATCGTCGATATGTGGCAATGAATGAAACATGGGTTCACTATTACACACCAGAATCCAAAAGACAGTCAGCTGAGGCCTATTTTGACGAAAAAGAGAAATCGTACTATAAAAGTGGTATCGAAAAGTTGGAAAATCGTTATACTCGTTGTATCGCCCTCGAAGACAACTATGTTGAATAATAAAATCGAGTTTTGTCAAAATTTTGTTTTTTTTCTTACTTATCCTACGGACTTATTGAACGACCTGTTAAATGTAATATTAGACTTGCTTATGCATTTTTTCGTTGAATAATAGTTCTACAATTGCATTAGAGTTTCTAAGTTTTAGAAAACAGAGTTCTAAGGAAATTATTTAGTTATTCATAGTGCATAATTAACCAGAATTGTTATACAGTCTTCAATGTGGAAAATAAAAGGGTGCACCACATTACCCGCATAGTCCACATTACCCTAACTTACTCCTCAGCTACAAATAAGAGATAGTGTGAATTTTACCGGTTTTCAGCTTAAGGTGCAATTAGGTGCCTAGACATATTCTGAACATATTACAATTGATTTCAGGTCGATAATCAAATTACAAATATCAATAAAAGCGGTCTAATGAAACTCCTATCCTTTTGGAGAAAAAATTGACAAACTTTGAACTTTGTTATCTAAGGACTTGAGTTTTTTATTTTTCAATTTCTAAACGCCATAACTCAGTCAAATTTTGGAACTTTCCAGTGATCGAGGTATATTTTTATTCAAAATAATACCTATGTAGATATATTTAGCAAATGGCAAAAAAAAACCGGTTTTTGATTTTGTGAAGATAAAGTGCCTTTTCCGGTTACATATGAATAGTTTCCAAAACAACATTAACATTGTTGTTGAACCGCGAAACGATTCTTTTCGTATCGCGAAGATATATGAAGATGTAATTTAAGAGGTCCACCCATTATATTGCAAAAGTCCCAGAATATTTGAGAAATGTTCTAAATGTTGTTGCATAAGACTAACAACGCAAAGGTATGCTCGTATGTATCCTTTTAACTTTGGTCATGCAAGTTGCGGTTTTGTTTCAATTTTATAGAACGCTAATTGATAAGGATGTAAAAAGGAAGCGCAAAAGAATAAAGGAATTTTTCATTGCAGTGTAGGGGGCGTCAACCGCAACGAGCCACAAAATAGTCGCGGTATTTGTTTGCTTAAACATACTAATGCTTGAGAAAACCGGAACAAAGGAAGATTTTTGAAATCTACCATGTAGATCTTTTAAGTAGTGGGCGTGCAAGTAGAAATCAAAACAGAAAAAGGACATCACAAAAAAAAAAACACTTTAATAACAGCAACCGAAAATGTTTTAAAATTATGTTTGTATGTACGAGTACATTTGATTTATGAACATTATATTTGTTGTTAGCAGCATATCCGGTGTATAAGTTCCTTCCAGTGTAAGTAGGTTTCTTCATACATAGCCAAACATCAAACATCTTTATTGTGGCAAATATCATTCCGTGCTATCGAAGATTTACTGTATTTTCTAACGAATAAAGAATGGTCAGAAAAAAGAATTATTATCGGTGAACATTAGTTTTGAATCAAAAATTGTCAGGGAGATCGTACCATAACTCAAGAATGAAATTAACTGGAAAGAGAATATGATGGAACTGATGAAATGTTTATACATAGTAAGTAGGCCTGTTTCTTATGAAGCGTTTATACAATTGTGTTAATTTTCAAATGACGATTGAAAGTGCAAGGATCTCTTTTACGGCGAATTACTTTCTCTACAAACAATTTACCCTTTTGTGAGTTATTCTATAGCAACCACTTAAAAAAAAAATAAAGAAAGGACATTTCACTTTTTGTCATGCTATGCTCCGTTCATGAGTTATCGCAAATTGAAAATATACACAATTTTATATATGCGTCAGAAATAAACGCCCATTAAGCGACCAGTTTATTCCGATTAGAAACAAAATTTTAAAAATTCAATACTTTTAAATAATTTATTAAATAAATGTAAGCTTATACATAAATATGCAGATACATTATTACTTAAGTACCATTAAGTTTTTTTTATATTATTATAAATATTTTCTAAATTTTAACAACTCGAATTCTTAATGTTCATACATAAGTTTACTTACGCACTACCACTTAAAATATTATTAATGAATAGAATATCTTAGGGGCTGTCCATAAACTCCGTGACGCTAAAATTCGCTAAAATAACCCCCCCCCCTATGTGACGGTAGCTTCATATAAAAAATAAGTAAAATACACCAAGCGTGACGCATGCTGAAACCCCCCCCCTCCCCCCCTAGGAGCGTAACGGAGTTTATGGACAGCCCCTTAATGAATATGTACAAAATGTGTAAATTCATAGAATTTATATTTTTATCATCCAACATTTATAAAAAAATTTAAAAAAGCAAGATTTGGTTGCTCCAAACAATTTCATGATCCATAGTCAGAATACCCATTAGAGATTTTTTGAATAAGTTCTTTTTCCTCAGAGTCGCATGTAAATTTCTAAGTACTAAGCCTAACATTTCGTGTTTTGTGTTAAAAGACAAAGGAATCTGCTTCACGCATTTTGTATCACATAAAATTACTATCGTACAAAGTTTTTCGAGTAATATGTATTACTATTTTAATTACTTATCTGTTAAGAAAATCCACTTTATAACGCATAATTTTGTGGCAGGAAGGAAAAACTACTTACTTAAGTCGATTTTTGATAAGAGCAGAGTAGAGCAGTTTATAATGAGTGGATTCCTGAAAACGTGTAAAAGCCTCGAAAACCTCGTAAACTCTTAAAACTGTCAAATTTCGTATTGATTTTGACAACATTTACGAGTTTACGAGGTTTTCAAGGCTTTTACACGTTTTCAGGAATCTCTTCAATTTGTTTTATATGTATGGAATTTATGTTACTTTGCTTTTTTATCGAATATCGACTTATAAATTATAAAAACTTTACTGTCAAAACCTGTTAATTGAAAACCGTTTGAGTTATTTTTGATATATCACCGAAAAAAAAATATCGTGCATATAATAAGTTTTCAAACTGCGAGTTCATTAGAGTAATTTTCGTATAAAAATGCCCTTTAGTCAGCTACTTGTTTGTTCTCAAATTGAAAAAGAAAAATAATCGAAGTTAAACAAAGATTGCAACATTTGAAGTCGATCAAGAGTGTTATTATAAAAACATTAAGGGTATTCCTTGTAAATGATTCGAAAACCTTGTAAACTCGTAATTGTAATCAAAATCCATACAAATTTTGACAGTTTTACAAATTACGAGGTTTTCGAGCATTTACACGTTTAAAGGAATACCCTTGTTATGTAAAAAAAGGTTTCTTAATAGTTCACCGCAAAAAATCCAACGGCTCATTTTACGAAAAGACATTGCAATAATCAATTTTAGAGTGGGTCTCTTATACAAATCTGATTTTGGCATAGAATAGAGAAATGCTAGGAGCTAAAGAATTTGAAAATTTTAACCCATTCGAGCCAGTGGTTAATATCAACAGCTTCTCAAAGTTGAGTAAATTTTTAAGTTAACGCAAAAATTAAATTTTTTAGAAAAATTATTCATATTTAGGTTGAATACTTTGGCAAAAGGTTAAAAAAATATATTTTTTCTTTCACTAAAAGCATTATTGGTCTTGTCTCATAAAATTGAGTAAAAAAAAATAAAATTTTTTAATAGTTTTTATTTTTTAATAATTTTTTCTTAAGACCGTTTCCATCTCAAATTTTTCGAAATTTGCAGTTGGGTTCTCAGATTTTTATAAAAAATTACAGAGCTGTTTTAAGTGCTCAGTATAGAAACCTCTCATTAATAGTTTTGCTGAAATTTTTCTGAGAAAAATCGATGCAATTTTTTTTCGAAGTTCCGCCATTTTGTCAAAAATAAATTTATTTAATTTTTGTTTCGGATTCTTGTAGCATTTTGAATGTTATTTTGATTACCATTTTTAAATTTTGAAAAATCTCAAAAGTTGATTTTCTTAAAATCACACAAGTTTTTAAAAAACTGAGTATGAAGAAAGTTTTCCTCATATTTGTGGATTAAGAAAAAAGTGAAGTCTTTAAAAAAAAACCCTAACATCATACAAAAACCAAAGTAGTCATTCCATAGGTAAATCGTGATGTTGAATTCAAATTCCATCAGGAACACAAATTTCCGTTATTTTCAAAATTTTTTACTAGAGTAGGTAATACTACGTTTCCACCGAAGATTAAGCTGTGCTGAGATTTGTAAATCGCATCGTTAAATTTACCGGCCGAAATAGATTTATTTTTGACGTAAATGTCAGAAGCAGTAAAATTGAAGTTATACATATTTCCTTTTCTTCTTAACATTTATCTTCCATTTGCTTTGTGTTTAATGACGCCCAGATTTAGAGCTAGTTTTAGAAACAGCCCAAAATCACTTCATGAATCTCCGTTATAAACATAGCATAGGCTATCTTTTAAAAATAAATTTTGCTACGGTTTTTGAAAGCACAATTTTTTGATGAATTATTGGCAGAAACAATAATTGAAATAGAGAATGGGGGTTATCACGAATAAAATTTCTCGAGACTGCCTTGCTGTTTCGAGTACAGTCTGAGGAAAATCACCGATTTAGACTCATTGAGCCTTATCATGAATAAACACTCTAGAGCATTTTTTCTCAGATAGCAATCGAAACGGCAAGGCAGTCGACAGACCAACTGTCGGGAATGATAATGAAGCTATAAAGAAAAACGCTGCATGAAGACAAATTTAATGGAATCTTTATGCCTTGCCAGGGCCTCACATTGTATGGTATTTATGAAGCTGAAGTTAAAGTATCTTGTCAGCACAAAGAATGAGTTACCTTATAAGATCGAAACATAAAATGGCAATGGATCCACATGTTCTGTTTTTACTGCTCCTGTTGTTAAATATGAACCATATTGATGAGCAAAATTTGTCTTGGTCTTGGCAATTTTTCGAGACCAAGAACGGATCTAACACGCTGATATAATTTCAAGACCATAGCAGTCTTGGCCTTGGTTTGCTCATCACTATTGAAACATAACCAATTGCCGCTGTTGCAGCCGCTGATATTGAAGAAAAACTGTTGACCGAACAAACACTGGTTTCACACACATCTGATGATATTCTCTCCAATCCAAAATTGTACTTGTAATCATCGGATATTTATAAATTTTAATCCATTCGAAAGTAGTGATTAGCAAACTAAGAACATAGCAATCTTAGTGTTATGTTGGTTGGTATAGTCTGTGTCATGGTTATAGTCTTGCTTATGGTTATGGTACTAGTCCAGGTCTTGGCTTTAGAAATGAAGAACTGAACAATTCCTAATTTCCGAACCACATTTTTTCAAAGCAGTTATTTTTTTAACGTGCCAAATCCTACACTGAGAAATAACTTTAAGGTCGCAATGAACGTGACAACCCTATTAACTTTTAACTAATGATGAGCAAAATTAGTCTTGGTCTTGAGTCTTGTTCTTGGTAATTTTTCGAGTCCAAGACCAAGATGCTGATATCTTTGTCAGTCTTGGTAATTTATAGTTAATATGTGTTTCACGCCCCTTTCGATGATAAAATCATTCCTCAACTCGGAATTTGTTATCTGAAAAACCCAACTGCTTAGGAAAAATAAGGTTTCGAAATTTTGAACACTCGATAATCTTTAGAAATATTTTCAAGACCAAGACCTCTATGTTCTTGGTTTGCTCGTCACTACTATTTAACTCGAAAACACAACAAGGTCAAAACTGATTTTGCTCATCACTATTTGAAAGTTTATTCCTTCTTATGTACATACTTACATGTCGTCACTCTTATACCAGATTTACGAAATTGCCATTTATTGCATTTGAGCTATACTTATTTATTGATTTAATGCGAGTATTCAAATTATATGTTACGCTCTTTCGTGTTATTAACTATGAATTTGCTAAATAAACAACTTCAGATATTCTGGCATAACTTTGTTCAACCCTTTTGTAAAGAAAACCACATTAGTGCAAAACTGAAAAATTTGCACTTTCGTGAATCTGGCTAGAAGTGACGGTATGTAATTTATAGAATTGAAGACTTATGTTAGTGCTAAAACAGCATAAGCCAAAAATACAAAGAAAATACTACACAATTTATTTTTTCATTCAGATGATTGAAAGAAATGCCTCATAAAGAAAATACAGTGAAAGCTCCCGTTGCGAACAGCACCCGCAGGCGGACATCTCTCGTGGCCGAACGAATTTCTTGGTCCCAAGTTTTTCCTTATGTTTTTAGAACAAAGTACATTCCGGTGGGCGGACGCGGACACTACATTTATACACATTTCATACAAGGCATCTCTGCAGGCCAAACAAAAAACACATTCCAAGACAAAACTATTTCTAGAAAATTTCTGAGCTACAATATGGTGGAAAACCATTCTTCTGTAAAATTAACTGTTAGCGAAATATTTGCAAAAAAATATATATCCGCGACCTTTGAGCCTAAGTAACTAACTCGAAATTTTAAATGTGTGCTAAAATATCAAAATAAAGCGATTCCAATTAAAAATTGCTAGCTCTAATGTTTTTGATCACACTGGACTAAAAATAAAGTAATGTAAGTTTTTCAGCCTTTTTGACCAAAAATTCGACCTGAACATCAAAATTTGTCGATGATAAAAATAGATTCAGAAAGCTGAAGCCAATGTGACGTGTGATTTGTTTTCAAAAAAGTTATTTTTTTAATATAAAAATGTCGTAGGGAGATTTTCATGTTAAAATCGGGGGCTCGATATTGATGGTTTACTGGTCAAATTTTCTTAGAATTGTTCATAGATTACGTTCCCGCTAGACGATTTGTCGCAAGAAAATTTGGCTCACACTAGTATACATACGTATTCATCAAAATGCACTTGACTTATTTCTTCTACAACTCCCGCAGGCGGACATCTCCCGTGGCCGGACGATTTCACTGGAACCGTCGGTGTCCACCCACGGGAGCTTTCACTGTAAATGTATACGAGGGGTCTAACAAAAGTTCAGTGATTTGGTGCTAGTTTATTTCTTTTTACAAAATTCAAATCCATTGTCTTACAATATTTCTTTTTAAATTTCAGAATGATTGATCGCAATGGAGACGAGAAATCGTAAAATAACTTATGAAAAGTCGAAAGAAGTTCTGAAACCAACACTGTAAGAAATTTGTCATGCGATTCTTTACAGTTTTCGCCCAGTATAAATTATTAATGAATGCCAAATTGCATATAAAACGAAGGCACCATCCCTTCAGATTATTTCAAAGGTTCTATGCTGGACAATTCAACCGAAAAGGTCGGCCAAATTCTTCGAACGATGAGAGAAATAAGGGCCTGGTCAAGGCTAAAGTTGACGAAGATCCACGATTGACACGAGAAATGATTGCTGACGAATTGGGGTTGCATGCCATGACTATGTCGCAGATATTGGAAATAATCTACTGTACACGAAGAAATCTGCTCGATGGGTACCAAGATTTTCAATTGAGATCTAAAAAGATGCTCGGGTACGTTTTGCCCAACGAACGATCTAGAAACTTCAATAAAATCATAATAGGTGATGAGGCCTGGGGTCGAATCGACGCATCCGTGAACGTACAACTTGCGACGTAAAATCATGTGATTCACATGTATTTCGCATTACTAAATACATAATTTTACGTTCACTGGTGCGGCGAATCAGCCCCTGGTTTTAGAAGTAAGATCTCGAAAACAAACAGCAGTCATTGGTATGAGGCCTGGAATGAGCGAATCCTCCTGTTAAAGCAAGAAAAAAAGAAGTCATCAACAAAAGTGATGATGTCTGTTTACATCGCCAGAGCGAAAATTGTAGCTGCTATTCCCCTGAATATTTGACAGACTGTAACTACGAAATGTTATAATGAATTTGTTGGAAAATCAAAAAAAAAAAAAAAAAAGGAATTGTGTCGCCACTTCTTACATCATGATAAACACTGCTGAAATAACATGCAGCTTTATTACGGTCTCTGGGGTCGAAGAAATTTACTCAGCGCCATGTTTTCCGGATCTGCCGCCTTGTGATTTGTAGTTATTTCCAAAAATTAAAAAAAAATCTAAGGTCTTTTTCATTAAAAAGCAGTCTTCTGCAAAAAAATCGGGTTAAATGGACACATAATGTAAACCCATAATGACTTTAACCGTGAACTTGATATTTAAAATCCAAAAATGTGTTAATACCCAGATTATTTTGATATTTCAATAAAGAAATTTTCCATGTCATGTGAAAAATAATAGGGATTGCGTAAATAGCCTCGAAAAAGTACGCGAGTGATTGTTGTCAAATAATTGTACTAAAAAAATATTTTTTTGTTTTGAAAATTGAATTTGAATTGAATATATTCAACTGATACGTTGCTTACACGTTTTCAGAAATGTGAGTTCCTGAAAACAAGCTCGTAAACTTTCGAGTTTTTCATGGTTAACGAGATTAAAAGTATCCCTTTATTGTTTTAAAATTTAAATAATTCCGATCCAGCTCCAAAATGTTTCTGATTCTAAATAAAAAAAAAATCATCAAAATCGGAGCTGTTCTTGAGGACTTCCTCATTTTGCCTGTTTTATGGCTTTATTGACTTCACTAATATGCTTGATATCAAAAAAGTAATTATGCTTGTTTGACCTTAATTCAAGCGCATTTTTACGCAATCCATTTATTGTCAAAAACCAATGACCCAAAATGTCCATAAAGACACCTCGGTCCATCGTAACATCACATTATAGGACTGCAACACAAATTAGCAGTAGTTAACATAAGCAAATTGAGAATCATAAGCATAACGAATAAAATTGTACTGCAAAAAAGGCCTAAAATTAAGCACAAATGGGCAGATTTGTTTTTTGACAAACATTTCCAAAATGGCGTGCATTGAGCACAATTGGTCTTATGGCCAAATTTGAGCTGGAATTGCGAACAAGATGAGCATATTTTTGGGATGATTTTATGTTGATTTCAATTTATGTTGAGCTCAATTTTGAATATTTCATAGCGATATGGGCTTGTAAATTTTTTTTCTATCCGTGTAACTAAGAAAAAATTAAAATGATAGTGCCATCAATGTACTTGTATTTGATGATAGCTTGTGATCAAGCAATATCAGGAACGTTCATAAAAAAAATGTAAGTTGCTGCTTTTCTTTATATACCCCACATATAAACTTTTCCATACCTGCCACGCCTCCTTCTCAGCGTTACCAACGGAATGACAAAGTGAATTTACCCTTGGTGTAGGGTACAAACACAACTTAAATCGACTTAAAACCAGTGGAACTCAAATCAATATTCCTTTCACTATCCGTTTTTGGGGCGTTATCAAGACCTAAATAAGAAATTAAAAAACTGCCCAAGAATACAAGACTTTTATCAACCAGAACAAGTAAACAATTCACTTTAACTACATTTCCTACAAGTAAGCTTAGATTTTGGTGAAATATGGACTTACCAGAATTTTGCACCAAGTCTTCAATTAAAATTAAACACAATCAAAAATTATGAATTAAAGCGACATCTGGTGAAATATTATTTTTAACACAAGCCCAAGATCATCAAAATTGGAGCACTTTTTTACATTTAGGTGATTACACATTAGAAGCAATATTACCGGTTTCCTCAAAACTTCTACGCCGTCTTTCGGAACCTAGTGAATCCTGATACTCATCACAGATTTATAGTACTGCAGCAAATAATTTAAACTTTCCAATACAAAAAAAAGCGACAAGATCTTAATTACCAGATAAAATCAACGTACAAAATGTGAGAGACTGACTAAAGGGTAACGTTGGCTAAGAAATATACCAAAAGTTATCTTCAAAAAGAATCTTTTAAGATATTGTGGTGATAAAACGATACACCAGAAAATAAATGGATGAAATCATGCTATCAAATTGATGATGGTAAGTAACCAAAATAGCCTCAGCCACGTTAGGGAAGTCATGGCAGTGGGACTAAAAACGAAGTCGGTGAGCTTCGAACTCAAAAATTTTGCAATTGGTGGAATATTGTTTCAGCATAAGCTAGAGGATTAAAACACATGGGTTTCACGGAATATTGGACTAAAAATTAGATAAACTAATTATGTATCAAAAGGAAACTAATTTAAGCTTTCTTTCGTTTTTTATTTTTTTTTTTTCTAAAATTCTAGGCTTTATTTCGTTTTTATGTGGATCTTATTTCATTTTGATTAATGGCCGTTATTTCGTTTTAGTTTTTTAGTTTTTTTATAGGCGCTATTTTATATTTCTAAAATGAAATTAAGCCCAAATTAAAAACGAAATAACGCCTATTATTTTAAAAAAATAAAGCCCATATTGTGAATGATATTCCCAAATTGATTATGAAGAAAAAGGCTGGCGTTATTTCATATTTTTGTTTTTGAGCGGTATTTCCAAACGCCCAAACCCATATCCAAGTTATGCAGCCTGGAAAATCAAAGGAAGAAAAGAAAAAGTCGGCGTTATTTCGTTTTTTTCTTTGGGCGGTATTTCCTAACACCCAAAACCCTAGGCAAGTGATGTAACCTGGAAAATCCAAGAAAGAAAAAGAGAGTTGCAAAAAGCACAAGAGAGCGGAGGAAAAACGCCGCAAAGATATGCAATTCCTTAAAAAACAGTCAAAAGCCTTTTGAAAAAAAAAAACATAGAAAAGTACAGCTATCGCGAAGCGGCAGAAAGAAGAAACCCTCGGACTGTTTAAAGAATAATACGAGTACACAAGATGTTACACGGTTGTCCGGAACGGGGTTTTATTATAATTTTGCGGAACCCTTGATTTTTTTTTCAATACCTGTATACGATATTTTTGGAAGAAAAAAAGACGACAAACCAAAACAAAACTAGTTATTTCGGGCGTTAGGAAATAACGCCCGAAAAAAAATAACAAAATAAAGCCCAAAAAATAAAATGACGTAACACACGTACACGTAACGCCCAAAATAAAAAACGAAATGACTCCCAAAAAATATGAAATAACGCCCAAAAACAAAAACGAAATAACGCCCAAATTGTTTTCATAAAAATTTGAGCGATAATCATTTTGGAAGTAACGCCCGAAAACTTGGCTTTATTTCGTTTTATTTTTAAAAAACGAAATAACGCCCAAAAACGAAAAACGAAATACACCCAAATTATATTCATACAAATAAATTTCCAAATGATTATCGCCCAAATTTATATGAAAACAATTTGTGCGCTATTTCGTTTTTGATTTTGGGCGTTATTTCATATTTTTGGGTGTTATTTCGTTTTTTATTTTAGGCGTTATTACGTCATTTTATTTTTTGGGCTTTATTTCGTTTTTTTTTGGGCATTGTTTTGTTTTTAAAAAAAAGGAAATAACGCCCAAAAAAAAGCGAAATAAAGCCCAATTTTTTGGGCATTATTTCCAAAATGATTATCGCCCAAATTTATATGAAAATAATTTGGGCGTTATTTCGTTTTTTTTTTTTGGCGTTATTTCCTTGGGCGTTATTTCCTAACGCCGGTTTGGTTTTATAGATATTCTAACTTAAAAGTTCAAAAACACGATTTAAAGTGACACATGAAAGTTAAAAATCGTATGTGAATTTTCATATGATTTTTCCCTCCATGGTACAAGAGCATTGGATTGGAACCCTCAGAGTAGCAGGAATTGCGATCATTCAAAATCATCGTGAATATAATCGCTGGAACAAAAAATACGACAGCAAACGCGGTCATCCTAAATCATCGAGAAAAAGAAATGCGACACTCTCTAATTAATCGTGAGGTTTTTGTGAAGGACTTATGAATCGTGAAAAGATAGAGATAAATAACATAATTGGAATGAACCTAACCAAAGTCAAAAGTAGTTATGAAAAATATTGATTTCATCTGATAGACATCTTCACGGCAAAAATAGATTACCTGCTGCAGTACTATAAATAAAAAATCTGCCTTAAGTGAAAAGTGTTTATTTTTAAAATATTTTAAGAATGATGACTGCCTTCTGTAAAAAGATTAGCAAAGTTCACACAACACTAATTATTTTTTATTTCTTATATCAGTTAAAAGTTCAATGTTTTACACTACAACGCACATTAAAGTTTATTTGAAATTTTAAATATTTATCGCATGTCGGTTGTAAGTGTAAGGGTATATTAAATAGTATTACAAAGAAACAATTTAAATTGTTATAATTATGGTATAATTGAATTCAATGCAGATAATTTTTTTAAATGTTGGATAATGTTGTGAGATATAAAGCAAAAAAAAGGAACTTAATATTAGAAACTAAAACATAGATAACTATTTTCTATTAAATAAAGACAAAAAAATCAATTGAAATTTTGCAAAGTGCACAAAAATCTAAATATTTAGCTTTTTTTTTTTTTGTTTTTTTTATGTTTTGTTATGTATGTTTTGTATTAGTGGTCATAATTCAAAGTTTTAATATTTACTAATCATATATATAGATAATTTAAAATTGTTTCATTATTTCTTAAAACTAATTTTTGTGTAGCTTTTAAAGATACTGAATTCCACAACTGTTAAGAAATTTAAAGCGAAAAAATATTTCTATTAAAAATTAATAAATTTTTCGAAACAAAAAAAAAAAAAAAAAAAAAATCATTTTCGTTACGGCAAACTTCAATGACACGATCAAAAACAAAGTTGTGGAGTTCAACCTTAGCTGAAAACATATTTACATACATTTTTTCAATTAAATTCAAACATTACATTTACAAAATAAAAATGAAAAACTACTCGCTTTATGTTTCTTTTAAATCCACGCGTTATTTCCACGGAATTTGCCACGAAAACCACCACGCATTCCCCCACGACCACCGCCGCGATTAAAATACGGACTGCCAAGACCACCACCACCACCAGCAGGACCACCACGAGGTGGTCTTATAGAATTACGAAATGGATTCTGTGGTGAGTGTCCCCAACCGCGTCCACGTCCACGTGGTCCTGGTGGTCCTCCTCCAAAGCCACCACGATCACCACCACCTCCCATAAAATGTGGTTGTGGTTGATGCAGATGCGGATATTCATGCTGCTGTTGCATATGTTGTGGCATATGAAACGGCGGTCTAGGTGGTGGTGGGTACATTGCGCCACCAACATTATTTCCATAAGGCATTGACATTTCATTCCATGACTCTTGCTCTAACTGATGTTGTTCTTGCATATTATGTGCACCAGGAAAAGGTGGCGTCTGATCCCATACATTATTTTGCGGCACATATTCGGGTGGGGTTTCAAGTAGTGGCGGGCGTGCACTATTCGAATGCAAAGCTGCGAGATTTTCTCCTGCAAGATTATCTGCGGTTGATGCTGTATCTGCCGCCGTCGTCGAAGATGTTTGTGACAATTCAAGTTGTTCTTCATTTTCTTCGTTAACCTCTGGTAAAGAAATATATTGATTGAGGAAACATTTATTTTGATTGAATATATTTTTTTTTAATATGGTAAAACAAAATTTCAAAATAAAATCAAGAAATTTAAACAGATTATTTGCTACAACGCTGCTGACAGTTTTTAATAATAAAATTAATTTCAACCCCTTACAATATTATTGCATTCGGCGGAATTAATTCACTTAAATGCAGTTTGCTGAAAATCATAAAATAATTTTTTCCCGTGCTCTCAGTTTAATCGATCGGGTCCATATGATGAATTGAAAAAAAGAGCTGGGACGGCAAACGTTATTTTGCCATTTCTTGTAGGTGGCGCGATGATTTTGATTTGGATGAAGTCCATCTCTTTTATCTAGACAGATTGCGGGCGATATTATGTTTTATAATGATAGCTGTTTGGGTGCGAAGATAAAGTTTTTTTTTTGTATGGAGGTACATCACACTTGGTCTTATCCCCATCACTCCTTTCAGGACGTTTTGTTTGTAAAATATACGCCCACTTGTAAGGATTCACAACGATACCTGTTATAGGTACGGATATATAGCATAATTAGGGTTTTTTGTATGGGGTACAACGCCCCTGGTGCAATCCCCCCTTTATTTAGGGCCTTTTGTAGATACTATGTGCATTCTTATTTCAAGTTTTATTACTGCTATTGGTGCAAAATTATTGAATGCTAAGAAATTTTTTTTGCATGGGGGGTCCAACGATACCCCCTTTTTTTGTAGGGTACTTGGTAAATACCATATACATCCATGCATCAAATTTCGAATCTCCGCACATAGCGTTTTGAGTGTTTTTTTTTTTTTTTGTAAACAGATTTTTATTTCCCGTTTTTTTTTTTAGATATTAACTTGGCCGAAGGTTAGGCGCAGATTTGATGAAAATATGGATTTGATATATTTAGTCTTTTTGTCTGATACCCTTCATATTAACATAAAAACAATCGGAGCACTAAAGAAATATGTGACCGTCCAGTGGAAAAAGTACCATATCTTCATAAATAAAAAAACATTTTCTTGCATTTGCTAAAAATGCATTCAATGAATAATTGACACCTCGATCACTGGAAAATTCCAAAAATTGACTGTGTTAAGGCTTTTTGAAATCGTAAAATACTGCTAAATTTTGTGAGTGAAGATAAGGTACCTTTTCCAATGAACGGTCACATAAATGGTGTTAATATGGTTTCAATTTAAGTGGTTCAAGCGGAAAGCAATGTCAAACATCCGCACCAACGATTTTAGATAGTAAAAAGATGTATTCTAACGCTATTGATTAAGATGCTCACATTGAATAAAACATTATGATGGTTCTTTATTCAAGTTGTAATTGATAAATTTATGTAATGGGGGTTGTGTCTCACTATGTATTGTATACTTTTCCAGTTGATACAGCAATGTTTCATAAATAATATTTACAAAACAAAAAGTGCCATGCAAGATTTGAACCAAAAAACGTAAAATTCATAAGGTAATATTCAAACTATCAAATTAGTTTAGTATAAATGTATTATACTTTTATAAAGCTTTCTACACTATTAGGATATCGGCTCTAATCGTTGTATTTCTTGTTTTGCAACAGAGTTCATTTTCTGTATTACAAAATAATGGCAAACTTTCATAATTTTACCGCTATTTTATGTGACTAAGGTTTAAAAACAAAACCACACCAGAGATTAGAATACTAAAAATTTTGGGTTTTTGAGTAAATGACATTCTGTTCAAGGCATTCCCAAAAAGCAAACGCAATTACATACGTAAAATACTATATGTATTTTTTTAACGAAATGTATGTTTCACTTTGACGTTACTGAATTAGTTAGCTTTTTACTGCCGATGGTAGTCACAATGCAATGAATTGCTACTGTTATATCTTTGCATATTACCTACTGAAACTAATTCGCTTCAAAAACATTACATAAACAGCGAAAAATTGAATCTTTACATTCATCAAAAAATGTTAATATGATCAAACCTCTGAAAATATCATCAAGATCTTCATCAGACATATCCATATCAACAACCATATCGGCGGGATCATAACCACCACCTCCACTAGCATCTTCTCTTTGCGATTCAGATGATGAACCTTTAACACAAATATGAACATTAAATTTAAATCAAAAGTTTATTTAAGACTGTGGTGTGCTTACTTGCATTACTCTTGTGTGGTGATGAGGACTTTTGTGTTAAGATTTTATTTGGAGACTGCTTAGAACGGAAAACGTTTAACACATTTTAATTAATTTTTCAATTTATGTGTTTTTAATTTTTTGCACTTACCTCAAATCCTAAAAATGTTGGCGGCAATGGTGGCGGTTTCATACTGCTATTAGTTGGCATTGGTATGGTGTCAATCGTTGGTATCGCTTGTACTACTCCAATGCCGGATCGATAGTCAACATCACCAGACGTAAATAATTTATTTGAACGAAAATCCTGCAATATTTATAAATGTTGGTTTAAAGAATGACAAAAATAGCAGCATGTGTTAAAAAAAGTGGAAAATTTTTGAATTCATGGACGCTTTCAAAAAATTTTAATTGGTGGTAGAAAATAAGGCCCAACTAATATGAAATAAGGCCCACATAAAAACGAAATAAAGCAAAATAAAAAAAAAAGACATAACTTTCTTATCATTTTTTTTTGGAAATAATGTCCAAAATGTCTTAAAAACATAAAGGTCATATTATCGTTCCTTTGTGTTAACCATATTTCCATACCAAATTTCATAATAATCGATGCAGTTGTTTAGCGGTGAGAACGTTTTTTTCATTTAGGGGCGTGGCACCGTCCACTTAAAAATATAATTATCATGTTATCGTTCTTTAGTGCTAATTCTATCTCCGTACACATAAAAATTTATGCAGTGATTTAGCCGTGAGAGCGTTTTTTTTTTTTTTTTTCATTTAGGAGCGTGGCACCGCCCACTTAAAAAAAGATAGTCCAATGCACTGCTCCTCCTCACAACAACAATAAAAATCAAGCGAATATGATGAGATTTAGGCATAGAAACAGGGACTGAACCGATTTCGGTTGCCTATTTATATATGGGCTAAATATCGCCCACACGATATGGGCGTTGTTTGGTTTTTTTTTTCTCTAAAACTTTGGGCTTTTCCGTTTTTATGTGGGCCTTATTTTATATCTATTTGTCGATATTTCATTTCAATAAATGGGCTTTATTTCGTTTTTTTTATACCCTACACCCAGGGTATATTCACTTTGTCCTTCCGTTTGTAACGCAGGCAGGCATGGAAATGCATACAGTGAGTTTTTAAAATTAAATTTAATTAAAATCTTTTAAAACAATTTTTAAAAACAATTTTTTTTTAAAACCGACTCTGTACGGTCAATTTAAAGTAAACGACTGTTTAAATCGTAATGGAAAAGTATATGAGTCAAGTTTTTTCAACTGAGCCACCTAAAACGGACTTTTCGAAATCAAAATTTTGTTTCCCCTTATCTGGTACGTTTAAGGATCAGAAATTTTTTGGCGTTTAAATTTTTTCAAAATTTTAATTTTTCTATGTGTTGCGTACAGTAGAACTTTCGTGAGTTTTTTTCTTGTATTTGCTATTGTTCAGTAAATGGAATTGAAAAATTTTTTTCAGTATATCTGTAAATGACACACGCACAAAATTTTGTGACATCAAAATTTTCTAAAATTTTTTACTAATGAAAAATGCATTTTGAAATATGCAATTGCATTCTAACTGCACTTCTCATAAGCTTTGAAAACAAAAATAACAAGGGTACGATAGAACAAAAATTCATTTATTTATCTACAAAAAAAAAACTTTTGTTCAAACCATTAATGACAATGTTTTGAATGTTTGTTCAATGGTGCGCAGAAATTTTTTATATAGAATATGATATCTCAGTGCAACAAATTGAGAGAAACCAATTTTGAATGAGATCTCTATAAATTTTTTGGTTAAGTTATGATTGCTGAATCCGAATCTGGAAACCGTTTTTCTTTATGAGGTCTAAGCTCTGGCTATCCGTGTTTTAAAATTCAAATAGCGGTATTTTCAAACTTGTGGTGCATACCCATGAAGTATTGTAATTGGTTTTTGTTAACGTTAACGGATAGCTGTTGTCTTGTTGATTATTTCATGCCTTTTACCTTTTCCAATCGGATCACTACCTTCCGAGATATCATTCATTTATATAAAGGTACCTTGCCTGTATACAAACTGCTTTTATTTTCTGTATGTAAAGGATTAAATACAGTCAAGATAACTTTACTTCAATGAATGATATCTCGGCAAGTAATGATCAAAGAAATAATCAGCAAGACGACAGCTATCCGTTAACGTTAACAAAAGCCAATTACAATACTTCATGAGTACGCACCACAAGTTTGAAAATACCGCTATTTGAATTTTAAAACACGGATCAGAGCTTAGACCTCATAAAGAAAAACGGTTTCCAGATTCGGATTCAGCAATCATAACTTAACCAAAAAATTGACAGAGATCTTATTAACAATTTTTTTTTGCAGATAAATAAATGAATGTTTGTCCTATCATACCCTTGTTGTTTTTGTTTTCTAAGCATATGAGAAGTTCAGTTAGCATGCAATTGCATATTTCAAAATGCATTTTTCATTAGTAAAAAATTTAAAAAAATTTTGATGTCACTAAATTTTATGCGTGTGTCATTTACGGATATACTGAAAAAAAATTTTTCAATTTCATTAAGTATTTACTGAACAATAGCAAATGCAAGAAAAAAACTCACGAAAGTACTACTGTACGCAACACATAGAAAAATTAAAATTTTGAAAAAATTTAAATGCCAAAAAATTTCTGATCCTTAAACGTACCCGATAAGGGGAAAAAAATTTTTTCATTTCGAAAAGTCCGTTTTAGGTGGCTCAGTTGAAAAAATTTGACTCATATATATTCTTGATTTGCGTCACCTCCTGAGTCGATATAGCCATGTCCGTCTGTCTGACTGGCTGGCTGGGTGTGCGTGGAAATACATTTTTTTGGAAAACTGAGCAACATAATTCAATGAAATTTGGCATTCTGCCTCCGTCGTTAAAATTACTCAGATCAATAAATGAAAGTTCTGAGAAAAACCAAGCGAACTAAAACGATAGGGCGTGTCACCTCTCATATAAGCAAGTTTCAAAATGATATTGAAAGTGTTTTTTGAGATAATCCAACCAAATTTTACCCATACACTAAGCACATTAATCGCAAATTTTGAGCAAAAAGGAGGCGATGTGGGACTAGAGGGCGTTGCACCTCCCAAATAAGCGAAAGTTTCAAAACGCTATACTGAAAGCGTTTTTAGGGATAATCGAACCAAGTTTTTCTCATTATAAATGCAAGCTCTGAGCAAAAACTGGAAATTAAGTTCAAATTGTGGGCGTTGTTTCCCAAATTGATTATGGCCCAAATTTGAATAAAAAAAGAAGGCGTTATTTCGTTTTTTTAGCGTTATTTCCTACCTTCATTTTAATTTCATTTACTGAATGTATTTTTGAACTTAAGCTTTTAAAACCTTAACTATTAAGTTCGTACATACTTTATCTTTATCAGCTTCTCTATCATTATTGCTTGGAGAGCCAGTAAGCGAAATTAAATTTCTATGATCAATATCGAGTTGCCGTGATTTCTCTGAAAAGCAGAAAAAAATAAAAAAAATATTTAAGGAGTTGTGTTATTTTCTTTAACTATTTTTTAAAATTAAATGTGCATTTAAAAATCCTTGCTTAACATTATGGGCGTATGTGCTTGCTTACCTTTGCTCAAACCTAATTTAGCACCAAGACATATACCAGTAGCCAAATGTAATTGCCGATGATCAACATCTTGTGTTGGTCCTGAATTGTCATGTTCCACATAAGCTGCCGTATTTTCAATATTATGACCTCTACGTTCAAAATGTGGTGGTGAAACAGGTGTTTCTGTTGATGAAGCATTTGAGCTATCTAGTTGAGACCACGACATAGACATATCCCATGTTGAATTAAAATCTTCATTTTGCTGCCCTATTGTACTAATACCTCCTGCGCTACTGCTACCGCCACCAACTGGCGGTCCACCACCAAGCGAAGTAGGTGGCATTGGTGGAGGCATTAATGGAATCCCACTAGCATTATTGCTGCCTGCATTACCGTTATAAGAATTATTTCTCAGATAACTATTATCATTGCTATATGGAGTATAAGTGCGGGCACCACCACCAAAAATTGGTGGATGCGGTGCTGCAATGATACCATATTGTTGTACTGATCGAGCAAGCGAAGAATATTCCGATTGCACAGGTGGCACAGGCATCGGACTAAGTCCTGGTATTTCTACATCGCTTTCTCCAGGGTAAACACTAATTGATTCTGGTTTATAATATTCAGTAGATCTGTTAAAGCTGTCGTTTGGATCTGGACCATCGGGTCGTGTAGCAATCACTTCGATTGGTTGACCTTTGACATGAATGTAAAATATTGTTATTAAAAAATTTATTCAGCAATAACAGATGAAAACATTTATTGCTTACTTGCTGTTGATGATGATGAAGATTTATTTGGTTTGTTATCATCACGTTTAAAATCGTTTATGTCAAATGGTAAATTTCCATCCAAATAGCTTGAAAACCCGTTGAATGAACCCTTGAACATATTCTAAAAGCAGAAAAGTACATGCAATGAATTTTCAATAATTATTTTTTTTTTTTTTTATTTGAATGCTTACCACTGAGATCGTATTTTGCTCATCAGGCAATTGCAAGTCAGCATCTCGCTCTGGGGAGGGCGCATTTATATCAGGAGATGGTATAGGACTTGGCAAATTTGGTGTAATTTCATCTAGTTTCTTTTTGACTAATTTAATGCGGCTGCCAAAGTTTTTATATGCCTGGAAAATAAAATACATAAAAATGTTTTTGATATAAGCGCAAATTTTAAATGATTTTTAAAGAACAAAATTCTAACTTACGCTCACTACAACTTTGACTTCGCCACGTTGATTCGAGTAAAATTTTATAGCAGTTTCTAAATTTGACAAAACAGCTTTACGACTTTTAATTTCTGTTTGCAAGTTTTTATTGTATGCTTCAATGTAAGTTATATATCTTTCGATTTCTTTCTCTACATCCTCTGAATGGCTTTTGTCTTTTAATTGATGCTTGATATTTTCAATATCACAACTTGGTGCCTTTGGCAGTTTTTTAAAACTTAAATCTGTAGCATTTGAAAGTTCAACACATTCTCGTACATTGTTGATTAATGTTGTATTCTGAGAAGTTTTATAAAAACAAAATTTACTTTTTTGAACTATTAAGAAAGTATGTACAATTATTTGCTTACTTGAAAATCATCTGTAACTTCAACAGTGGCTTGAGATTTCTTTTGTGGATTAATATTTAACAAACCATGTAAGTCGCTAATATACTCTTCGGAAAAAATTTCGCGCTGTTCCCAAATACCGAATATTCTTAAAATTTTGCCTTTAACCTTTTCGTCTCTATGAAAGAAAAGGTGCAGCAATTAATAAAGTTTGTTTTAGATATTTTTTTATCATTGAATACTTACCTCACCATGGTTGTTGCCCTTTGAAGCGCTGTTGCCCAAGTCTCAACAAACTCATAACGTTTTCTTTTGCTATATTGTATAACATCGTTGGCCAGGTAGAACATAACTAATCTATGTTCAATACGAACTAAAATGTATAATATAAAACCCTTTTAGTTAATTTTTGCTCTGAAAACAAGTGGTTCATATATTTTAGTCAATTTTATGTTTAATCTTTAAAGTTTTTATTCTTTATATAAAAGGCTAAACTTTTAATATAGGGTAATTCCATGGTAACTCTCGTTACAATTAGAACACTTTTTAAGAGTTTAATGGATCTTTTGAGGCTCAGCCTTTGGATTAACTAATAAAATTGGTTCCTTTATAAACAAAATACTTTGTTCTTGTTGCATATTAGTTGAAATTTTCAGTGATAACTTAATATTTAACCAGTAAAATAGTGAATAGTGCTGGTAACTCGCGTTACCATTTTTGGACAACATGTTCAGAGCGTAAATTTCTTTCGCAAGTTTCTGCGAAGTTTGTGGGTAAATTTCTTTACATTAGACATAAATAAAGGCAGGAGGATATCTATGGGTATTTCTTTATTAGAAACAACAATATTAAGTCGTATTTTTTAAAATAATGCAAAAATTATGTGGTAACTCGCGTTACAAAAAAATTGGTAACTCGCGTTACTATCGATTTTTAGACCAATACAGAGGGCCTTTTCAAGTTCATAGGCATAAAAATTAAAAATGGGTCAAAATACAAGAATGATAAAGAACTACTTCTGGCTTTTATGTACAGGAACCAAAACTAGATCAAAATTTAATAATTGTTAAACTAAGTCAATTATATCGCGATTGAAATTATTTATGGTTTAAATGCAGATAGTGTATTATCATCACAACTATTACTGTTGTTACCAGATTCATAACTTTCCTCGCAGAAGTACCGTTTTATTTTTATGCCCGTTTTTACTTCTTCTGATGTGCAGACATTAACTAAAAAACGCGATTATAACGAACTGCAATGTCCAATCTTAATTTTGACACTAAATGCTAATGTTTCTTCAATTAAACATAACTTTGGATATAGTTGGAGGTTGAAAAGAAACGAGAAATTTTTCAATACCTTGTCCACATTTACATGGAAATACCCTATAGTTTTTTTCTATCATCTCAGCAGCTGTTCGGAAAAGTGCAAAAAATTTGCTTCTTTCACCACAAAAATCTTTTTCATGTTATAACCTGACGACTCAACGACTCTGACACTCTAGGAACAATTGTAATCTCTTTTCTTGTACTACCATCATTTTGGTCCTTGTATTGTTGTACTAGTTCCAAATTGAACTCAAAATTACGCATGAAGAGAGCGCACAAAAAGTTAGAATGCATACAAGGGACTGTTCATAAATTACGTCACACGAATTTTACGATTTTTAGACCCCCTCCCTTCTCCATGTCACACTCTGTCACATTTTTATAGACAGGCCCTCCCCTTATCTGTGGCATCACACTCCTGACCTTTTATACCTTGAAATTAATTGAACGATTTTTATTTATTTTTTTTTTTTAAATAAATAGTGTTTCTTTGCGAAATCGATAAGACTTGGGTTGACATCTCCGATTCTTATGAAAATTGGTGCTGTCGTAAAATGATTTTTCAAAATTCCGAAAAAATCCAAGATGGCACATGTTTGAAAATTCATAGTCCTTCGGATTTAGATCCGATTTTAATGAAATTTTCAGGGTTAGTGCAGAAAAATGACACTGAAAAAAAAAAATTTTTTTTTTTAAAGCCAATTTGGGGCTTGATGCACCCTTTTTATTTTTTTTAAACTATTTTTATTTAAAAATAAATTTTATTATAATTGTGGTATCTTTTACGCACAGTGGGCTCCTACGTGTTTTGAGTTTGACTTTATAGACGACGAAATCGTGGTATGGGGATGTGTTTGTACTCATTTCAGGATTATAAAACTGCTTCAAGTAAAATCGGAGCTGATCGGTTTCGAAAGTAACACCCAATTACATGGGTTTTTATTTTCTACTGTACAGTAACAAAAAAGTTTAAATCAAAATGTCATGGATTCAACACGAAATCACGTAAAATTATTCGTGAGGACTAATGGAATCTAAAAAACAGGGTTCTGAAATCAAACCGTTGGTAGTTTTTAGCAATTTTGTAAAGAAACGGGGTTTTTTGCAAATTGGTCCAAAACCTTTAAAAATAACAAGATATTAAGACAAAAAATGTCATTTATAATGGATTTGCCAAATCTAAATCTGACTCCGGTAGCAGAATTGCTCTATCACATATAGTTTTTGAGATATTCTTACATAATAAAAAAAACTAATGACGATTTTTCGTAATTTTTGATGTTATATAATAAGACCAGATAATTGTAAGTCATAAAACCTGATACAGAAGATGAAAGATCCATTCTTTTTCTTTAAAATTCAATTTGAATTACATCAATATCTTTTGTTTTTTCCAAAATATCTTAACCTTAAAAGTTCAAAAAGGGCTAAAAATCGGTTTTTGGCTATATTTGAGGTTAAATATAGGACGAAAGAAATTGTTATACTATTTTATATTAATTGCATTATTTAGTAGGGTAAGGGAGGGAAATATGGACTACGCGGGTAATATGGACCACACGGTTATTTCCCACTCCATGCATAGGATTTACCGTTATCCATGTTCAAACTTAGCGCTAATACCTAAAGCTTATAATAGGGCGATTTTAGCGTTCGGTGAAGTCGCATGTTTCTGTAAAGTTGATTTTTCTAAAAAAAAGATAATTTTTTTCTAGTGAGTATATTTCAATATTTCACTTTAAAGACATCGCGTTTTTAAATAAATGGTTAATTATATAAAGTCAGTGAATACCATTTATAATTTATTAGCACAAATAAGTTCATTAACCAAAAGAGTTTTTGATAAAAAACCATTTATTTCACCAACACGTGCTGTGGGTAATATGGACCACCAGAGAAAAAAGCCTCAAAAACAAATGTATTTATCATCTTTTTCAGATGGGGAATCTAGTTGCAGTTTTCATGACGAGTCTGATGGTCATTATATGTAATTCGTTAACTACAAAGGAAAAAAATTATAAAAAATGCATATAATGTAATACCCTTTAGTCAGAAGATCGACGTGGCGATTTTTGGGTTGAATGTGTAATCTGACGTTCTTGGAGTCATGAAAAATGTGCCGAATGTGGAAGTGACATTTTTTATGCAACTTCTGTACCAAATGGACTATATGGTCCATATTACACTACACTTTTTTTTTATCTTCATTTTGAGTATTTTCAGTTTTTTCATTTTTTTTCTTTATCCTGATGAGATATTTATCTAAAAGTGAAGCAGAATGAAGGTAAATTGTTTCCTCTACTGAATGACATAAAATTAATTGTTTTGTTTTATGTATTTTGGGTTTTATTTAAAAAAGAAAGATGGGTGGTCCATATTTCCCTCCCTTACCCTACTATTTTTAGTCTTCACAATGAGTTACAAAATGAGCTCATATTATTTTAAATTACAAAGCTATGATCATTTTAAAAAGACATTACATTTACATTTTCAGGTAAATTTGTATGAGACCCCTCTAGGAGGTTGAGATAAGGGACGGACATTTTAGAAACAAATGATGAGGAGAGGAAAATGTAAGGAGTTGTTTATCAGTTTTTCTTTTATAGGGAACTAATTTAAATTTCAATTTAGAAAAAGCGCGTTGGTACTTTCATTAGTACTATACAAGCAATAAAAAACAGTCAATAAACTAACTTCACGAACTAATTTATTATTTACTGCATAGTATAAAAGAAAAAAACATGTAATTGGTTGTAACTTACGAAACCGATCAGCTCCGATTTTACTTAAAGCAGTTTTATAATCCTGAAATGTGTGCGAACACATCCCCATACCCCGATTTTGTCTTCAACAAAGTCAAACTCAAAACACGTAGGAGCCCACTGTGTACGGTTATGAATTTTTAAAGTTGTTTAATGTTGTGTTTATCATGAGTCCGTTGGTGCACGTGCGCTACTATATAGTGTTGCCACTGTCCGAACGGTATTTTTTTTTTTCGGTGGCCTCTAGTAGAATTTTTTTAGAGAATTTTTTAACCCATTATATCCAAATTTTTGGAAAAGGGGTAAAAAACCCTTAAAACGCGACATAATGGGTTAAGATGTTCACTAAACTTAACATGAAATCAAGCATGCAACAACTTTTTACAATAACTTAACCCATTATGTCCCATCTTTAAAAAAAGCTCATATCTATTTGCACTAACTCTGAAAATTTTATTAAAATCGGATCAAAGTCCGAGGAGCTATGAGTTTTCAAACATGTGAGTATCTAAAAGTTGGATCGGACTTCATATGGCCGTCATCTTGAATTTTTTCGGAATTTTGAACCACAGTTATACGTATGTCAAATACTAACTTTTCACCAATTTTCACAAAAATCGGAGATGTCAACCCAAATCTTAATCGCTTACGCAAAGAAACACTCTAAAGCGATTTATTATGCTTAAGGCTCAACAATCGTTAGGTAACTTGCCGTATTGATCAATATTGATATTAGTGGTTTGTTTTAATTTATGTTTTGAAATTTCGAAACCCCCAGACCCCCCCACCTCTGTCAAACTTTGTCACAAATTTGTGAACCCCCTCCCTCCCCTAAAAGTGTGACGTAATTTATGAACAGCCCCTAACGCCCCCAGGTCTTGTTGAATAATTTTGAGTTCCTTAAGAAGAACAAATACGAACAAATATTTTCAGAGCTTACATAAAGTTCAAAACTTAAAAAAAAAAATATTAAAAACCAGAGGTCTCATTTGAATTTTAGATTTTTCCGCAGAAAACAAAAATATATTTAAATGTTTTAAACTAAATTGTATAGCACATATCAGCATCAATTTAAAAAAAAAAAAAAATAAATTTTAATTACTTTTTAATAATTGAAAAAAAGAGTTCAAATCACGACTTTCAGTATCTCAGTAAAATGCAAATGCATCAACTTTGACATCGCTGTAGAACGGTAAATTATTTTTCCCCAAAACAAAAAACATTTTTGTTTGGTTTGAAGTATTCTCCGTTACACTGCATCAACAAAAACTCAATAGCAATACTTGTAAAAATTGATTTTTGCCCAAAAAAGTGTGCCTTTTGACCTATAGTGCAATGTTGAGATTGAATAGTTTACAATTCATTTTTGTGTCATGGGCATTTCCATGTTCAGCGATGGAAAAAATAATAGAAACAACCGGCACTTTAAGATTTCAAAGGATATTAAAACTTGCTAAAACAAATAATAGAAACGCAGCCCATATTATAAGATAGCTTGATACACAGAGCCAAAACGACCACATAAAATTGAACAAAAAGAAAGTCATATCAAAACCATAGAGAAAATTTTCTTAAAATTTCTGTTGACATTTACATGAAAACCTCGTTATATTAAGAAGAAATCTCATAGTTTTCAATAAAATTGTTTCTTGAAATAATGTTTTCACTCTATCGAAAGTAATGTGAAAATCATCTTAATTTTAAAGGAAACCTTCTTGAAAAACAATAAAAAATTTTCATAGCCATTGAGGGGGTTGGAAGCATAGGGGTACAATTGGCAAAAAGTAAATTTTGAGTAAAATAGAGTTAAAAAAACACTACTCGTTAAATAACCTCTTAAGTATTCGCCATCTTATGTATTTTTCAAAATTTGCTTATGAGTCCGCTGTGAGAGAAGTTATTAGTACTTTACTGAAAAACAAAAGCACTTTACTCAATTTTTTTTTTTTTTTTTTGTAGTAAATAATAGGCTCTCCGCCAGCGCTTGGCTGACCCTCTTTATAGTATCAAAGCTGAATTTTTTTGTGGGTGTTCTTCCAATAGTAGGTATGAACTTTTGTTCTAGTGAAATCCTGAGAGGTGGTGCCTTCGTGAG
This sequence comes from Calliopum simillimum, assembly GCA_951812925.1. Classification (NCBI taxonomy): domain Eukaryota; kingdom Metazoa; phylum Arthropoda; class Insecta; order Diptera; family Lauxaniidae; genus Calliopum; species Calliopum simillimum. Next base: position 50,894,999 of record OX638369.1, on the reverse strand, counting down.
ATATCGGGTGCAAAAGGTCGAGAAAAACAGTTTTTTGCAAAAATCTCGTTAACGGTTTTATATACAAAAAAATTTTGTTGCACAATTTTGTAGCTCAGCAAACTTTATATCGAAATAGTGGTGCAAATTGTTTTCGTACGAACTATAGTTTAGGAGATATTGGACTTTCCGATCCAACGTATAAAATCCAAAATTTTTTTTCTTTTAGTCGGTTTATTTTGTAGTTTCAAAGTATGCACAAAAATTCGAGACCGATTTCATTGTCGTACAAAAAGATATTCCGGCACAAAGGTCGAGAAAATTAGTATCTTGCTAACGCTTATTTCTGCAAAAAAGTGGTTCTCCACAATTTTGTAGCTCAGAAAATTTCATATCGAAAAATGGTGGCATTACTTTCTTCCGACCCACAGTTAAGGATATATCCTATTTTAAAGTATTTTTAGCACACAAGTGTTCACATATGAGGGGGTTAGAAGCAAAGGGGTACAAGTGACAAATTACAAAAAATTGAGTTAAGTATGAGAATAGGTAGTGGGAGCTTTGCTTTATTTATGAAACAAACATTACCTAAGCTTTTGAGATCCTACACCTCTATAGAGCCCCATTAAGGTAAGCCAGTTCACAAAATTATAGTTTTGCTTTAAAACAAAATTCAAAAAATTTTTTTTCTAGTAAATAAGAAGCAAAGTTAGCTCAACGTAACATCTAACATAGGTTACGAAAAAATTAAATATTTCAATTTTAAGAATCCTTGAAAAATTCCCTTTTCAAAGTATTTTTTAAAAATTTTCTAGAGGTCTGTTTTTAAAAGTTATTAGTACTTTAGTGAAAGTCTACCGCACTTGTACCCCTTTGCTTCTAAACGAGTTTAAAATATTGAATAAAATATTTTCGTTTTGAAATGAAAAGTAACGAGTGCGGAAGGCTTTCAGTAAGTTACTAATAACTTTTAAAAGCGGACCTCTATAAAAATTTTAAAAAATACTTTTAACAGAGAACGTTTTAAGGATTCTTAGAATTATAGTACTTAGGTTTTTCTTCTGCTATGTTAGTTGCTACACGGTGCTAACTTTACTACATTTTTACTACAAAAAAAAAATTTGAGTGAAATGGTGTAGGCTTTCACTGAAATACTAATAACTTTTAAAGGGGGACTCATAGAAAAAATTTGAAAAAAGCATTCGATGGAGCATACTTTAAATGTTATTTGACGCGCAATATTTTATTTTTTAACTCACTCTGCAATTTATGAAGCAACGTTAACTTTAACTATATTTTACTCAAAATTTACTTTTTGTTACTTGTACCCCTTTGCTTCTAACCCCCTCATATATTAGGTGTATACATTAATTTCCATCGTTTTTCAAAAGATGTCGCCATCAATACATGATGACTTAAATGTTAGATCAGAAACGTCAAATTTGAAGCTTAGGCATCTGTCAACAACTCTGCATCATTAGATTTGAAAATTTTCATCCGCATCATAAATTTTACTGTGCTCCAAAATGTCCGAGTTCGTGCCGAAAAAGCAACATTTGCGGGAAGTTTTACTTCACTACTATATTTCAAAGGAAACAGCTGCCGAAGTCATCGCATTCTTGTAGAAGTTTATAGGGACTATGCTCCAGCTAAATCAAGCTGTCGTGAGTGTTTTTGACGGTTTAAAAGTGGTGATTTTGATGTCGAAGACAAGGAACGTCCTGGTCAAGACCAGCTAGGTGTGATCCATTATGAGCTGTTGCCAGGTGGCCAAACCATTAATGCTCAACTCTATCGATCCGATTGAAGCAGAAAATCCAGGCAGAGCGACCAACGTATGCGACCAGACACGAGTCAATCATTTTCCACCACGATAACGCTCGGCCACATATTGCTGCCCCAGTCAAAAATTATCTGGAAAACAGCGGATGGGAAATCTATACAAATTTTTCCTCACCCGCCTTATAGCCCAGACCTTGCACCATCAGACTACCATTTGTTCCGATCGATGCAGAATGCCCTATCAGGAATACGCTTCACTTAAGTTCAAGATATCAAAAATTGGCTCGATTCGTTTTTGGCCGCCAAGCCGGCGCAGTTTTTCTGGGATGGAATCCATAAATTGCCAGAAAGATGGGAAAAAGTAGTGACTAGCGATGGGTAATACTTTGAATAAAATACACTGTACCATTTTCTTTAAATAAAGTCTCAAATAAAAAAAAAAAACAATGGAAATTAATGCATACACCCAATATGATATGATGATATAGGTCGTGGGAAAAAAATGTTCACCATATGAATGAATTTTGCTGAGCTATAAAATTGTGGAACCAAATTTTTTTGTAGATATAACGGTTAGCGAGATATTTGGGAAATACTATTTTTCTCGACCTTTTGCACCCGATATCTCACGAACGCACCACCTCTCAGGATTTCACTGGAACAGAAGTTCATACCTACTATTGGAAGAACACCCACAAAAAAATTCAGCTTTGATACTATAAGGAGGATCAGCCAAGCGCTGGCTTTTAGTCTATAAGAATAGCCCGGGAAAGTTAGAATATTTCTGCGAAAAAATTCCAAGTGAATTTTTTTCACCGGAATTATATTTATTTATGCATGGTTAATAATTTGTAAAAAGTCCATTGAAGTCCATTGTGCGCATAAAAAGTTATTCAGGCTCAAAGGTCACTAAAATCAATTTTTTGCAAATATCTCGCTAACGCAAACTTTTACAGAAAAATTTTTCGCCACAATTTTGTAACACAGGAAATTTCCTATTTAAAAATGTAAAAAATGTTTTCGTGTAGCTTATAGTTTAGGAGATAACCCAATTTAATAAGTTGTGCACAGTTTTTATATGTAAATGCTACGTATAAGTTCATATTAAAATATCTTTCTTTTAAAATTGCGAATACTCTTTAACGAGGAGTCGTACAAAAAAAATTAAAAAACCGTTCTAAAGATAATTGGATTCTGTATACACCGTATTAAATTTTTCTTGGAGCCACTCATGGTCTAAAAGATATTCTTCAAAAACCGTTAAGGTTTCGAAAATACTGTTTTTTGAAGGATATCTCTGAAACGTAAGTCATACGATAAAAAGCACCAGCATCAATTTTGTAGAGAATCACAAGATCTACAAAAAATAAGCCTCATGTGTGCACATTGAAGCAACCGTTTAGAAGTTATTCAATTAAAACCGGTTTTTTTTGCCATTTAAAGGTTTTTTTTTAATATCTTCTAAACGGTTACTTCAATGTGTACACATATCGCTTATTTTTTGTAGATCTTGTGATTCTGTACAAAATTAATGCAATTACTTTTTATCGTATGACTTACCGTTTCAGAGATATCTTTAAAAAACCAGTATTTTGGAAACCTTAACGGTTTTTGAAGAATACCTCTTGAACCATGAGTCGCTCCAAAAAAAATTTAAAACGGTGTATACAGAATTCAATTATCTTTTGAACGGTTTTTTAATTTTTTTTGTACGACTCATCATTAAAGAGTGAGTATTCGCAATTTTAAAAGTAAGATATTTTAATATGAACTTTAGGGCTGTTCAAAAAAAAAAAAATTTTCGAATTTCCAAGATATACTTTGGCATCACGATCTACATCATGTCAGAATATCCCAAAAAATTTTTCAGATTTTTAAATTCATATTTAAAGGTGGCTCAAAGCAGAAATATATTTTTATTATTTTTTTTTTAGCATTAATTATGAAATGTTGTCAAACAATTTGAAAAATTTGTTTTAGAGTAACTTAAAAACATTCATTTTGTTTGTTTTTTAATGAACTTTAAAACCTACGTTGTAATTTTGACAAAAAAAAATGTACACTTCTTAAAAAACGAAAAACTGCCCTAAGAAGGCGAAATTTTACGGTTTTTCAAAGAAAAAAGTCATCGTGCTTTAAACGAAATGAATATTTTTTAATTTACAAGATCTCATTCAAAAGAGCTCTTAAAAACCTTCAAGACAAGACATGTTAAGACTTTTTTGGGCCAGCAGGCTCGATGACATAACGTTTGAAACATAGTAATGCAGCCCCGTGAAAGGCAAAACGCTTTTTTACTCCAGAGAGAGGCATCTTACAAAAAAGTGCCCATGGCATAAAATGCTTAGAATCATCCAAGGAACAAGTGTGAATTGTTTTTTTTTTTTTTTAAAAAAGTTTATTAAAAATTACGTTAAAAAAATTTTTTTCTAAAATTAAGTAAAAAAAAAAAAAAAAACAATTTACACTTGTTCCTTGGATGATTTTAAGCATTTTATGCCATGGGCACTTTTTTGTAAGATGCCTCTCTCTGGATTAAAAAAGCGTTTTGCCTTTCACGGGGCTGCATTACTATGTTTCAAACGTTATGTCATCGAGCCTGCTGGCCCAAAAAAGTCTTAACATGTCTTGTCTTGAAGGTTTTTAAGAGCTCTTTTGAATGAGATCTTGTTAATTAAAAAATGTTCATTTCGTTTAAAGCACGATGACTTTTTTCTTTGAAAAACCGTAAAATTTCGCCTTCTTAGGGCAGTTTTTCGTTTTTTAAGAAGTGTAAATTTTTTTTTGTCAAAATTACAACGTAGGTTTTAAAGTTCATTAAAAAACAAACAAAATGAATTTTTTTAAGTTACTCTAAAACAAATTTTTCAAATTGTTTGACAACATTTTATAATTAATGCTAAAAAAAAAATAATAAAAATATATTTCTGCTTTGAGCCACCTTTAAATATGAATTTAAAAATCTGAAAAATTTTTTGGGATATTCTGACATGATGCCAAAGTATATCTTGGAAATTCGAAATTTTTTTTTTTTTTTGAACAGCCCTAATGAACTTATACGTAGAATTTACATATAAAAACTGTGCACAACTATTTAAATTGGGTTATCTCCTAAACTATAAGCTACATGAAAACATTTTTTACATCTTTAAATAGGTGTTACAAAATTGTGGAGAAAAATTTTTCTGTAAAAGTTTGCGTTAGCGAGATATTTGCAAAAAACTGATTTAGCGACCTTTGAACCTGAATAACTTTTTATGCGCACAATGGACTTTTTTCTCTTCATTCATCATGCTTTAATAAAGACAATTCCGGCGAAAAAAAAACGGCAGGTGGCACTCGGGGAGTGGCCGATGATATTGGAAGCTAATGCTTGCGCCCCTCTTACGTTCGAAAAATAAGTGAGAGAGAGAGAGAGAGAGAGAGAGAGAGAGCATGAGCTGGTGCGCGCAATGTTTATAAACATATATATATGTATACATACATATATACTGTATACTGTACTTTGTATACAGTACGTCTCTATTTTTATATGTGTGACGCATTTTCGTTGCAAACATCCGTTACACTTTTTCGTTGCATGTTTTCGCTGTTCAGACTCTGCCTCTCAAAACGTCCGATAAGGAAGCATTAGCTTCCAAAAATTCACTTGGAATTATTTCGCACAGCAGCTGTTTTTTCGTCTAATTTTCATGGGCTAGAAGTAAAGTAAACGCCGCATAACAACTAATATAGCTAAAGAAACAATAAGTACCAGAACTTAAAGAATCCTTGAAAAATTCTGTTCAAGGTATTTTTTAAAAATATAGAGGTCCGCTGTTAAAAGTAATTAGTATTTTGCTGAAAGCCTACCGCACTGTGAGATCGAAAAAATCTAAACATATATAAAAATCAATTATTTTTAAACGGTTGACCTTAAAGATTTGATTTTTTATTTTTTTTTAATTTAATTGATAATATCTTACAAATTACAGAAAAATAAAACTTTTGTAGTCCTAACCACAATTTATGAACTCGTTGATCTTTTTTGGCAAGCCTTTTATTAGAGATTTGATTCAGAAACCTTTTTGGAACAGTTTGCGCATCTCCTTTTAAAATCTTTCTTTGCACAAGAGCTCAATATCTCTCCACTGGCCTTAGTTCCGGACAATTTGGAGGATTGGCCTCTCTTGGTACAAAAACTATGTTATTACTTTGGTAACACTCCAGAGCTTTCTTGCCTAGTGACATGATGCCAAATCGGACCAAAAATATGTGGACACATTGTGCTCTCTTATGAAAAGAAATCTTTTTTTCAAACATTCTTTGAGGTATGTTTCGGTATTTATAGAGCCCACTGAAACAAATGACTCGCTTCTTTTGCCGCAACTGCATATACAGTAGGGCTGTTCAAAAAAAAAAATTTTCGAATTTCCAAGATAAACTTTGGCATCACGATCTACATCATGACAGAATATCCCAAAAAATTTTTCAGATTTTTAAATTCATATTTAAAGGTGGCTCAAAGCAGAAATATATTTTTATAATTTTTTTTTTAGCATTAATTATAAAATGTTGTCAAACAATTTGAAAAATTTGTTTTAGAGTAACTTGAAAATATTCATTTTGTTTGTTTATTAATGAACTTTAAAACCTACGTTGTAATTTTGACAAAAAAAATATTACACTTCTTAAAAAACGAAAAACTGCCCTAAGAAGGCGAAATTTTACGGTTTTTCAAAGAAAAAAGTCATCGTGCTTTAAACTAAATGAACATTTTTTAATTTACAAGATCTCATTCAAAAGAGCTCTTGAAAACCTTCAAGACAAGACATGTTAAGACTTTTTTGTGCCAGCAGGCTCGATGACATAACGTTTGAAACATAGTAATGCAGCCCTGTGAAAGGCAAAACGCTTTTTACTCAAGAGGGAGGCATCTTACAAAAAAGTGCCCATGGCATAAAATGCTTAAAATCATCCAAGGAACAAGTGTAAATTGTTTTTTTTTTTTTGACTTAACTTTAGAAAAAAATTTTTTTTAACGTCATTTTTATTAAACTTTTCAAAAAAAAAAAACAATTCACACTTGTTCCTTGGATGATTCTAAGCATTTTATGTCATGAGCACTTTTTTGTAAGATGCCTCCCTCTTGAGTAAAAAGCGTTTTGCCTTTCACAGGGCTGCATTACTATGTTTCAAACGTTATGTCATCGAGCCTGCTGGCCCAAAAAAGTCTAAACATGTCTTGTCTTGAAGGTTTTTAAGAGCTCTTTTGAATGAGATCTTGTAAATTAAAAAATGTTCATTTCGTTTAAAGCACAATGACTTTTTTCTTTGAAAAACCGTAAAATTTCGCCTTCTTAGGGCAGTTTTTCGTTTTTTAAGAAGTGTAAAATTTTTTTTGTCAAAATTACAACGTAGGTTTTAAAGTTCATTAAAAAACAAACAAAATAAATGTTTTTAAGTTACTCTAAAACAAATTTTTCAAATTGTTTGACAACATTTTATAATTAATGCTAAAAAAAAAATAATAAAAATATATTTCTGCTTTGAGCCACCTAGCCCAGGAAAATAAGACGAAAAAAGAGCTTCTGTGCGAAAAAATTCCCAGTGGAAATTTTCCACCGGAATTGTCTTTATTTATGCATGATACACAAACTGTGAAAAGTCCATTGCAAAGTCGTGTGCGCATATAAAGTTATTAAGGCTCAAAGGTCGCTAAAATCAGTTTTTTGCAAATATCTCGCCTATGCTAACTTTTACAGAAAAATATTGGTCTCAAATTTTGTAGCACAGGAAATTTCCTACAAAAGTGCGTTAAAAGTATTTGCGTACGACTTCTAGTTTAGGAGATCACCCAATTTAAAAAGTTGTTAACAGTTATGATAATGAAATACTACCTATGAGTTCATATTAAAATATCTTACTTTTTAAATTCCAATAACTCTTCAATGAGAAGTTGTACAAACAAAATTAAAATGCCGTTTGAAAGATAATTTAATTTTCTATATACCGTACAAAATTTTTTTCGAACGGCTCATGACCTTAAAAATATTCTTGAATAACCGTTAAGGCTTCGAAATTACTGGTTTTTTAAGGATATCTGCGAATTGGTAAGTACTACGATAAAAAGTAATTGGACCAAATTTGTAGAGAATCACAAGATCTACAAAAAATAGTCGATATGTGTACACATAGAAGTAACCGTTTAGAAGATATTCAATAGAAACCGGTTTTTTGACATTTTAAGGGTTTTTTTAGAATATCTTCTAAACGGTTACTTCTATGTGTACACATATCGACTATTTTTTGTAGATCTTGTGATTCTCTACAAATTTGGTCCCATTACTTTTTATCGTAGTACTTACCAATTCGCAAATATCCTTAAAAAACCAGTAATTTCGAAGCCTTAACGGTTATTCAGGAATATTTTTAAGGTCATGAGCCGTTCGAAAAAAAATTTTGTACAGTATATAGAAAATTAAATTATCTTTCAAACGGCATTTTAATTTTGTTTGTACAACTTCTCATTGAAGAGTTATTGCAATTTAAAAAGTAAGATATTTTAATATGAACTCATAGGTAGTATTTCATTATCATAACTGTTAACAACTTTTTAAATTGGGTGATCTACTAAACTAGAAGTCGTACGCAAATACTTTTAACGTACTTTTGTAGGAAATTTTCTGTGCTACAAAATTGGAGACCAATATTTTTCTGTAAAAGTTAGCATTAGCTAGATATTTGCAAAAAACTGATTTTAGCGACCTTTGAGCCTTAATAACTTTTTATGCGCACACGACTTTGCAATGGACTTTTCACAGTTTGTGTATCATGCATAAGTAAAGACAATTCCGGTGGAAAATTTCCACTGGGAATTTATTCGCAGAAAATGTCTTATTTTCCTGGGCTAACCTTTAAATATGAATTTAAAAATCTGAAAAATTTTTTGGGATATTCTATCATGATGTAGATCGTGATGCCAAAGTATATCTTGGAAGTTCGAAAAAATTTTTTTTTTTGAACAGCCCTAATATACAGTGACTCACGAAATTGATCACGCTTCGGTTATGAATGCAAACAACTAATAAAAAGTCTGAAGTGGGTTTGTATTTTTAATGTGTTTTTATTTTAGTGTAGTAAAAAAACAACTTGAAAAGTATTTTGAAAAAAATGATTTATTTACGGGTTTAGAAAACAACATTCGTGCGAAACTACGATTAATCACATAATGGCTGTGTTTCTTTTGACGCGTATATACAATTGTGGTAATTTTCAAATTGCGAAAACTTATGAACTGTGAGTCGTACGATAGAAAGTTCAAGGGTCTTTTTTATTGAGCACCACATGCTCTACAAATAATTTTAATCTTTTGTAAAAAAAAAATAATTATTTAGAAGTTATTTAGAAAAAACTGATTTTTTGCCGTTTATCGGCGCTTAACCAGTTTTTATAGAATAACTCCTAATAAATAAATTTTTTTAAAAATAAAATGAAAAGTTTTTGTTGAGAACGTGATTCTCCATAAAAAGGATCCTAAGACTTTTATTGTTCGACTCACTGTTCATAAGTTATCGCAATTTGAAAATATCCACAGTTGTATATACGCGTCAAAAAAAACACGGCTAATATGTGAGTGGAAACAAGCGAGTAAGAAAACAAAAATTATTGCACTTTTCCTAGACTTTAAAAGAGCTTTGGAGACAATCCATCGGAAAAATCTCATAAAGAAGCTACAAAAATGCGGCATAACTAATTGCGAATACAAGAGGTTTGAATCATACCTCACCCAATGATTAATGATTGCGTATCTGAGAGTTTGAAAGTAGATCTTGGCGTAACTCAGGGATCTATTCTTGGTGCTTTTCTATTTATAATTTATATCAATGATATGGTGAACATAAACTTTAACCCTCTACCCAAATAAGGGTCACTTTTACCCTTTTCTCAAAAAGATACAACCAAGGAAATGTTTGCTATAAAATTTCACCACTAGTCGCTAAACACTAAAACACGGCGAGCCTTAACCAAAATAAAGTTTTATTGCAACCACGCAAAATTCGGCGTGTGCAGGATTATTCTATATAAAAACACTAATTAATAACTGTAAATAAAAGTTTCGTACCTGATCTTCTGAAGAAGATATTGCATTTTTACTAATTTTTTTTCTTTGAGTGCATTTATTTTCATATTGTTTTTAGTTTGAACAAAAAGAGAAAAAACTGAGTATGCAGAAAATGTTCTGCATGTCTTAAGATTTAAAAGCTGCAAAACAAAAAAACCTAGCTGATTCCATTCAGGGAGATATTGAATTTTAAACTATTTTTTAAGTTTTTTTTAAAAAAATCGGATTTTACGTATTTAAGACAAACACAAACAAAAACCAGAGTACTAATAGTCATTCCAAATGTGATTTTTGATGATTAATCCGAATCCGGTCTTAGAATTGCTATATTACGTCTGGGTTTTGAGATATCCTTATATACAAGGTTAAAGGACACCATTTTTTCCTGTTTTTGAAGTTATATAAAAAGACAAGGTAATTTTAAGCCGAAAAATCTGGTATGACAACACAATTAGACCGATATCGATATCTTTTTTTTGTCGGAGATATCTTAACCTAAAAAGCTAAAAAGTGCGAAAACTCGATTTTTGGCTATATTAGATGTTTTCTGTGAATTCATTTCACCAGAATCATTTGGTACTCTTTTTTGGCTTCAAATTGAGCTATCAAATGGTCATTTATAATATTTCTCTGCACAGTTATGATAATTTTAAAATCTCATCAGTAAACTCAAAGTGAAAAATCTCGGTTATCGACTTTATTTGATGTTGTATACAGTACGGACGAAACTCGTCTGCTCTTTTTTTCTTAACCGAATCGTTTAATGCCATTCTTTATCTCCAAAATGAGCTAAAAAGTGGTCTCCTGTGATTGTTTTCTACAAAGTTATGGAAGTTAAATACGAAAAAACCGATATTTTTTAAAAAAAGCTTCAAAAATAGTTTAAAATTCAATATCTCCTGAATGGAATCAGCTAGGATTTTTTGGTTTGCAGTTTTTGAATCTAAAGACATGCAGAAAACTTTCTGCATACTTAGATCTTTATCATTTTCTTCAAACAATTCAATTCAATTTCAATTCAATTCAATTTTTATTCATTATTCTCAAACTTAGAAATTAAAATAGGAAATTTACTTATCATTTTAGTTAACAAAATATTGATACATTGTAGAGAATAGTAAGTGACATTTTTTATTTTAATTTACAAAAATAGTGTTAAATGCCACATTTTGACTTTAATTTTAAGTACATAAATTATGAGTTAATTATGTGTGGGGTAAACAGATAGAAAACTGATAAAACAAAATACTATTAACAAATTTGAGCCAAGAAGATTGTAAGGATTTAAGCACTCGGTATAAAACATTATTAAATGAACTCAAGCTCAGTACGAGTGAGTTGAATACATAAATTAATTTTTTTTTTTAAACAATATAGTTCATCAAAGTTTCAACTTGGTTGATATCAAAAGTAAGAAGCCAAAACTTAAGCTTTTTTAAAACAATATGAAAATAAATGCACTCAAAGAAAAAAATTTGTAAAAATGCAATATCCTCTTCAGACGATCAGGTACGAAACTTTTATTTACAGTTATTAGTTAGTGTTTTTATATAGAATAATCCTGCATACGCCGAATTTTGCGTGGTTGTAGTAAAACTTTATTTTGGTTAAGGCTCGCCGTGAAAATGTCAAGCCTTCATAGCGAAAGCCATAAAATCGTCAAAATCAAATAAGACAAAATCAATCTCACATTGAATTTTTATTAAATTTTTTTACGCATTTTTCTTAAGTTTTGAGCAGTTCTCGTCTTTGGTGAGCCAACGTGAAATTTTTCGTAAAATATTGTTGTATAAACTTATTGTCCCAATGTCATAAAAATCACTTAATGACCACTTTTTAAATGTGGTCAAAAATACCCACAACAGACAGGGTCGATGTTTAGATTCATCCCTTAACCGACTCAGAAATTAGAAGGACTCTCAAAATCGATATCTGTATAATTTTTTTTTTTTTTTTTTTTTTGTATTTCGGTAAAAACTACTGAAGGCCCATTTAGGCTAAAAAAGACATGTTTTTTGGTCATAACTTTTTTTCATTACAAAATGGATACCCAAGGGTGCTTTCGAAATAAAGACAATATGCTTAAAAAAATGTTGGCGTTAAAAAATTATAAATTTTTTTGGGGGTATAGATAACTTTCGCTTCCCAAAATCAATTTTTGTATGTTTTTCAATTATGCGTTAGAAAAACAATTTTTTACTCAAAGGCAAGGCATTTAACGGAAAAAGTGTATATGGCATGCTACGAATTGTCTAAGCAATACGTGTGAAAGAAGTTAAAAATTCACACCTTTTCTTTGAAAGAGTCTAAGCATTTTACGTCTTATAAAATTTTTTCGTAGATGCCTTGGTTTTGAGTAAACCTAGTAACGGAAAAGTACCAATATATCGATACCTTAGAGCGCTATAGTCCTATCTCCTTTTTATCATTTGTTGGGAAATGCAAAAAGAAGATTTCAAACAGTGGTTATTTAGAATTGGCTGCTATTTTTATGCAATGATATATACAATAAATTTACCTTTAGTATATTTTAACAGCATTATCACCGCTTTTATATTCTCTATACACTTCTGACTTTAAATCTTCTCCTTATGTTGACTTAGCTTTTTATGCAGATGACAGCGCTTTGATAATATCGGGTAAAGTATCTAATGCTATTGTGAAAAAAATGCAGGGTGCTCTGTCCAAAGCTACTAAATATTTTGACAAGTGGAAAATATAAGTTAATAGTGAAAAAACCCAAGCTATAATATTTCCATTTAACAAATCTCCTAAGAGAATTCCCACTAGATCGTTTTCAGTGCATGGGAACTTAATACCATTTTCTAACTCAGTCAAGTATTTAGGAGTTATTCTTGATGAGAAGTTTATATTTAAACAGCATATAGAAAGCATCTGCATTAAAGCAACTAGTTGCAGCAGAAGTCTTTATTCGCTTATGAACAAAAAATCTAAGCTAAGCATTAAAAACAAAATGCTGCTTTACAAATTATGTATTAGGCCAATTCTGACGTATGCTTGTCCCGTTTGGAAAAATTGTTCAAATACTCATTTAAAACGACTTCAAGTTATACAAAATAAGAATTTAGAAACAATTTTTGGTTTACCGCTAAGGTTTTGAACATCAGAGTTGCATACGATAGCACAAGAAAAATCGATTTCAAATGTCATTAATGATTTGAGCATGTCATTTTTTAATAAATGCAGGTTTTCAAACTACGCGCTTATACGGAGTTTACAATAAGCAGGTTTTTTGTTCCTCTATTATTTATTGTGGAACGAATAACCTGACTTCATGATTTCATTTATCTAGTGTTATTGTAATATTATTATAGGTTTTTAACTATCATTTTCCTATAAATTTTAATTTTATTTAATTGTTAATCATTATTATTAAATTTGAACTCATTTGCTGTAAAATCCATAGGATTAAATCTCAAAGTTTGTAACTATTAATGTAAATATTGTACTTATGATAGAAAATAAACAACAACAACATATTTTAAAACTAATTTCTGTAGTGCCATATTAATTTAAGGCATTTTTTTAAAAATTGTGCGGACATTTAAAAATTTATCTTCGCAAACTATTTCGCAAACTATACAAGCTATTTTGATAAAATTTTGTGGAGGAATCTTGACTGTCAATACCTTGCAATGGACCAAAAATGGGAGGGAGAACAATTTGATTCAATATTACCCTAAAAAGGCTATAATGACTTCTGCCTCTGAAAGCCAGGATTTATATGTGGTATGTCATTATGTTTGGATAACTCGAAAAAAAGCCCACTTTAAATCAATCATCGCTCACAAGATTTATATACGTTAAATTAAAAGAATTAATAAAGTAATGGCTCCGACGTTTACTATTTATAAGGGGATCACTTAAAATAAGGTATACTTACCATAAAACTTGGCAAATTTGAGGCGAAAAGATACGAAATACAAAAAAAAACTTGCTTCGTAAAAAAGTGGAGATAGCACATTTTCGCTCTTCATAAAAATAAGTATAGTAGATAGGATTTTTTTTTAATTCACTCATATTTTGGTGGCATATTGATGGATATCACGGTTTTCCACTCGGTAAAGAAGCCCACAAGGATACCATAGCTGCAAAAATCTCAAAATTGCAAAAAGTGGAGATAGGACTATAGCGCTCTAAGGCAGAGGTGTGCACACAAGTAACGTAAGGGAGCTAAAATATTTAATCGGCTGATTAAAAGAGCTAGCTCACGAAATTTACAAAATGTAAGTCCCCAAGCATGCTTCGAAAAAAAATTAAAACATAAAAATTTCAAATTCGAGGGATGCAATGACAACAACAAATCAATGATGAAATAATAATCCCCGTTGCTCGACGATCGCAACGAAAAAGGCTTCAACTCACTTGACTTCAAGCTGCATGAAATTGTTGTTGCGGTCGCTCGCATTGAATTTTATTTTTTGAAGTTCGTATTCGTAGAAAAGCAGCGTATGCAATTGTTGTTGCAAATTTTATTGTTGTTGTTTACTGATATTCAGTTTTTGGTTTTCTTCAAAACTAGAATTGGACTGACACTTGCGAACAAGTGGCGTATTAAATACGGCAGGATATTTGTACTTTTTGTTGTTGTTGGCTTGTGTTTAGAAAAACTTAACATTTGAAAAAATCAAAAACTCATAAATGTCACAAAATAATACCTGTTTACACCTGGCTGCCAAGAGGTTGCGGCCAATTGCGCAATGGCAATCATGACTTTTCAAGTTCTTAATATGCATTACTGTGTAGTGGATTAAATTTTTTTAAAATAGATCTTATGCAAAAATATATGTTAAAATTAGATTTTAACTAAAAACTCGATCAAAACGTTTTTGCACTGCAGGATCTTAAACTAGTTATAACAATTTAATTTTCGCAGAGCTGAAAAAAATTCATTCAATTGCAGAAAATTTTAACGGGTCAATTATAGTTGTTGATTTTAATTCAAATACAAGTTACTCCGGGAGCAAGAGCTTAATTTGTAAACTTAATTCATGCAATCAATTTGCATTTTACTAATATATTCAATTTTTGCATCGTAGCATGTTTCATATAATTCTATCGAGGAGACATACTTTTTACAGCTCTGAATATATCAATTATTCCCAACAAACAAAAACGTTCGGAAAATAACTTATACGCTTATTGAAGCAAATATTTCGTTTGAAAATTAACTTTCTTAAGGTTCGGAAATTCCTGAATTTTAATTATTTAATAATCGAAACTGGACCCTTCATAGCAAGCTTGTGAAAATCATTTGGAGCAAGCACATTATAAATGTTTTTATACAATATTTTCCAAATTTTTTTAATCAATATTTTTAAATTGTTTTTTTAACTTTTCACTTTACATTTTGTTACAGTTTATTAAGTGCATTAAACAACATTTTCCGAAGATTTTTATATTTAATTAAAAATAAAAATAAAATTTGTGTTTACTGAGGATCGAACCTACTATGACTTCCAAGTTATGAGTTGACAGTGTTATCAACTGACCTAACGTGCCAGTTATGATTCAAATACCCTGTACTTAGCTCGATAAGTCATTGAAAAAATAAAATAAAAAAATTTTTCGAAAGTGTCGAAAACGATTATAAAAACTTTTGGAAATAAACATTTTTCTAATTGTTGATTTGAACCTTACAAACCAATTTTCTAAAATTCTAAAAAAATAACATTTTCCAAACGTTTGAAAATTGGTTATGAAAATATTTGAAAATTAACTTTTTCCAAGCGTTGAAATTGTTTGTTGAGTTGTTATTGTTCCATATTTGTATGTTTAAATTAAATGTTTAAGTACCTTTTGTCGCAATAAATAACTTGAGCATTTTTCATTCCGAATTTGGCCAAAAAGTAGTTTTTTTTTTTAAAAAAAAGGAGGATCAATATATTTAAAGAAAAAA
The DNA here is from genome assembly GCA_951812925.1 of Calliopum simillimum. Classification (NCBI taxonomy): domain Eukaryota; kingdom Metazoa; phylum Arthropoda; class Insecta; order Diptera; family Lauxaniidae; genus Calliopum; species Calliopum simillimum. The sequence goes on along the minus strand of OX638369.1, from coordinate 50,879,214 downwards.
GTTTGTAAAGGAACCCTGAAGTAAAAGTATGAGACAGTCTACAAAAATTACTAATTCAGGATCACTATTACCCCGAAACTAGTTAAAAAAGAATGCAGTGAGGGCCAGTTTGATATCAGTTTGGAGCATGATACAATTAATAAGCTAGCATCAACCCAGGTGGCGCTTTCTTGTTCTTCTTTTTTTATAGCAAATTCTGTTAAAATTAACTAGCAAAACAAACAACTTTTTTGTCTCCGCTTTGCTCGTTTTGAGAATTTGGCGCTACCTCTATTATTGTATCATAGTTGGTCAAGATGAAAACAAATTACAATTTTCTTATTTTGCTTTTGAAATATTCAGGCATATCACTGAATCCATCGTAGATACGAATTTCGTGAAATCTACGAAAGTGCTATCATTGAATTCGAATTGCTACGACGTGAATTAAAAATTCTTCGATTGGGATCACTTACTCCATCCGAAACTCAAATTTTTTTTTTAATTTCCGACGAATAGATATGACTACCGAAGACATATCCTAATTTTATTAAAGAAGTACTTATAACTCCACGAATTACCAAGTTACGTTCGTAATTTCTTGAAATCAATAATAGAATTTTCGTAGATCTCACGAAATTCGTATCTACGATGGATTTCTGATTTTAAAACTTTTAACGAAAAAAAAAAAAACAAGAAATACACCGGTCCTATAAAATATAAGCAACTAATAGCGTTTTCTTTTCTACAAAAAATGTTACCTTTTTAAGGTGTAACATTTTTTTAGTTTTGCACTTCACCCTGATAAAATGTTGCCTTTCTTAAAAAAGAATAGAACCAAAAATGCCACACAAATCACAAAATGAATTTTCTCTCACATTTATGACATTTGTTTTTATTTAATTTACTAAATTTGAATTAAATTAATGGCCTTATCATGTATGACGAACGAATCGTTTTACTGATTTTCAAATGCTTATATCCTCCAAGTTAACAGATGATTTGAAATTTATGCTTACAAACCTTATTCTTTGAACTAAAATGAACGTTTAGGTTATAGTAAGTTCTTAATAAAAAGTTTTAATAAGTTGATATTAATGAGTGAAAATCAGTCACTTTATTCGTTCGTCATACATGATAAGGCTATAAATGTTTGTTAAAAAAAAAATATATAAACTTTCAACATCATCTGCTTGTGAAAAATCAAGGTTCGAAATTCTCACCACGTCGATTAAAAAAGTTTAAAAAAGTAACACTTTTGGCTGCTCAGAGGGCAACTATTTTTAGAAAAGAAAATTAAATTTTGACAGCCCTCGCACGGGGCAGAAAAAGTGTAATATTGGGTGGTATTAATAAAAAATAGCAATTGCTTCAAGAAAAGTTTCGTGGCAAAGTAGATGCAAATAGCATTTGCTTAAAATTGGTATGAATAAAATTACTTTTTCTATAGCAAGTTCGAAAATTCGAAACTAGCATTTGCTTAAAATTTGAAAATCTTAAATAATAAAAATAAAATAAAAAACTTAAATCAATGAAAAAAAAAAAAGCCAAGATTTGCTAATGGAATTTGTTTTCCAGGACACAACCAAAGAGGAATATCTCCATGGGAAACATCGGAAAACTCGCATTGCTGAACCAGTCAGTTGGATTGGTAGTTACCTTTATAGGTAGTAGTTGCGCGTGAGCGAAGTACGACTGTGTTGAGCAAAGTGAAATAGTGGAATATGTTATTGGTTGAAAATTGATTAAAAAAGATAGGGCATAAATTTGAACAGTTCCGAACTGCTCTTTTGTAGGAAATAGTTTTATAATCCTTGTTGATTTTATTAGCCATGTTCACGATCCGGTGCGAAAGGTCTTGCATCATAGCATTTGCAAATAAGTGTTGAAAAATGTTGCTATACAACAACAAAATATATAGGATTGAATTTACATTTACATTTTATATACTAAAAAGCATATAGCATAAAAATATCATCCCAACAAACAACCCAACAAAAAATTTTATAACCTTTTCAATTTTTACGCTTGGAAACAGTTAATTTTCAAATGTTTTCATAACCAAGTTTCAAACGTTTGGAAAATATTATTTTTTTATTATTTTTAAAATGGATTTTCAAAATTAAAATCAACAATTGAGGAGCGGCCGTACCAAAAGGCCTAAAAACCATTTCGGCAAAAGTAATGTCATTCTTTTTATGTGCCTAATAGTCTGTTATTTGACTGTAATAATTTTTTCAACATAATGACATCAATTTCACACTATCAAAAAAATTTTTACTGAAAACAGAAAACAATTTTATTAATTTCTAACAAAATGCCACCCGTTTCATATTATGACACTACTTTGGTACTTAGGCCCTTTCGTACGGCCACTCCTCAATTGAGCCGTTCAAAATGACAATGGTGCAACTCCAAAACAAGGCAAAAGTAATGTCATATAAATTATGTGCCATAATGATCGGTTATTTGGTCGACATCATTTTTTCAACTTAATCTCGACAGCTTCATATCATCAAGTAAATTTTTCATGAAAACAGAAATCAATTTTATTTATCCCTAACAAAATGTCAGCCAATTAATAGTAGGGGAGATGTGTGTACCTTGGTCCGCTTTTCAGTTTTTTTAATGGGCTGGATTTTCCAAAAAAGTTCCTTTAGTTTTTTGATTAAGTTATATTTCTACAATGCTTGCAGCATCAAATGACGTGACAATGATATTTCTATGTCTTACCATTGAGTAGAAATATTACTTTTTCCGTTGAAATCTCAAACGGTCCAAGGTACACCATGCAAGTGTACCTTGGACTATTAAAAATAAAAGAGAATACATTGTATTTAGGTTATAAATTATGAAAGAACTATTTATTATGTAATCAAAGGTAACATTTTTTTCAATAAAAAAAAAATTTTTTCATAAACAAAAATTATTACACAAAAAAGTGCATTTAGTAAAAAAAAATTAATTAAACAAAAATGATTGCAAACAAATACATTAGTCACGTAAATAATTATAATACTATTATATTGAGAGGCGATTATGGCTTCCTGGTTGCCCGTCGAAAAAGGCTTCCTGGTCAATAAGCATAGGTCCAAGGTACACACAGACAGCATGTTTTAAAACTGTCAACACCCAAAACATATATTAATGAAAATACATTTAAACACACTAAAAGCTTAAAACAATAACTAAACTTCCTTCCTGATGTTGTAAAATTGAAATATTTCAAGTAAGTTTCTCAAAAAACGTTTCGTAGTTTACTCCAAAAACAAATTTTTACACACAAAAAACACTTTTTCCGTCGCTTTTTATACACGCATACAGCTTGACGGTCTGAAGTCTACTAATATGAGTCACCGGCATGAGTGGAAAATTCCATAGAAGAACATTATCGTACACGTGTAGCTGTGGAGTGGCAAACGGCACTCGAACCGAGATACACTTGGACCAAGGTACACACATCTCCCCTATCGCATTACTTTTGCCTCGTTTGGATATTTATTTCCAAAAGTTTCAATAACATAGGTTTACAAAAAAAAATGTCATGGCGTTTTGACCAGACAATGTGTTTCCTAGGGACTTTGATGTCCTGAATCCGAATCCGGGGTCCGTTTTTTTCCAGAACGTCTGGAAAAAAATATTTCAAGGTCATATGGAGGTCATGTGTCGTTTAGTGATAAATTCGCTAAAATTCTGAAACTAATTTTTTATCATTGAATTCTTAGTCCTTAAAAATAATGTGCGATCAAAAGAGTATCTCGGACCTAGTTTCGGAGATATAGATATCGGAAGATTCGGATATATCTTCTATGAAAACCGCTATAAGTTGGGAATCCCTGGATGGATTTGTACAATATTGGTGTCATATGAAAGGTATTTTGACAGCCTATAAACATGTCTTGAGCATATTTTTAATTGGATTCATAGTTTTCGAGATGTGACCTTTTATGAAATTTTTCAATTACAACAACAAATAAATCAACAACACCAACAGCAACAAAAACAACAAAACAAAATACCTTTCATATGACACCAATATTTTACAAATCCATCCAGGGGTTCCCAACTTATAGCGGTTTTCATAGAAGATATATCCGGATCTTCCGATAGCTATATCTCCGAAACTAGGTCCATGATACCCTTTTTGATCACATATTCTTTTTAATGACTAAGAACTCAATGATAAAAAATTAGTTTCAGAATTTTACCGAATTTATCACTAAACGACACATGACCTCCATATGACCCTGAAATATTTTTTCTCAGACGTTCTGGAAAAAACCGGACCCCGGATTCGGATTCAGGACGTCAAAGTCCAAACATTCGAAAAATTATTTTTTTTTTTTCAATGATATATCGAGCTAAGTAAAACACAAGGCATTTGAATCATAACTGGCACGATAGATCAGTTGATAAGATTGTCAACTCATAATTTGGAAGTCATAGGTTTGATAAACATACTTTTTTTTTATTTTAAATTAAATATAAAAATGTTTTGAAAATGTTGTTTAACGAACTTAATAAATACTAACAAAATGTTAATGGAAAAGTTAAAAAAACATTTTAAAAATATTGAATAAAAAAATTTGGAAAATATTGTATAAAAACATTTATAATAAGCTTGCTCCAAATGATTTTCACAAGCTTGCAGCCTGATTCAGTTCTTTTCATCTACTACGATTTGTACCTGAATTTGTTTCATTGGTACATTTTCTATAAAAAAAACAAAAATGGACCTTGAAATTTTTTAAAAAATTATTCAAAATCTCATAAGCTAAAACAAAGGTGCCCACTTCATTTTAATATCATTTTCATTGTTGTAAAACATAAAAAGAACTATGTATTTTAACTCTAAAATTCGATAAAAATCGACTACCTTCACCATATGTGATGGTAGCGTAAATTAAAAAAACAAAAAATTCTCCCAAAGTGTCCCGACCCCTTCCCCTTCTTTTTGCTATCAAATCTTCGAGTTGAAATTTGGCGGTTATCCTCTAGAAAATTTACGGAAACCAAAAGAGAACACGATTTTTGTATGATTTATGTGAAAAAAGTGCATTGCAAAATCTCGTAGTCAGCTATGGAGACGACTCGGAATATTCAAGCAAATGCTTCGATTTTTATGTTTTTATTCATACCAATCTTAGCATAAGCTAATTTCGAACACAGCAAATGCTAAAATTTATTTTTTTACATAAGAATTGAAGTAAATGCTAACAATTGAAGCAATTGCTTCGAGTTTTAGAAAAGTAAATTTTTATTAATACGATCCATTATTTCGAGAAAAGAAAACGTTATAAGATAGATAAAATAATAAGGTAAGATACAATTTTTTACTTTCATATATAAAAATTTGTAATAAATTTTTCGGAAACGAATGTGCAGCAAATGCCATTTTAGAAGTCAATTTACGACCAAAGGTATAGTTGCTGTCAAACAATATTCCAAAGTTATAATTTATTGTTATATGCATTTCTATCTCTATTTCCAGATGCAATTCATTCGACTTCGTCTTCCTCAGATCCCAAGAATCAACTTTGTAAAGCATTTCAACATCTTGTAACTTCGCAATGGTGCGAGTTTAGAATATTCTGATTGGAGGAGATTGTGTACCAAAACAAGATGAATATCATAGGGCACTTATCCCAAAAATGATAATATAGGATTTACCTAGTTGTAGTATCGAGGTGACGATATGTAAATACAGTCAATTAAAGGTATAATTCATATATGTATAAATTTTTATGTATAATTTTTTAAAATAACCGGAAAATTTAATTAATGAATTTTATTTTGTTAATTTTGTCCAAACGGCCTTCTTTATCCGTCCATTTAAAAAACAAAAAATCCATAAGTGCTTCAATTTCCTTCGCAAACGTTACAAAAGTGAAATTTTCTCATTTGTTAATTGCACAGTGCGACACATGAAAAGTGAACTAAAATCCGTTATAAGGCGTCGAAGTACTCGCCAAAACAAGTAATTCTGCCAGAGCGTTTTGCAAAGTTGACTCATATAAGGATTTTATGGTAACTTTTTCGATTTTAAGGCACTAGATGAATTTTTTTCGGTTAAGTTTGTTCGGCATTTTTTTTCTTCTATACAATAGCTACAACATTGCTCAAGTCATCAAAACAATATCTCGGCTCGTTACCGAGATATAGCCATACGAAAAAATCGAAAAATCGCTCAAAATCCAATTTGAGACAAAAAGTTGCAATTTTCAGCATTATAATTATAATTATCCAGCTGAAAAGTGCAACTTTGAGCGATTTTGAAGATTTTGAGCGATTTTTCGATTTTTCATATGGCTATATCTCGGTAACGAGCCGAGATATTGTTTTGATGACTTCAGCAATGTTGTAGCTATTGTATAGAAGGAAAAAAATGCCGAACAAACTTAACCGAAAAAAATTCATCTAACGGATTTTACTTCACCGTCAATGACTTAAAAAATGTTGCACTGTGTTGTCAAAAAATTATTTTGAGACAATAACGGATTACACAGGTTTACCAAAAAAAAAAATTGTCATGGCGTTTTGACCAGACTATGTGTTTCCTAGGGGCTTTGACGTCCTTCATCCGTTTCCCGGGTCCGTTTTTTTCCAGAACGTCTGAGAAAAAATAATTCAAGGTCATATGGAGGTCATGTGTCGTTTAGTGATAAATTCGCTAAAATTCTGAAACTAATTTTTTATTATTGAATTCTTAGTCCTTAAAAAGAATATGTGATCAAAAAGGGTATCTCGGAGATAAAGCCATCGCAAGATCCGGAAATATCCTCTATGAAAACCGCCATAAGTTGGGAACCCCTGGATGAATTTGTAAAATATTGGTGTCATATGAAAGGTATTTTGACAGCCTATAAAAATGTTTTGAGCATATTTCAATTGCATTCATAGTTTTCGAAATTTTGAACTTTTGTGAAATTTTTCAATTACAACAACAAATAAATCAACAACAAAAACAACAGCAACAACAACAACAAAATACCTTTCATATGACACCAATATTTTTCAAATCCATTCAGGGGTTCCCAACTTATAGCAGTTTTCATAGAAGATATATATTCTGATCTTCCGATGGCTATATCTCCGAAACTAGGTCCGAGATACCCTTTTTACTTACATATTTTTTTTAAGACCTAAGAGTACAATGATTAAAAATTAGTTTTAGGGCCAATTTCACAATGTTCAGTTAATCTTTAACTGGAATTTTAACTGGAACTTTGACATTAAATTTCATACAAAATTTTTATTTATCTGGAAGTTAAATTTTAACTGAACATTGTGAAAATAGCCCTTAGAATTTTAGCGAATTTATCACTAAACGACACATGAACCCCATTTTGACCTCCATATGACCTTGAAATCTTTTTTCTCAGACGTTTTGGAAAAAAACTGACCAGGGATTCGGATTCAGGACGTCAAAGTCCCTAGGGAACACATAGTCTGGTCAAAACACCATGACATTTTTTTTTTTTTTTTGTAAACCTGTGTTATTTATCAAAACAGTTAAAGTTAAAAGAGGAGTTGCAAAGATATTCAGATTTTGGCGAAAATACACTGAATGGTAAGTAATTCAGTAAATTGTTATATGAATACATATAGACTAAGAGCCAGCGCTTGGCTGACCCTCCTCATAGTATCAAAGCTGAATTTTTTTGTGAGTGTTCTTCCAATAGTAGGTATCAACTTCTGTTCTAGTGAATTCCTGAGAGGTGGTGCCTACGTGAGTAATCGGGCGCAAAAGGTCGACAAAAACAGTTTTTTGCAAATATTTCGGTAACGGTTATATCTACAAAAAAAATAACTGCCACAATTTTGTAGCTCATTAAATTTCATATCGAAAAGTTTTACAAATTGTTTTCGCACGACCTATAGTTTAGGAGATATGGTCCAGTGAAATTGGACCTTCCGATCCAACATATAAAATCCATAATTTTTTTTCTTTTACTCGGTCTATTTTATAGTTTCAAAGTATGCACCAAAATTCGAGACCATTTTCACTGTCGTTCAAAAAGTTATTCAGGCACAAAGGTCGAGAAAATTAGTATCTCGATTACGCTTATTTCTACAAAAAAATGGTGCTCCACAATTATGTAGCTCAGAAAATTTCATACCAAAAAGTGGTGCAAGTTGTTTTCCTACGATCCACAGTTTAGGAGATAACCTATTTTAAGGTATTTTCCGCATACAAGTGTACATAGTAATATGAGTGTTGATTTTCAAAGAACTATAACTACGCCTACGTCATAGTATCATGGTTGAATTTTTTTGTGGGTATTTTTCCAGTAGTGGGTACCAACTTTTGTTTTAGTCAAACCGTGAGAGGTGGTGCCTTCGCGAGATATCGATCATAGTTATAGTAATTTGAAAATCAACTTTCAAAAAACTGATTTTCTCTACCTTTCGCACCCGATATCTCACGAAGGCACCATCGCTCATGGTTTGACTAAAACAAAAGTTAGTACCCACTATTGGAAAAATACCCACAAAAAAATGCAGCCATGATACTATGACGTAGACATAGTTATAGTAATTTCAAAATCAACATTAAAAAAAATTATTTTCTCGACTTTTGCACCCGATATCTCAGGAAGGCACCTCATCTCACGGTTTGACTGAAACAAAAGTCAGTACCTACTATTGGAAGAATACCCACAAAGAAATGCAGCCATGATACCATGACGTAGGCATAGTTATAGTCATTTCAAAATCAATTTTCAAAAAACTGATTTTCTTGACTTTTGCACCCTATATCTCAGGAAGGCACCACCTCTCACGGTTTGACTGAAACAAAAGTCAGTACCCACTATTGGAAGAATACCCACAAAGAAATGCAGCCATGATACCATGACGTAGGCATAGTTACAGTAATTTCAAAATCAACTTTCAAAAAACTGATTTTCTCTACCTTTTGCACCCGATATTTCGCGAAGGCACCACCTCTCACGATTTAACTAAAACAAAAGTTAGAACTCCTTATTAGAAGAATACCCACAAAAAAATTCAGCCATGATTCTATGACGTAGGCGTAGTTAGAGTACTTTGAAAATCAACATTCATATTACTATGAACACTTGCATGCGGAAAATACTTTAAAATAGGATATCTCCAAAACTGTGGGTCGTACGAAAATAATTTGCACCACTTTTTGATATGAAACTTTCTAAGCTACAAAATTGTGGAGCACCATTTTTTTGTAGAAATAAGCGTAATCGAGATACTAATTTTCTCGACCTTTGTGCCTGAATAACTTTTTGAACGACAGTGAAATCGGTCTCAAATTTTGGTGCATAATTTGAAACTAAAAAATAGGCCGACTAGAAGAAAAAAAATTATGGATGTTATATGTTGGGTTGGAAAGTCCAATTTCACTGGACCATATCTCCTAAACTATAGGTCGTGTGAAAACAATTTGTAAAACTTTTCGATATGAAATTTAATGAGCTTCAAAATTGTGGAAGTTATTTTTTTTGTAGATATAACCGTTAGCGAGATATTTGCAAAAAACTGTTTTTCTCGACCTTTTGCGCCCGATATCTCACGTAGGCACCACCTCTCAGGAATTCACTAGAACAGAAGTTCATCTCTACTATTGGAAGAACACTCACAAAAAAATTCAGCTTTGATACTATGAGGAGGGTCAGCCAAACGTTGGCTCTCCGTCTAGTAAGTTAATTATTGATTGTTGAATTAATTTAATAGATTTATGAGATAAATAAAAGCGGTCGGAATGTGGGTACGTACAAATTTCTTGCAGACTATATTTGTTTCCAAATAAAAATATTTTTGTTTAAATCCGTGAATTTAATTCTAATTTTGTGTTGATAATAAACATAATTTAAAAAAATAATAACTTTGTATTTCTTTTAAGCAACTTTACTCCTATTTAAAGTATGTAGGTCTAAAAAAATTTTTTATTCTGGTCCGAATCAGGTGCCTGCGTGGACGGAATAAGGCAAAATCATCATCATTTCAATTATTGTATGTATGTATTCTCCTTTAACTCCTAGGAAGAGCATAGGGCCAATATGAAATCTCTCCATTTGTCACGATCCCTTGCGATGACTTTGATCTCTTGCCACGATTTTCCCGATTCTTGGATTTCCTTTTCCAACGACCTTTTCCAGTTGGTTTTGGGTCTACCACGTCCTCTACTGCCTTGTGGATTCCACTCAAGGGCCTGGCGACAAACTTCGCTGTGTGGTTTCCGGAGAGTGTGACCAGTCCATCCCCATTTGCGCAGCTTGATCTCGTTTGCTATAGCCTTCTGTTTGCATTTTTGATGTAGCTCGACATTTGATATAGTGCGAGGCCACCAAACCTTTAGTATACGCCTTAAGCATTTGTTGACGAATACTTGCAGCTTGTTTGTTAGTTGTTCAGTAACAAGCCATGTTTCGCACCCATATAACAAAACCGATTTCACATTCGAATCAAAAATGCGCACTCTCGTTTTGGTGGATATAACGGATGAAGACCATATTTTGTTCAGTTGAGCAAACGCGCCTTTTGCTTTTGCTATTCTTGAGTTGATATCCTCTTTTGCTCCACCATCCATGGAGATAATGCTGCCTAGATACGTGAAGCTATCGACGTTTCCGATGTCATCACTGCCAGCTTTAAACGTGATGTCATTGCTTGCGTTTAGCTTCATGCTTTTAGTCTTGGATACGTTGATTTTTAGGCCGGCCTTTTGTGATTCCAAGACAAGGTCTTCAATTTTGCTTTGCATATCTGAATGTTTGGACGATAAGAGGCAGATGTTGTCAGCGTAGTCGAGATCTTCCAGATGTTCGGTAAAGTTCCATTGAATACCCCTTTTGGCCTTATTAACAGCTTTATCTAGGATATCATCAAGAACGATAAGGAAGAGTGATGGTGATAGTAAACACCCCTGCCGTACGCCTAATTTCAATTATTACTATAACTATATCTTTTACCGCAGGAAACATACCTGTGCAAAGATGGCAAAACTAGGAATCGCATGTTTTCATAATTTTTCAGAAGAGCAAATTTAAATTTTAAGTTGATATTAACAAATCACAATATCCGGTTTTTCATGTTGTTTATCTAAGGGATTACAAGTCCTAGAGAAAATCTGGTTTTGCCAGCTGGTAGATCTCACCGAGAACAATACCCTGGACATAACCCAGTTACACAAAAAATGCACGATACCTAGTTTTGCATATTTGCACAGATACCTAATAATAAATAGCTAAAGTTTCATGAGATTACACATTATTTTTCAATATCTTCTGAGAGATTTGATTAAACGTACTAAAAGTGGACAGATTGTGGTGCCTTTAAGTAATTGTTAAAGGGATTGAACTCGGAGGGACTGAACTGGTTGGTAGAGGATTAGTTAATGAAATATACTTGAACTAGTCCGTTTGTTTATTTATTTAATATCATCAACCGGGTCAAAACCCTTACAGATAACAAATCTTAAATACAAATACTGAGGAACTAGTGGTAAATGAGATCTTAAACTTAACTATATCAGCAAGGTCTTTCTTAAAAATATTTCTATTTACACTAAAATCTTAATTGATTTGTAATTGTATTACAACTAGAAAGGCACCTAGAGATAGGCTTATTAAGGCCATAATTTGTTCTATGGAAAGACTTGTAGAATACATTAGACTCTCTAAGATTTCGAACTGGAACATTAAATGGAGTTAGTGCCAATAAGTTAGGAGAATTTATCCAGCTATCAATTATATCCTTAATGAACATTACGTTGTTAAAAACTCTTCTGTCAGCCAAGCTACTAAATTTCAATAGACAGCACCTCACCCAATAGGAGGGCATGTCCCGGCATGAATAAAGCCGTCGTAAAGCAAACCTGGAAAAGCGTTTCTGAATATTTTCAATGCGATTAATTGACACGTCGTAATAGGGATCCCATATCACGCTTGCATATTCTAATTGGTATCTAACAAGACTTTTAAAAATAATTGTAGATGTCAAAGGATCCAAAAATTCCCTTGAGTTTTTCTTTAGAAAGCCAAATTGCGAATTTGCTTTTGAAATGAGATATTCAAGATGCGTTGTTATTTTTTATTTTTAATATATACAATCCACTATTCATTTATTCCTTGCATGCGGGGACATTGCCTCTTATCTCTATTTCCTTATACTAAATCGATTTCCTCAAATTCTTTATCTCGTCAGCTGTTTGGTCGCCTCTGGACAAATTACGAGTATATTTTGTTTTCGATGATGAAATGCTCCAAATTACTAGTATTATTTTTGATAACTATTAAAGGAGGATGATTGGATATGAAAATTCTAGGCGAAAAGGGAGTTTCGGAGGTTTTTGAACCGCAATCTTAAGGGCCCGCCTTGCTCAGCTTTTGGCTTAGAAATGTATCATGGATAAACAAATTGAAAGTGGCTACGATATTAAAGCGAGATTTCCTCATTTATTTTAATAATTGAATGTCTGATTATAGAAGAATACCACAAGATCGGATGTAATTGTTTGTTCCACTTTTGGCTGTGGGAGCTTTTTTGTTCAGCGCCACGACAAAACCTTTTTTTATGTACACTCCTAGTTTGCAGCTAAGTATTTAAAAAACGTATGGACTAAAGGATTTACCCACCTTTCTTTAGGACATTTAACCAACTGGCAACGATTTTCTTGTGATGTGCCCGCTGCTGCAAACACCACGACGACATCTGCTGAATTCCCTCCTGCGTATCTTTGAGTGATTCCAAACGGGTCTCGAACAAATCCACATCGAAGGTGTCCGACTTCATTGTTGTCATTTCTTATTTTTTATATATACAATCCACTTTTCATTTATTTCTTAAGGCGGTAAATCCGAGCGTTTTAATAATGCACAAATTTATTTTTTACACGTTTCTTTTAATGCTGACATTCTTCGCTTAATTCATTTTAATGTTCTTTGGTACAACAAATGAAGACTCCCGCGATTTACTTTTTCATTTTGTTGCTTTTTCACATTCTACGGCAAAAAAAAATCACATGCGAAGTTTTTTATGTAGAATTTTGCAAACTAAACTTTATTTTTACACAAAATTTTACAAAATTCGAACGAAGTGCAAAGCGCTATATGCTCTACACTATATTTAATTTAATAATTTTCGTTTATTTACGATTAATGCACACAATTACAACTTGATTGCCTTGCGAAAATTTTTTGAAGCGCCATGTTTTATGGTTTTTAAGGAGAAGAATTTTTGACAGCCGCAAAGTTTTGTAACGAATAGATCTACTCGTTATGATATTTATTTGTATGAAATTATTGTAATTGAATCATGACCCAAAAAGAACATTTTTCGTTAGTTTTGTTAGTGTTACCAGATGTGATTTATTTATGAAGTGATTTCTTTTTTTTTACTTATATTCTTAAATATTTCACTATTTAAATTTTTTAAAGCAATTGAGACTGATACATTTTAAATTTTATCTTTAATTCGCTGTTTTATTATAAATTTTTATTTTTTTAGATAATTATAAATACATCAGGGTTATTCACTTAATTGAAGAAATTTTCGAAGAAAAGAACTAAACTTTAGCTCCTTTTACTTTTTTTTTTAACTATTTTACTACAAAAAATGCAACGATTCACGAAAATGTCAATGCAATTACTGTTGTTGTGTTGATTTTCTGAAAACTTCACGAAATTCACTAACTTAGGAGTTGATGCATTTAATCTGCTTAGATTTACGAATTACTTTAGTGGTCGTCCATGAATAACATCACACGAATTTCAAGATTTTCATACTTCTCCATCCCAAATATCAGTCCGTCATATTCGCATTGATTTCTTTGCATTGTGACGTTACCATTACTTTTATACTACATCAAATTAATAAGTTTAATAAAAGAGCAAAAGCATTTTGTGCATTCTGTATAAAGGGTGTTTGGGATTCGGTAGAACACCGGAAAATGTAAGATTCGTGGGACTATTTTGAACAACTTTTCTTAGTTCCGTTTTTCGAAATTCACAAAACTGACAGAGATATAGCCATCGGAAAATCGGCATATAGCTTTGTGAAAACCGGCATAAGTTCAGAACCCCTTTATGGATTTCAATAATATTGGTGCCTTAAAAAAGAAACTATTCAATATTTTCAAAAATTTGCCATATCTCGAAAACAATCTGGCCTGTTCCGTAATCCACGTGGTTTCAAATCCTTTTAACTTAGGAGGCTTTTTGATGAAAATGGTGAGTTACACGATGAAAAGCATTAGAAACTTTTTTGTGCAGATTTACAGCTTCTACAAATAATATTGATTTATATTAACGAAATAGTAACTGTTTCGGAAATATTCGATAAAGTCAAATTTTTCGACTTTTTGCATTTTTTTAAGAGTATTCCCTAAACGGTTACTTTTTCGTTAATGAAAATCAATGTTATTTGCAGAATCTGTAATTCCCCACAAAAAAGATTCTAATAATTTTTATCGTGTGACTCACCATTTTCATCAAAAAGCCTCCTAAATGAAAAGTAATTAAAAACACACGGATTTCGGAACAGGCCTGAATGAATCGGATTTAAAACGTTTGTACACCAATTTTGTAGCCAACTAAAATATTTTTCATACGACACCAATATTATTACAATCCATCAAGGGGTTTTGAACTTTACCGGTCTGCATAAAGCTTTATCCCGATGACTATATCTCTGCCAGTTTTGCGAATTTCGAATAATGGAACTAAGAAAAGTTGTTCAAAATAGTCCCAGGAATCTAACATTTTCCGGTGTTCTACCGAACCCCAACCACCCTGTATAAATCACAAAAAATGGCCAAAGGCAGAGTTTTTATAATTTTTTGACTTTTTAGAAAAAAAAGGAACAGATACGTCATAAAGTGGGTTTTTGAAGAAAAAAATATTTACTTTCAGCTGTCATATTAAGTTTTGTAGCTTAAAATACATAACTTCAAAGTTGCCAGTGTTTTTTTTTCTTTCAACTTTTAGGTTAGGATATCTCGAAATCCAGACCTGATACATGAATTCTGCGACTAATTTCAGATTCAACATCAACTATTTTAATTTTTTTGACTAATCGACTATTTTTACTTTTTATACCCTACACCCAGGGTATATTTACTTTGTCCTTCCGTTTGTAACGCTGAGAAGGAGGCGTGGCAGATATGAAAAAGTATATACATTCTTGATCAGCGTTACCTCCTGAGTCGATATAGCCATGTCCGTCTGTCTGGCTGGTGTGGAAATACACTTTTTGGGCAAACTGAGCAAGATAATTCAATGAAATTTGGTACACTGCTTCCGTTGTCAAAGTTAGCTCGTGGGATTGAAAATGAGCAAAATCGGTGAACTGACACGCCTACCGCCCATACAAAAAATATATTCAAAATGCAATTTTACGAGTATTTTTCACGACAATACAACCAAAATACACATACTTAAATACTGCGAATTGTAAGCGCAAGTTCTGAAAAAAAAAACTGGGCAAATTCGGAAAAGAGGGCATGGCACCTTCCATATAAGTAAAAGCTTCAAAACGCTATACTGAAAACGTTTTTTGAGATAGTCTATCCAAATTTCACTTAGACACTAAGATCTATAAATGCAAGCTCTGAAAAAAAACTAGCTGAACTCAGAAAAGAGGGCAGTGTAGACTGCAGTGTAGGGTATTTAATGTTTGGCCAGACCAAAGTTTGCACTCTTACTAGTTTTTGTTAAATTTTTTATTAAAAGTCCAAAAAAGTATGTTGGTAAAAATCCAGTATCTCCTGAGGGTAATCAGCTAGGATTTTCCGGCTAGCATTTATTTTGCTTTACAAACAGACATGCAGGAAACATTCTGCATACTCAGTTTTTGGAAAACTTTGAATCGTTTCGTGCTCACTGTGCGTTATCGTAAAACAAGAATGGAAGCAGCTGTGGTTTTTTTTGTATCCTACTGCATTTCGTCTTACTTGACAAACTTAAAACAATCCACTTTGCTAAATTTTTCATAATTTTTTGTCTAACCTGAATTTGCTAAAGAACATCGTGTAGTCAAATCAGTACTACTTTGAGCTTGAATTAATTATTTGTACTTTTGCTTGGTAGAAATGAATGCGTTTTTTGGAAAATAGAATAAGTCCATACACATCATAATAATCGATTTTTTTATTCTACACCATCAAGTAAACTTTTAGTGAAAACAGAGGCCAATTTTATTCATTTCTAAAAAAATGTCAGCCAATTCATATTATTATATATATATATTACTTTTGCCTCTTTATGAACTTATTCCACTTTCAAAAAATCCATTCATATGTTTAAAAAAGCTTTTTGTTTGTGTTTTGCAATGTTTTATTCTGTTTTCTTTTTTTAGTTACTTTAATTAATAAAAAAATGTTTTAGCATATCTTTAAGTTTCTATAATTTTTTTTTTTAGTTTTCTAGTTATTTTTTCATCGGTTTTGTAAGGTTTTTTTTATGATTTCATATGAGTCGATAAATATCAAATATGCCTAAGACCACTAAAAAACCTCAGAGCCTTTCAAAACTTTCTAAGGCTAAAAAAGTTTTTTTCGAAAAAATTGCATTCAACTTAAACATTTTCGATTCATTTTGTTTTCACAAATTTTGTGTCTATCTAAGTTAAGTTTCCCATATTGCTATAGTTATAGATAGTTATATCAAAAGGATAGTTAGTATAAAAACTGAGACCATAATTTTCCCAAAAAATTTCTTTGTGACTTAGTTATTTTTCATATTCACCGACACCTATAGATCTTTCTTATTCGCTCTGCTAGAGCTTTTGTTGGTTTATGACCTAAAACAAAATAAATGTGTTGTTTATTGGTTTCTAGCATTCAAATTTCGCTATTATTCTGTATTTTAGGATTATTGTTTCTTATTTTTTCATCTTTTACTATTAGTGTAGTTGCAAAAAAGCAGATTTTATATGATTTGTTTTTATAAGTTATTATTCAATAAAAAATAAAAAAAAATTAACGTGACATTTTTGTAAAAAAAATTACGCAAGTTATAACATTGATATCGTATGAACGAGTACGTGTAAGTATCAAATTTAAAATTTATTTTTCTTCAACAAATTTGTTTACAATATAATGTAATTTATTGAAAGCAAGTTTTTATTTTAAATCATTATTATTTTTCCTATAACTTGCCATTTTTTTCAAAGATATTTATATAACTTTTTTTTTTCGTTATTTGTTTTATTTTTACGATTTATTTTTCGTATTCATAAACAAGTTAAAGCATTATTTCCGTAACCGCAAACAAACATTTAAACATAAAAATAAAAATACAAAAAAAAATTTATTTATATATGCATAAAACAGTTGAGCCATTTTAAAATTAGTTAGCTTACAACGATAATTTTGTTCAATTTTATTGACAAGAGTTCAAAAATCGACATATTAATTTGAAGGCCTGTTTTTACTGAACAAAATCTTTATCTTTTCAATTTAGCGTTATGCTGTGTAGAAGGAAATAAACATAAAAAAATAATAAATAAATTTTATAGTAATTTTCAATCAAACTTTTGCCCCATACTTTTCACAGTGTCTTTCGTTTCATTATAACAACTTAAACAGCTCAGTACTAAAAGAAAAATAAAAAAAAAATCCAGGGATATGACTAAAAGCAACGTCATAACTTCAGCGGCCATCAATAAAAGCTATATGTTAATGTAGAGCACCCAGAAAAAAGCTTAAATTACTTAACCTTTGAATCCTTAGCAATATCGAAGCGGAATTCTTATTAGTTAAAAGTTTTGCTCATTATGGGTAGCATAGATATGAAGTCCCAATGCTCTAGCAATATGAAAAACTAAATTGCCAAATTACTAATAATAATAAAACTAAATTGTGGTGAATCTCGTTATGTCATCAGCTAAAGAAATGCAATAACTTTGGCATTATCATTTGCTAAGCTAAACTCGTAAATTTGAGATTTCATAATTGGCGTGTACCGCTGCTGTTGTTAGTGCTTAAATTATATATGTATAATGTTTTAAAGTGACTATCTCCATTGACTTTGTTTGATAAGCGAAAAATGTTTTTTAAAAATGCTGACATTTTTTTTTTCTCTCTTTTTTTTTAGTTCAAAGTATTTTTGTTTTTCATCAATCGCACTGTTTTTAATATCTATAGTTGAACAAAAAAAATAATATATATTTGTAATTTTAATATTTAATAATATAGTAATAATATAATATATATTTATATAATGTATTTTTACTTTTCTTTTGTTTCCTTTCTTTCGTTTGTTTAATAATTAAATTTTAAAGTTTTCTTTTCATTTATAATGCGTAGTTTTAGTGGTAGGGGTAAGGTAAAGAGGGATTTATTTGTTTTTTAAATGTTTGCTTTTCCGTTTGACGATCCGTTTAAAAAAATTCCGGTTGAGTGCTGAGCTGAATTTAAATGCCGTTTTTTAATTTATTCAACCACTTTCAACACCTTACCAATTGCAATGGTTTTATCTAAAGTAGATTGAAAAATATAAGTATATTGTGTTCTTTACATATTAATACTATACTTACTTTCATCCCGAAGTGTAAATCTTCCCATTTGTGGAAAGAGCTTGAATTGCTCAAGGCAAATCATCCCTGAGCATTCAATTCTCATAATTGCGACTTGATCTTGTTTGACAAAACGTGGACGTGTTTTTGATTTATCACCAGACTTTTTGTCAACTAAGCATATAAGTGCCTAAAAATTAAGAATTGAACAAAAAGTAATATGTTAGAAGAAAATTTATGAAGCTTTGGATTAATCTCATCTAATTTAATCGATATGGAAGTATGAAAATTTATTGATGAAAAATGTGGCTTAGGTACATCTTTCATATATAATTCAATCAATTATAAGTATGGAATGTTTACACTTTAAAGCCCTCTTCAGTAATTATTTTTTCGTCGTTTTTATATTAAAAGTTCTTATGATTTGTTTATCTATACATTAGTACGCTTTTCAACCTTTTTTACTGTGTTATAAATGAAGTACGACTTTAGAGTTATGTATGTATATACCATTAGAAAGGTATTTGGTATGTGTATTTTCATAAAGTGAAAATTATTCAAAATGTTGCCCTTAAGCCAGGTAACATTAATCATAAGTTTTTTAACATTAACAACAACAAAATACGCAGTCACACAGAGCTGCCAAATAGGATTAAACACAAAGGGAAAGACAAAAAGATATTCCTGCATGACGAGTTCAAGTTTAATTTATGCAGAACTGTCTTATCGCTCTCGCATTCAGAAATGTTCTTTCGAAGCGCATCGCTCTCGCATTCAGAAATGCTCTTTCGATGCTTTTTGGATGACAATAAAAATATTTAAAAATTAATTTTTAATTGAAATTTTACGTCTTTCGCCACAAAGAATCATCTTACTAAATTAATTATAATTGAGGGGGTTAGAAGCAAAGGGGTACAAGTGACAAAAAGTAAATTTTGAGTAAAATAGAGTTAAAGTTAACGTTGCTTCCTAAATTCCAGAGTGAGCTAAAAAATTAAATACTGCGCGTTAAATAACATTAAAAGTATGCTCCATCTAATTTTTTTTTCAAATTTTTTCTATGAGTCCCCTTTTAAAAGTTATAAGTATTTCAGTGAAAGCCTACACCATTTTACTCAAATTTTTTTTTTGTAGTAAAAATAGAGTAAAGTTAGCACCGTGTAGTAACTAACATAGCAAAAGAAAAAACTAAGTGCCATAACTTTAAGAATCCTTAAAAAGTTTTCTGTTAAAGGTATTTTTTAAAATTTTTATAGAGGTCAGCTTTCAAAAGTTATTAGTATTTTACTGAAGTCCTACCGCACTCGTCACTTTTCATTTCAAAACGAAAATATTTTATTCAATATTTTAAACTCGTTTAGAAGCAAAGGGGTACAAGTGCGGTAGACTTTCACTAAAGTACTAATAACTTTTAAAAACGAACCTCTAGAAAATTTTTAAAAAATACCTTAAAAAGGGAATTTTTCAAGGATTTTTGAAATTGAATTATTTATTTTTTTCTTAACCTATGTTAGATGTTACGCTGCGCTAACTTTGATTCTGATTTACTAGAAGAAATTTTTTTTGAATTTTGTTTTAAAGCAAAACTATAATTTTGTGAACTGGCTTACATCAATGGTGCTCTATAGAGGTGTAGGAACTCAAAAGTTAAGATAATATTTGTTTCATAAATAAAGCAAAGCTCCCACTACCTATTCTCATGCTTAATTCAATTTTTCGTGATTCGTCACTTGTATCCCTTTGCTTCTAACCCCCTCAATTGAAAAATTGCAAGTTGAAAAACTTTTGTTAAGTCTGGGGGCCGGAGTTGAACCGAGGACCTCACGGTTGCTACAACTCTCAATCATCGCAGTGCCAGTCGCTAGACCACTACTCCATCCTTGCGCTCTTACGAAGCTGACTTATTGACTTATTTTGTTTTGTGCGTAAATACGTGACCGAAAGTGCTTCGTTCTCGCATTCAGAAATGCTCTTTTGATGCGCATCGCTCTCGCATTCAGAAATGCTCTTTGGATGCGCTTCGCTCTCGCTACCTAGAGCGCAGAAAATATGCGCATACAAATCAGCTCTTTAGATGCGGGAAGGACGCGCATCGCTATTGCATCTAGGGGATGCGCATCGAAATTTTCTGTTGGGATACTACAAAATACTATGATGCCATATGCAACTTGGAAAATGACACTAAAATGGATATTGGCCAAAAAATTGGATAAAATGGCAAAATATTGATGTTCATCAATGCTCCGCGGAGTCGCCAGATCGAAACCCAATCAAATCGTCAAGTCACGAAAATGCATTGCTTATTATGCAATCAAAAATTTAGAAAACAGGATAAGTTGTTTAATGAAGTTAAAAAAAGATGCACTGCTGTTATAAAAACAGGGGTTATTCCATTAAATATTGATTTTTTAGTTATTAATTTTTAATTTAGATTAATAGTTGCAAATGTTTTGCACAGCCAATACCGATACATTTTTATTTTACACTTAAGTTTTAGTTTTGTATTAGTGATGTATGGAGTTTTTATTTTTGTTTAATAAACGACAATATAAATGACATAAAACCTCACACCAGTATTTTATTTGCATATGTTTTAGTGGCCGAAAATTGGTGATTCAATTTCAAGTGTTTTTAGTTGCGAATGTTTTGCACAGCACTGTATATCCAAAGCACCAAAATTTATATAGAACCAATTTTTACATTAAAATATAGTTTTATGGAAAGAAAAACATTTATTTTGTAGAAGTATCTAAGCATATATAAATATTATTAAATAAGGGTCAGTGCACACCACTTTGTTTGGTTCGAATTTCGACCACTCGGCGATACTACTTTTATTTAAAACAAGGCACGAATGAAGGTGAAATTAGTTTTACTTTGCGTTAAAAAAGATAATTCAATAGGGGCATTGTGCGTGTTAAAAATAAAGTTGATGCGTAATTCAAACGTTTTGAAAAGTCGGCAAGACTACCTACATATTTGATTTTTTAAAGCTTAATTATGGATATGGTTAAAAAAAAAAACTCGGAATTTCTTCTTCTAATGATATTTTTTGTTGTTGATAAAATACGAAAACAACAAAAAAAAAATAAATTATGTCGAAGGCAATTATTTTTTTTAAATTTCTGCGAACCTTTTGAATTTAATTTTTTTTTATAAAATGTTTTTTTTTTACAAGGTGATTGAAAAAAATTCATACCCATTTAAGTCAGTAAAATACACATAGCAAAAAAAAAAATCTGAAATTCCCTAAAAAAAATCCCTAATTTGGCATTGCGGGTAGGTTAGGCCTAAAAAAACTACTTGCAGATATTACCGCCATATACTTACCTTTACTGTTATCTCTTCAGCCGCGCAATGAATATGCATAACCGCTGAATAGCCAGCACAAATGATTGATTTGTGTTCCAGTATAACAACTTGTGCATCAAAAATTTTACCAGTTTTGATTGGATTAGATGCGTCACATAAAACGAAACCAGGCGATACATCTTCTTCTTCAATTCCCTATAAAAAAGAAAAATTTTATTTTAAATCCATACTTTATTCAAATTAAATTTTAGAAATTTTACCTTCAGCTTAATTTTAACATTTTCACCAGGACATACTGAAGTTACCTCAAAATCGTCGGACCATAGCTGATCGACAGCAACTTGCGTCTATAAAATTTTACAAGTTAATAAACATTTTAAACAAAATATATGCATATGAATTTTAATGTTGTGCTTACTCTATTAGGCATGACGACTAAATATTGTCCCTTTCGCGCACATCCAGATTCCACTTTGCCCATTACCACTGTGCCCATATCTTTATATTTGTCCACAATAGGCATTATAAATGGTCCATCTGACTTGCGATTAAGTGAAGGCAACTGATCAATAAACGGAATGAACGCTGGCCCTCTATACCACGGACAAATTTCTTCGGGAACTTGATCCTTTAATCCAAGACCGCTTAAACCCGAACAAGGCATAAAGGTCAAATCCTTAGCCGGATTGAAACCTAATTTTTTGAGGTATGGTAATATTTTGTCTCTGCATTCGTTGTAGCGCACCTCATCCCAATTTACGGTCGGATCATCCATTTTGTTTACCAAAACAACTAAATGCTTAACGCCAGCTGTTTTGGCCAACATAGCGTGTTCACGTGTCTGTCCACCACGATCGAAACCCGTTTCGAATTCACCTTTCCGTGCGGATATTACGAGTACAGCAAGATCAGCCTGCGCAGCCCCACCAATCATGTTCGGCACAAAACTCTTATGTCCAGGTGCATCCAGAATTGTAAAATGTTTGCGATCAGTTTCAAAGAATGCACGACCCACTTCTACCGTTTTACCTTTGTCACGCTCTTCTTGGTTTGTATCTAATGCCCATGAAAGATACCAACTTTCACGAGATTTTTCACGTGCTTCACGTTCATATTTCTCTAGCGTACGTTTATCAACCATACCCGTAAGAGACATTATTTGACCGCCAATTGTTGATTTTCCAGCATCTAAAACGAAAATAAAAGAGTAAAAATATGGTGAGTGTTCAGTTCCAACAAAATAAGGAAAAAAATAAGCGCAAATCTTACCAACATGACCAATGAAAACAACGTTTACATGTTCCTTTTTACTTCTGGACTCCTCTGGATTTCTTATTATTTTTTTCTTGGGAATTTTTGGTGTAGATGAGCCCTCACCATCATCTCCATCGTCTAGGTCATCATCATCGGGTGTAATAACTGGATCATCTTCAACATCCCAGCTATCAGCGGGATCAGATTCTAAATTGCACATAAAAAGAGTAAAATTTTAAAATGCGAAATTTGTTGTAAAAAATATACAGGCATGTTCCGAAATCCGATTCACTTCGGAATCGGAATTAAAGCAATATTCAAGAGCTCCGCATTTTGATAGTTAACACTAAATCGGATTTATATTTCGGTAAATCGAATAGGTACCATTAGCAAATTCTACCCGATTCCATCTTATTTATCGCAATGCGGAGCTCTTGAAGATTGCTATCATTCCGATTCCGAAGTGAATCGGATTTCAGAACATGCCTGATAACATTTATTTTTTGTCATTTTATGTTCGATATGTTGCGTCAGTTGTAAACTATCTAATCAATCTTTTTGTACAATTTTTAGGAAAACTAAAAAACAGCTTAGAACTCCATTACTATTGAAGTTAAAATTAATACTTTTCTTCTATTTTATAGATTGTCATTCTATTTATTTAATAGAAATATTCGTAAAAAAGCGATTTAGCCAAGTTCGTACTATAGCTACAAATTATAATTCTTGTCCAAATTCCAATTTTCGAAAAATCGTCATATCTCGAAAACTAAGTGTAACATTTTTAAATGTTACCAAAATACCATTCAAATGACACCAATATTTACTAAATCCATCCAGGGATTCCTAAATTATAGCAGTTTTCATATCTTGTCCAGATCTTACGATGGCTATGTCTCCGAAACTAGGTTCGAGCCGAACCTTTGATTGTTGTTGTAATTAATTCCTGAAACCCTATTTTGCTCAAAAAAAATTGAAATCCATCAAGGCGTTCAGGTCTTCCCGATCTTCCGATGGCTTTATCTACGAAACTAGGTCAGAATTCTGAGTTTAACAAGAAAAGTTTGTTTGAAAATAAAATGGGTTTCGGCAGCACATGGCGATGGAATGGATCGTTCAACCTAAAAGTGCGTGCTCAGTTGAAATTCTTATAGAAAGTTTTTTTTTTTGAGGTTTCTGAGCACTGTGGAGAAAAAATTAAAAAAATCCGTCGGGCCGTTTTTAAAAAATCTCATTTTCAAAATTGTACTAATATTTCCATATAAATTGAAAAAATCGTAAAATAAAACCAATACATAAAAACCAACTGGAAAAGGTCGCAGGAAAAG
Source organism: Calliopum simillimum (assembly GCA_951812925.1). Taxonomy (NCBI): domain Eukaryota; kingdom Metazoa; phylum Arthropoda; class Insecta; order Diptera; family Lauxaniidae; genus Calliopum; species Calliopum simillimum. Next base: position 50,854,852 of record OX638369.1, on the reverse strand, counting down.
GAAATACAAGAATCGGGAAAGTCGTGACAAGAGATCAAAGTCATCGCAACAAATGGGGACGTTTCACATTGGCCCTATGCTCCTCCTAGGAGTTAAAGGAGAATACATACATACACACACGCACTTTTAGGTCGAACGATCCGTTCCATCGCCGTGTTAACTTTAGCCAAAAAAAAAAAAAAAACAACCACAAAATTCAGTCATCGAAATTCGCATCGAAAACTATGACACATGCGAAAATAAGTCCCTATACCCTACAACTTAAAATTACTGTCACAAAAATTCACGAAAGAAAAAAATGAGGTTATGCGAAGTTACTAAAAGATGCAGTCGCTGAACACTAGATAGACTAATCCATTCAACACCCCCAAAAGATTTGAACTAATGTATACATGCGTTTTTCTAGCACATAATAGTCTGCTTTTACGCAAATAATGGCAAATAGTCGTCTTGATGTCCATATCAAAAGGTGTGGTAGCGCAGTAATGACGACACATTTCATATAAATGCTGCTGCTAACTTTGTTCGTTACACCTCCTCTTTCACAACGACAATAACGCACTTACCATTGTTAGCTGCAATTTTGTCTGCTATATTGATATTTTCCACAGGCGCGGCACCAGTTGATGGCGTTTGCACTGGTGAGGTTTGCATTGGTGAATCTGCTGAGGATTGTGGTGGTTGAGTTGTTGTTGCTGCTGCTGTTGTTGCGATTCCTGTTACTGCAATTGCCACACTATCGATGATGGCATTTGTTGAACCGCCGGAGCCGGTATCTACTGAACCGGCAGATTCAGGTGTTGTAGCTGGTGTGACACTTGCAGAATTTGGAACGGATGATGATGTATCCATTGGTGCCGATGGAGGATCAATTGGAGGAGGTGGTGCTGCTACCGCTGCCACTGCTGCTGACGAAGGAAGTGGTGCTGGTGCTGCTGCCGCCGCCGCTGGTGTTGCCACATTTGAGCTTATTGCACTAGCAGCTGCACCACTGTAACCAAAACTGGGCACGAATTCCACGGCATTTACGTTGAGTGTGGAAAATTTAGTAGACATATCACCACTATCTTGAGCCATTTTTTATCTTTTTTTTTTCGTTTTCCTAGCGTTTACTTTTGAAAAATCTGAAACTTTTCAGAAAGAAAAAAAGCTTGCGTTGTTGGCGACACACTTTTGTTGGCTCCAAAAACAACAACCTTACAACGACCGAGACAACGAAGACTGTCAGACAGACACGTTTTCTTTTTTCTACTTTTCGTCTTTCAGTTTTTTCCTTTGGTTTTATTTTTACTTATTTTGTGGGGATTTTCGCTCACACAAATCACGTTTTCTTTTATTAATCTTTTATCGCTTCGGTTGTCGGAATTTTGATCGGTTTATCACTGACAAATTTCTCAAAAACTTTAATTTATTAAAAAAAAAACGCTCGTCGATAATGTGGTTTATAAATTTCCACTTCACTTTTCGCAAATCCTTTGAACCAACAACTCAATGACCAAAGAAGACCAGATTGAACCAGTCGTGCTCCCAAATCAGTTAAAATGGCCACGCATCAAAAAGTTAGTCACACCGCAAAAGAGACGAAGACCGCGAGACAAGAGAGAACGAGAGCTGCCAGCGCAAAAATAGTTGATGAGCCTTCGATTTTTTGTTAGGCCACAGTCAGACGGAAGGTAGATGCCCGTAGGGCAAACCCGCTTTTTACTCTCTTTGGCCGCAGTGCAAACCAGTTTTTTACGCTCTTTCAGATTTATTTTCGATTTAGGGCCAATTTCACAATGTTCAGTTAAAATTTTACTTCCAGATAAATAAAAATTTTATATGAAATTTAAAGTCAAAGTTCCAGTTAAGATTTAACTGAACATTGTGAAATCGGCCCTTAGAGTGTTTCTCGGTCACACGAAGGGCACGGGCAGATTTTCACGGTTGCATTTTTTCTTACTACTTTTCAGTTCGATTGTGAAATTAGGGGAAACAACGGCAACATATTTCTAGCGCCTGTCAAATCACATATGTATGTTACTAGCCCCTTTTACATTATCAGTGTAGCAATCAATCTGGTCATCAATATGTCAAACCGAGTTAGTGTTTACATGTTAAATAAACTGTGTATATTTAGTGTTGCTTTGTACGCCAAAGAGGAAACAAAGCAACAGCGGATAGAATTTTTATGATAGAAATTAATATGCTGATGGAAATAACAGAAATAAATTAATAAAAAATAGTGGAAACATAGAAATATACACCATAACTTTATTTAAATCGGTCCACAGCAACATTTTGTCATTTCCAAACCCACTTTATCATCAAAAAAATGGGCTTTGGCAATTTATTAAATTTTTTTTATTGAAATCTTTTTTTTAAATTAAAAATAAGAGTCTTTGATAAAAATAATAACAATCAGGTTTCAAATTGATTTTTTCCCAGTCATAAAATTAAAAGGTTCTCTTCAAGCTCCCATTAAGCTTCAGCAAAAACCAAAATCATTGAACTATCCGTTTTTGAGTAAAAACAAATCAAATTTGCAAGCCATTTTCATTTCCGCACGATGTACACCCATTTGAAATCTTTTCTTAACTGACCAAAAGTGTACTGAAAAATTTTCATTGCGTTTACAGCAATCAGATTGTCAATACAGATTGATGAGTGTTTACATTATCAGTTTCTCATCAATCTGCATACATTCTCAGATTGATGAAAAAAAGTTAACTTGGCATCATTGGCATATTGATGGCTAGATTGTTAATGTAAAAAGGCCTACTCTATCTGTTTACCAAAGAAGAAGAACATTTCAAGTGCAAAAATATTAAAACAAAAATGGAAAATTTAAGTTATTTGGACGAATTTGGAATCCAAATAATTAATTCAGCAACAAATCATAAGAATAAAACTTTAACAACAAAAGCTTGACTTAAACCAAATTACAATTTGGGTCCTAAGGTAAAGTTTGGCATGAAAAACCTCAAAAACAAAGAGGTTCAAAAAATTTCCTATTGTAAACTGTCACTTAAAAACTAGTAGGTATACGCTACGAAAATGTCAGAAAAATCGCTCAGTATTTACTTGAATAACCCTATCCGTTCACTTTTGTATGTTTTTTTCTAATTGAAAAAGTGTAGGTAACAATTTTTTGGTGGAAAAATCTAAGAACAATTTTCCAAACTAAAATCATTAAAGCAAAAGCATGGTTGAATTACCCTGGTTGCAGCGATAACAAATGCTGCTTCTTCTTTTAATTTTTTAACTACGATAATGTCAAAATTCTTTGTTTTGATTCTAGTCTTTTGACAGATAGCAAGGCAAGACGCAGGGTTCCATTTTTTTATTTTGACAACTTGCCATAACCATTGTTATTGAATCATAAGCAAAAGATGCATGATGCATTGAAATTCGAGTTCTAGTTCAAATTCAATCCTGCCTACCATTCAGAAAAAAAAACATGCAAATGGTTCATTTTAATTTGGTTTGTAAGCAATATTGCTGTATTTTTTATTTTCAATTTTATTTCTGCTATTTCCCAAGATCGAAGTGGATGGCTACGGTTATTTAGAATTAATTCATTTAAAGCAATTGATTATTGAAAAAAGTATTGTTTCGTGTCGGACTCTCCTAAACGTCCTACCGACTAAAAACACTTCCTCTTCATCGGGACCTCCCCCCTGGGAAACCGTTTTTGGCATTGCATCAGAGGGGTTCCTTATAAGGCATTTAATGCTGTCTCTTTTAATTTGCCTACCTTGGGCTTCCGCTTTATTACTCCTGTAAGAGAGAGGGGCTGAATAGTGCTTCAGCAGCTTCGGCCAGCATCTTTATTTATCTTTTTAGTAAAGGGGGGCTAGGCAAGATGATGCATAGCGGCAGCGTTTTTTAATGTCAAAGGATTTCTTGACTTCTGGCAGCATCAAGATCTCTCTTCTTTAAACGAAGTACGCTCTCTACATATCGTCCTATTAATAACAAATATTCTTCGCTTATCAGCATAGTTGGTATGATGTTTTCGGCTGTAAGTGGACCAACGCGATCCTGCAACTCCCGTCTTCCCTCCGCCCAGTTTCTACAGTTGAAGAACGTATGTTTCGCATCGTAGAGTTCTGCGTCGCCGTATATGCAGTCTGGTATATCTGTCTTTGCTATCTTGCTTAGAAATTTCTGAAAATATCCATGTCCTGATAGCAGCTGCGTTATGTAGTAATTCACCGCCAAATTTCCTGTCTAACCAAGGGTTCAACTGGGGTATTAGCCGCACAGTCCAGCGTCCGAAGGTTTCATTTTGCCATCTCTCTTGTCAGCTTTGTAAGGTGTGAGCCCTGACATCTTGCGCTGTCCACTGGCTTACCATTTGGTTCTTCTGCGTCCACAGTCTTTGACGCTCCAGGACCAGCAAGTCTATTGGTATCGTTCCGCTAATTACCAGCACCTGTTGTATGACCAAAGGGTGAATGAAATAGTGCAATATTTTTTGATTATTTATTTTCAATTAAGTGCAATATTTTTTAAACCTTTTTGTCGTCGTCTAATGTTGTTAGTAGTTTTTTGTTTTGTTCAGTTGCTGTGGTTTACAAGTTTTTAATGTTTTTATTTTGATTTTTACATTTCCCTGAGGATGATTGCCAGTGGCAATCGAAATATCGGAATAAAATTTAAAAATTTAAAACAAAGTTTTTAATTTGAAAATCAAAAATTTTTGACTTTTCGCTGATTTGACGAGTGATTTGATTTGATTTGGTTTTTTTATGCGATTAGCTAGTACAACAAGATTCTTAAAGTAATCTTAATATTACAGCACTAGCTTCATGTTATGTGTATAATGGCATTCTGAGTAAAACTTAACATTTAATATTTTTAATATAAAAGAAATTGCGTTACAATAATAAAAATAATCTTAAAAACGAAAATACATAAAAAAAACATAAAAAGAAATGGTTTTACAAATTTATATTAGAGAAAAATACAAAATAATTAAAAAAAAATTAAATATTTTTTTTTTTTATAATTATCTACTTAACTTATTAATTAATTTTCAGACTAAGCCTAGAACTAGGAACAGTGCCTAAAGACTGGACCAAAGCCCGTGTGGCTTTCATTCCTAAAGCAGGGAAAAAGGCGGACCACACGCCCAAAGCCTATCGGCCTATAAGTCTGACATCATTTCTTCTCAAAACAATGGAGAAAATTTTAGATCAGTTTATCAGAGGTATGTTCCTCGCGAATTCACCTTTACATCCTGAACAATACGCTTACCAATCAGGTAAATCGACTGAAACCGCCATACATAGCCTTACGACCAAAATCGAGAAGGCTTTGGGGGACAAGGAAGTAGCCCTCTGTTCATCTATAGATATACAGGGAGCTTTTGACAACGCGTCTTTTAAGTCAATTGAGGAAGCATTGATTAGAAAGGGAATACCCAAAATGATCATTGATTGGGTCCTCAATATGCTTAAAAATAGGACAGTCATTTATGAAGCGGGTACAGAAAGACTAACTGTGAGGACAACTAAAGGATGCCCCCAGGGAGGCGTACTGTCACCGCTTCTATGGATACTTGTCATTGACGAATTACTAGAAATTCTAGATGATCACAAATTCGAAGTCCAAGGCTTTGCTGACGATTTGATTATTATGGTTAGAGGCAAATTTGACTCTACCGTAACTGAACGAATGCAACTAGCTCTCAACTTAGCTCTAGGCTGGTGCCAAGAGAAAGGACTCGAAATTAACCCTAGTAAAACCACACTGGTGCCCTTTACCCGAAAGAGAAAGCTCAATCTAGAAGCTTTAAACTTGGGGGAAACGGTTCTAACGGTTTCCGAGGAGATGAAATATCTAGGAGTAATCCTAGATAAAAGTCTAACTTGGAACAGTCATCTATCATACATAATAAATAAAGCCTTTAGAATAACATACGCTTGCCAAAGGCTGTATGGTAAATCATGGGGACTACGTCCAAAAATGATGGCATGGTCTTACAAAACCATCACTGTACTAATGATCACGTATGCTTCATTAGCATAGTGGCCAAAGGTAGACCAATTAAAGGCTCAGAAGGAACTAAACAGGATCTTCAGAACAGCCTGCTTGGGTATTACAGGGGCACTAAGGACGTGTCCGACAGTAGCCCTAGGCATGCTTACGGGACTCACTCCTCTTCACCTTATGGTTAAGAAAGAAGCAGCCTGTGCGGCCCTCAGACTACTTCATTTACAACAACTTAAAGAAGGCAATCTAAAAGGACATGTCAAAATCCTGGACGTGTTCTGGGATACACCATGTCTTACAGTCTCCGATAAGTTATGTAAAAAGTTTGTTTTCTCCAGAAAATTCAAAGTGGTCATAAATGAACGCTCCGAATGAAGGAGGAAGGATATAAATGTAATACAGGGCTCACAGTTGTGGTTCACTGATGGGTCCAAAATGGAAGATGGCAGCGCAGGAGCTGGAGTCGTGGGACCAAGATTCCAAAAAGCAGTTGCAATGGGAAAAACAGCTTCCATTTTTCAGGCGGAGGTCCACGCTTTAGAGTTGTGTGCCAGAGAATGTCTAAGAAGGGGCACTTTCGGCACCGACATATACATTTACTCGGACAGCCAAGCGACTCTAAAATCACTAATGGCTTTTTCAATACACTCAAAGCTTGTCTGGGAGTGTTTTGAACTTCTTCAAGCTCTAGCCAGGAGGAATGACGTTACTCTTGTCTGGATACCAGGACACGAGGGGCATGAGGGCAATGAAAGGGCTGATTGCCTGGCTAAGAGAGGAGCACTCAATTCTTTCACAGGCCCGGAACCCTTCTGCGGAGTGAACAATAGCTTTAAGAATAACTTAATTCGGGAATGGGAAGGAAATAGTCTGATCGATCACTGGAAAGCCCAGGAAGGCATACGACAAGCGAAAAGGCTAATCAATCCACAACATGTTAAGGTAGAAGTGGTTTTAAATCTCAGCAGAAAAGATATTAAAACATACAGTGAAATAATGACAGGCACTGTAAACTAAATTATCACCTAAAAAAGATGGGCTTGGTAGAAGATGATTCCTGTAGACTCTGCTTAGAGGACTTGGAAACAGCAGAGCATGTGCTATGTGCATGCCCTGCTGCGTTTAGACGCAGAATTAAGTACTTAGGTGCCGAGATTTAAGATCCAGGTGACATAGGTAAAATTAATCCCATTGCAGTGACAAGATTTATAGATAGTCTGGAGCTGTTTTGATAGGGAGAGAGGCTGTACAAAAGATCTTTAAGGTCGCAGTACAATCTAGAGCCTTTTAAATAATAATAATAATAATATTAATTAATTTCATTTCATTTCATTGCAACGTGGAAAAGTATAAAATCAGTCTTTTTTTATATTGCACATTGGTTAGATTGGTTCGAAGTTCCGTGGGTAATGAATTCCAAAGACGTATAGCATGAATATAGAATTGTCTCTCCGAAGTAAGGCAAGAATGTCGGAATTGGATAAGCGCATTGACTCGGTTAGAGTAAAAATCAGTCTTTCGTAGATATTTGGGTTCATTAGAACTTATTATCTTTTGCAGTAGCAGCAGAGTTCGAAAATTAAGGAGGTTCACAAAGGACATCTGGCAGAGTTTAGCAGTAAATTGTGAGACATGGTCTCTACGACTTGGACTAAAGACATATCTGGCGATATTATTAACTAATACATTTAGCTTTGCCTTGCATGTAACATCGCAATTAGCATACAACTCGCACCCATAGATTAAAGTAGGAAAAATACGCTTTCGCGAGAAGTAATCGTATCCTCAACAGTGTATAGTATTGCGTTATCCACAATGTTCGAAGCATGCTGTACACTCTGCCAATTGTACATCTAATATGCGTGTTCCAAGATAGTGTCCTATTAAAAATAATACCAAAATTCTAAGCACATTCTACATAATCGATGGGACATTCTTTAAGCAGGACATGTGGGAAATCCCTAATGTCTATTAGTTTTTTAGTAATAACTAAGCACTTTGACTTAGTAGGATTGAGGCTTAGACCATTGTCCTTTGCCCAGTTAGTAATGTTAGCAAGATCATCATTGATAAGTGCTACACAGTTTGATACACTCTCACGAGAGCAGCTTGTATACAGCTGTACATCATCCGCGTACATGTGGATATTGCAATTTCGGAGTACCTTGGGCAAATCGTTTACATATAGTGAAAAAAGGAGTGCTCCAAGGACAGAGCCCTGAGGTACTCCTCTCTTTACAGGAAGAAAATTCGATTTCACACTGTGTACACAGACTACTTGCAATCTATTCAACAGATAGGACTTGATTAATTTACCTGCTGTTAACGAGAAATTAAAATTAGCAAGGAGTTTTGAATACATAATGGAGTGGTCAACTGTATCAAAGGCCTTTGAATGATCCAGAAGAACTAGTAAGCTCAATTTGTTATGATCAAGCCCAGCACGTATGCTTTCTACTACATCCACCAGTGCAGTTATACAGCTGCGTTTTGCTCTAAGTCCTGATTGCCTATCCGTAATAAGCCCGCTATTGCTTGTGAATCTATTTATTTGCTGGTATACCAACAGTTCAAAAGCTTTAGAAAGAAATGGTAAGATAGCTATTGGTCGGTATTCGTGGGGAGATTTAGGCACTGGGATAATTTTAGCTATCTTCCACATACTGGGGAATTTAGAACTTGTCAGAATGGTATTAAAATATGAGTAATATATACAGAACAGGGAGAAGGGCTTTCAAGAATACAGGGTGAATCTTGTACAGCCCAATAGCATTCGATTTAATTGATAGTATACTTTGCAGTACTTTGTACTGGTCGACACAACGAAACGAGAAACTGATACTGGCAATATTTGAATTCGAACAGACATTGTCTGTTACGACTGGCATCGGAAAATTTACAAATTTCTCGTTTAGGTCATTGACGTCTACTACATCATGATTAATAATTTTTTCCTTACCAATTCCAATTTCTTTAATTTCATTCCACAACTTTTTGCCTCCAACAGCTTTTTGAAACTTTTCACTATAGAACCGAGTCTTTGCCAGTTTCATTTCAACACCTACAGCTTTTCTAAGACGCTTAAACTCTGCATACAGCTCAGGAGTTTTGAAACGTTTCCATCGATTGTATGCGCTATTGCGTTCATTTATCAGATTTTTTACTGAGTTATTAAACCAAGGCTTCTGTCGAAATTTTGGATATTTGGTTTCAAGGGGTACAGTTTCATCAAAAATGTTACTTAAGTTTTGTTCAAAAGAAGTAACCTGATCTTCAACCTCTGCCATATCATATATAGTGGGCCAATAAACGTTATGTACTCTTAGACTAAGTTGATTATAGTCTATTTTTTTGAAATTTCTGTAACTAAACGAGGTCGGAAGGTTTTCGAAATAAAGATTGTATGACATAAATATGGGATCATGTCTAGAAAAAGCAGATGCAGTTAATTGATCGTACAGGAGTACCTTTGGTTTATCATTCACAAAGAAGAGATTAAGCAAAGTGCTGTTAAATTGGGTAAAATGAGTTCGTGTTGAAATATTTACTGGATTAAGACCTAAGGCTTGCATGTCGTCTTTTAGATGATTTTCTAGTAAGAGATTGCTATTGAAGTCCCCTGAAATAATAATATGTGGGAAGGAGGGTGAAATGGTTTCTATTGTGCTCAGGAGTGGTGATGTGTCTATGTAACACAACCAACGAGTAATTTTTGATCGCTATGCAGAGCAGAGACAAATAAGTATTCAATTTGACTGTCCGCGTCAGATTAACACACTAATTTGCATGATATGGTGTTTCTAATATAAATTGCCACTCCACCTGCATGTCCATACCTATCCGCGCGAAATATGTGAAAGCCGCTTAACTTAAAAAGACTGTCAGGCATGTCAAAATTAATCCATGCCTCAGATATACAAATAATTGGGCGATTCCTTTAAACGTGTAAAAGCCTCGAAAACCTCATAAACTCGTAAAACTGTCAAAGTTTGTATTGATTTCGACAACTTTTACGAGTTTACGAGGTTTTCGAGGCTTTAACACGTTTAAAGGAATCGCCCAAATGTCTACACCGTAGCTTTCAAACATATATCTCAATTCATCTATTTTATTTGTTAAGCTTTGAGCGTTAATGTGGCAAACCTTAAGGCCGCTTTGTTGCTTAGCAAGAATTCGGATGAGATTGTAAGTGTTGTCATTGGAAATTTTATTGACATTGTCTGAATCAACCATTATAAAATAAATATTTGTAACCAAGATGTGCAATTGAACACGACTGTTGCAATGAAGATAACTTTTCAATTAATAATAAGTTGAAAAAGTAACCATTTTTGAAAACTACTAATACATGAATAATAAATGTAATAAAAATAACTATATTAAAAATAAAAATAATATAATAAATAAAATTTGAAGAATATAAGGGCGGAAATCTTTGAAAAGCATTTTTGCTTACGAAAAAGAGTTGTTTGGTCAGCGCGATGTTTGGTGTTGCTCCTGTTGTTGTCCTTGAGCAGATTGTGCAACCTCTCCACACACTCAATGTGCTTAGCTTTGTCGCCAGCCTTGATTTTGACATAAATAAGGCCACGAATTGAAAAAACAGCAAACAGTTCATTTCTGCTTTTATTTTGCAAAGCAGTTTTTAAAATCCCATAATTAGTTTTGCACAAACTTTCATTTATATAAATGGGCTTTTGTGACTCAAAACCAGCATGTTGAAGAAGTAGTGTTGTATCGTTTGCACGACGAAAAAGCGCTAAAGATTTAAGAATGCGATTACGTTCATACGGAGTTTCCAGTTTGATGATAATAGGTGCATCTAAGCCAGCATTTGAATCCTTAGTCTTCATCCGAAAAGCATTTTTGATGTTTGGTGGTGTGATACTTGATGACTTGCATAAGTCGTTAAAAACGTTTTTAAGATTTTCACCTTCATTAAAAGGTATACTATTTATAATAAGATCACATGCAACAGTCACATTTTCATTTTTGGCGAACTGAGATTTACGAGCAACTATTTCATCATTAAGGGCCTCGACATTTGCTGAACTCTTTTCAAGAATAATAACTCGCTCGGTAACATTACTAATGTCTTCTTTTATAGTGCTTATGTTTTGGTGGAACTCACGAAGAATTCTTTCCTCCAACACTTGAACAATTGCATTAATTTGCGATGCTACAAACTCTTTCAGCTTATCAAAACGTGCGTTCATAATTTCAAGGAACGTAGATGCTTCATGTTCCGGTTGACATGTTGTCTTCGGTTCATTTCCGACAGGAAGGTTAGCCATTTTGCCGATGACTTCAGTGGCAGGGAGATGTGGCTCTAGCTGAATCAGGTCAGTCATTTTTCCCGTAGCTTCAATAGTTGTGGGATGTGGATCTAGCTGAGTCAGTACATTATCTTTCGGTAAGCGCAGTGAAGCACGTCTTGGTGAAAGGCATCCTTCGCATCCGTATCCTCTATTACTTTCTTGCATGAAAGTGAGGTCTCCTTTTGTAATTTTAACGCAGCTACAGTGAAAAAATTCTTTGCAGTCAATACAGGGGGGTTACTCTCTAATGCGATACGAAAAGCAATGCGATGCGAAAACCAGATGCGATGCGAAAATAAAATCATACTCTGTTACTCGTTCGCATGAGCAAAAATGTTCACATTTTAAAATCTTTTAAACATTTATAAAAAGTATGCATCACTTAGCAAAAATGTCAAAAATGAAAACAAATAAAAATATTTTCAGTCAAATTAAATTTTTTAGAATCAACTAACATTGTTTGAAAATCTGGGTTTCCCCCAATGCGCATCTTGAGTCATGTACTTTTTGGTGGAGAATGCATCTGCTACGCCAAGAAATGATCATATCTCTTATGTGTGGCCTCCAAACATAGGTCCTACATGGTCAACATGGCATCTTCACAAAAGGCTTACATTCTTTTTTGATTTGTGTTAGAAAACGTTCTTTCTTTCCAGATTTTATTTCCATGACGATACTCCACGCAGTTTTTATCAACACCCGCAACTTTGCAAGATTTTGAAGAAAGAATCTCTTTTCTTCTCTGTCGAAAATATGCAAAAAATAAATTGCGTTTCTATGTATCGTCACCTGAAATGCAAAAAGGCGTAACATCATTTTGATTTTTTCGAAGGCGTTGCAAAAAACATCTTAAGACTCCAAATATATTAGATTTTAAGGCCAATTTTGGCAAGTATTGCACGCCTCTGAATTTGCATTTTGCATTTCAGGTGACAATATGTACATATAAGTTAATAATGTTTTCATTTGAACATCCTGGGATCATATATAATGAAATGGTAGAATTTCTCTAGAGGGGACCGTTAGTAAAATGTTCCCGAAAACTTATTTTGGGACCTTTAGTAGATAAAATTAAGTGCAAAAGCATTAAAACAAATCATATCAACTAAATAAATAAATTAGTCAAAGTCCAAATCTCATATTTCAGTCTTTTCGCATTGCTTGCGTTTGCTTGTTAGCTGTCGCATGAAATATCCGAAATTCGAACGGTTTTGACACTCGCATTCGCATTAGAGAGTTTAGAAAATCCGAAAAGGGAAAAAGGGCAAAATGTGAATACGATAATTGAAATACGAAATGCGAAATTCGAATTACACAGTAGCACTTGCTCGTATGCGAAGATGTTTTCATTCGCATTCGAATTACTGAGTAACCGCCCAGCTTATTTTATTTTCGTCATCTAAGTGACTTTCAACTATTTGTGAGCATATACACGGCATTTTAGTTATTTTTTATGTAATATTTCTTGACTTAAAATTTAATATTTCCACAAGTGGTTGATGGCAACTCTTTATTAGGACTATGTATATATTCTATGACTATAATCTGTTGCTTTAAAGGCTACTGTCCACACTATTATAGGTTGCTGTCCACACTATTTGTAGCTTAAGCTTTTAGTACTTTATGCTACTGTCCACACGTAAGCTTTTGTTCTTAATGTTGCTGTCTACGCTATTGAACGATATTTAACGATCGTGTGTTTTTGCAAGAATTGAAGTAATTTACTCGTTATTATATTAAGTGACAGTTGTTTATGATAATGCTGAGAGCGAGGTCAAAGTCCAAATGCAAATACAATTTATTTTGGAGCACCAGTCCACCGAAGCAATGAACAAAAATATCCAATGATTGAGTGACTCACCCTCACGCCACAAAAGTGCTGACATTCGATTTCCAGCTGATCACTAGCACCGGAAGTGTATGTATATAGAAACTTGTTCTAAAATTTAGCTTAGTTTAACCAAATAAAAGCTTTTTTGTGGAGCACTATTTTTCTGTTGTCACTTCAGAGAGAGTTGCCAGACAAATTTTTTTTTTTTTGATTTGATGAGTTATTTGAAAATATGAACGCAAATACATTTTCCTGTATGCGTATTGTAATTTCAAAACAAGATGTCAACGAGTGCACGTCGCTCGGATGATGAAAGTAAAGAGGAATATGATTTTTTTTTTATACTATAAGGGTTGTTTTCATTATTTTAAGTGCATAACTTCCTAGAAGATTTGCATATACATGTGTAAATTTAGATGCAGCTACTGAAGAATTTTATGTACAAAAGTATATTTTTTTTTGTAAAATAGTAACAAAATAATTTTTAGTTGTTTTTTCAATAGATGGAATAATTTATTTCTGCAAATATGATTTAATTTATAGTATTTCCGCTACATTTTAATAATTAGTTTCCTTGTTTTTCATCGACGCTTCAATTTTCATAGCCAGAATTCACCCGCTATTGCGATGTTACCTCATCGGCGTACAAAGCAAAACTGAAATTTGAAAAGTGATTTGATGGTGTGTACATGTGTACACTCGAAACTCAAAATTAGTGATGCCAAACAAATTCGAATTCATCAAATTGAAATCGACAAAATTTGATAGTGTGCACACCGCTAAACACTAGCGCTTGAGAAGGCAACGACATTGAAAAATAAAATCAGGCTGGTAACCATTGTCGCTTGATGGCAACTCTGGTACGCAGTACTGCCACTTTGCTACCATCGTAGCAAATTTGCTACGCAAAATTAAAAAGAATAAAATTTGCTACTTTGGTACCCACTCCCATGATTCAATAATAATGGTTATGGCAAGTTGTCAAAATAAAAAAATGGAACCCTGCATCTTGCCTTGCTATCTGTCAAAAGACTAGGATCAAAACAAAGAATTTTGACATTTTCGTAGTTTAAATATTTTCAGAAGAAGCAGCATTTGTTATCGCTGCAACCAGGGGAATTCAACGATGCCCACTTCGATCAAATATAGTGTGATGTCACACGGAGGGCTCTTCGAGTTTGTAGGCAAATGGCGGGAAATGAAAAGCACCACTTCCCTCCGCTTGCCTACAAATTTGCCCAACGTGCCCGTGCCCTTCGGGTAACTTCATTAATAGCGATTTAGCTACGCTACTCCAGATTTTGATATGGTGTGATCAGCTGAGTTGTTTCCATAAATAAGAAATTAGCCTTTAAAAATCATCCCTTAAGTAAACATTGTCAACGCAGCCCAGATGAAAATGCTCGGCAGAAAATAATATTTTCTTTAAATAAAATCGGCTTGAATTTTGAACTGCCTTAAATCCTTTAGAAATAAGTTTTCAATATTTTGAAACGTTGTTCCAGTACGTAGTGATGTACTACGCTGTTATAAAATGCTTGTTTATGTTATTTTGTTGCGTAAAAAGGCATTTTGTGTCAAAATAACATGTAGTTTCAAAAAAATCTAGATATAGCACCATCTCTTAACTTTTGCTACGTCGCTCGCCGTTTTGCTACGTGCGAACTCACAGGAAGGGCACGGGCAAGTAGGGTACGTCAAATTTGTAGGCCAACGGAGGGAAATGAAAGCACCACTTCCCTCTGCTTGCCTAGAAATTTGACGTGCCCTACGTGCCCGTGCCCATGGTTGAATTACCCTGGTTGCAGCGATAATAAATGCTACTTCTTCTTAAAATACGAAAATGTCAAAATTTTCTAGTCTTTTGACAGATAGCAAGGCAAGATCAGGGTTCCATTTTTTTTTTATTTTGACAGCTTGCCATAACCATTGTTATTGAATCATGCCCGTGCCCGTCGTTTGAGTTCGCACTTCGCATTACGCGTTTTGTTACCGAAAATTTGTCGAGGTGGCAGCGCTGGAAACCACTGCAGACCGGTGTTGCCAGAGCTTTTTTAAGAAAGTTGCATATTTGTTGCTAAAAAGATAATATTTTTCATAAAAAGATACATTTTATATAAGAGCTAATAAGATGCATATTTTTTGCCCTTTCATGTTAATTCAAATAGTAGAAAATATGTTTCCTCATTATTTGAAAAAAAAAAAAAAATAGCAAAAAATAAATTTTTGTTTCAAAAAAAAATTTCAACAGGGCTACGAATTTTTGCTATTTTTACTTTGACAATTGGCATCAAATGTCATTAAAAAAAAGTAAATGAAAATATTCAAAAGAAAAACAATAACAACTTACATTTTCCCGCTTATGACACTTACTGTCAAAAATAAATATCTTTCAGCCGCTGGAAACATGTAGGACTTAACGACTACACTACACTAAAGGTCTAAAAAAGTTAAAAAATCTACGTAATAAATATATTAAGTTATATAATTCAACAAATGATAATCAGTATCGATTGAAATATTGTCATTATATGAGGGAATTTAACTTTTTAAATAAATTTCTTTATAAACAATACATCTTGCGTTCAGAAAGAAATTTAAAACAAAATCCTAAGTCGTTTTGGAACTTTATTCAATCGAAGAGAGATGGTTCTTGCATTCCAACAGCCATGTCTTATAATGGTAGCTTTTCAGTTACAATTGAAGACACTGCCAATTTGTTTGCTAACTATTTTAAATCGAATTATGATACTGATAGACCTTGGTTTAATGAAGCAATTTTAAGTAATATTGACTCTTTTTTGGACTTGGGCTCTTTAGTGCTTTCCGAGACTGATATTTTTAATGCTTTAATTTCTATGAAAAGTTCTGTTAAAGTAGATATTGATGGTTTCTCATCTGTCCTACTTATTAAATGTGCTCATGCTTTATCTGGGCCTCTGTGTGATATTTTTAATAAATCACTCTCCAATGGCTTGTTTATTGATGCCTGGAAAATAGCTTCCATAACACCAGTTTTTAAAAATGGTAATAAAAATGATGTTTCTAACTACAGACCAATCTCGAAGCTCTCGAATATCTCTAAGTTATTCGAAAGTATTGTAAAGAATAAGTTATTCTTTTTAGTAAAGCGTCATATTTGTCCTGAGCAGCATGGCTTTGTAACTGGTAGGTCAACGGTGACAAACTTGTCTCTTTTTTCAAAATATTGTATTTCCTCATTTGAACAAGGAAATCAAGTTGATGCAATTTATACGGATTTTTCTAAAGCCTTTGATAAGGTGTGTCATAATGCTTTAATTGCGAAATTGGCTAAAATGGGTTGCCACTCTGCTTTTTTGGATTGGATTAAATCTTACCTTAAAAATAGAAATTGTTTTGTTGAAATTAATAATGTTAAATCTTTTAAATTTGTGGCTTCATCAGGTGTACCGCAAGGTAGCATTCTTGGCCCTCTATTTTTCATTTTATTTATTGATGATGTAAGTAAATATATAGAAGTAGCTAAATTTTTACTTTATGCTGATGACTTGAAGTTATTCAGTAAAGTATCTGGGGGTGGGTCTGCTGTCTTACAGAGTGATCTTAATAATGTGTTTTTATGGAGTAAACAGAATTATTTACCATTGAATATTAATAAATGTTTTTCCTTGTCCTTCTCTAAGTGTAGAAATTGCTTGAGCTCTATCTATTTTCTGTCTGATGTACCTTTGCAGGTTGTTAATTCAATTCGTGATCTTGGTGTGATTTTTGACTCTAAGTTCACCTTTGTTGACCATTTGAATTATATAATTCCTAAAGGATATTCTTTACTGGCTTTTGTGCGCAGGAATAGCTCTGAATTTTCAGATCCCCATACCTTGTTGTGCCTTTATAGCGCGTTTGTTAGGTCAAGGTTGGAGTATGCTTCATTTATATGGAATCCTTCTCATAATTGTCATTCCTCTAGATTGGAACGAATTCAAAAATCATTCACTAGATTTGCACTTAGGTCTCTAAATTTCGAGGTATCTTTGCCTTCTTATAATGCAAGATGTATGCTTCTCGGTTTGCAATCCCTTGAATCAAGGAGAAAGATAAGTTCCATTGTCTTTATTCATGACATTATCTCTGGTAAAATTGACTGTACTCCATTATTACAATTAGTTGAATTCAATATTCCGTCAAGAGCGTTGCGACATTTCAATTTGTTTTATACTCAACTGCATAGGACTCAATACGCAGTAAATGAACCTATTAATAGAGCTTTACTATTGTATAATGAACTATCTATTGTCAACAATTTAGATTTTGCTTTAACTAAACTTAATTTTAAGAAATTGGTTGGCAGTTTATTTATAGTGTAATTTATATTTTAATTTTATTTTCTCTTAAATATATATAACTGTTATTTATTATTTATTATTTTTGCTAGTCTGTAAGGAACTTGTAT
The DNA here is from genome assembly GCA_951812925.1 of Calliopum simillimum. Taxonomy (NCBI): domain Eukaryota; kingdom Metazoa; phylum Arthropoda; class Insecta; order Diptera; family Lauxaniidae; genus Calliopum; species Calliopum simillimum. The sequence goes on along the minus strand of OX638369.1, from coordinate 50,837,292 downwards.
ATCCAAAGACTGAATAAACGAAATGAAATGAAATGAAATGAAATCCCGCCACAGCTAAATCTCCCGTGGAAACATAACATAAAGTTCACACGATTCGGTGTCTGGTACAAGGTTTAAATGGAAATAAACTGAGGGAGATTGCAACTACTGTTGCATTTTGTATTATTAATTTTTTGGGTTTTAGAGTCCATGGCAGTGCCATACCGAAATTTCGTTTTTTTTTTAAGTCCTGTTAAGAAAAAATCGGAAATATAAAGTAGGGTAATGTGCAAAACCTTAAAACTTACTGCCATACATAAATTGGAGCGTCAGGCGTTGCGTTATTTAACGTTACACAAAATCGTCAATCGCCATACCGAAATAAAGAGCGTTGGGTTGAAGTCATTTGTTTGTCAGAATCATATTATTGCTTAATTTTTTACTTTTCTGCAGCTAACTTCACTCCATAACGCTTTGTCAAAATTAGAAATTCGAATAGCTGTGCGTTGATCGTTGGCAATTTCGGTATATGCCATACAAATTGTATATACATACATGAGAAATTTGACAGTAAAATAACGCTGACGCTCCAATTTAGGTATAGCAATTACGAAGTTACTTCCAAGTTACGTGAGAGGCCAAAAAGTTACGCAAAATGTATAAAATGTAACCAACTGGCAACGCTGCTGCAGACAGACATTTTGAAAAAATATACATGAAAAAATTCTGGCGAAAATTTCATTTCCGTTCCTGCTGCTGCTTTGTATAGTGTGACGTGACTTTGGTCGTGCGACGTATCTTAGCAAGAAAGGGCTACGCCATTTTGGAAAAAATTAGATAAGAACTGTTCGGTGCAGGAATAATTAAAGTTTTAAACTTTAAATAATTAAAAAACTATGAGTCACAGCGGTGGCGGTGGTGGTGGCGGCGGAGGTAGCGGTGGAAATTCAAATCGACCACCTCCAAGGATTGATGGAATGGTTTCTCTAAAGGTAATCTTGAAATCATTTTGTATTGTCGCATCAAAAAAAAAAAATGGCTGCCTAGTATGTAGAATTTTTCTTTTGTGAAGAATTTTGATAAACTCTAACTAACATGTTACATTTGTAGGTGGATAATTTGACTTATCGTACAACGCCTGAGGATTTGCGTCGCGTCTTTGAAAGATGCGGTGAAGTTGGCGACATTTATATTCCACGCGACCGATACACAAGAGAAAGTCGAGGATTTGCTTTTGTCAGGTAAGCTTAAGAAATTTTAGGGAGGTTCATTGGTAGTTAATGTACATATATATACGAAATTAGATGTGTAGTGAATCGGTCTCAGCTCCCATCATTCCTAACCTCAAAATTGCTGTGCCACGTTATACACATTTTGTGAACGACTAAAAACGCGGCATTATATTTTTCAGTGTTGTCATTTTATAATTTAAGGGTTGCGAGGGAAAAAATATGGATACATTTAAATTCGGCTTGAAGCTTAACTATTTTTTTTTTTTAAATCTGTGCATTTCAAGTGCAGTACGTGTAAGACATTTTCGAACTTATAGCCATTTAAAATTTTTATATATTTATGTATGGAGTCTGTCTATACGGGGCGTTCCGCGTACGCGAAAACTCCTCTCTCTCTCTCAATTTACTCAATTAGCGTACGCGAAATCCAGTGAAGTTTTTTCCCCCGGGACGCATCTTCGTTACAACAGTAATTTTACATAAAAGTAGGGGTAAGTGGGCGGCCTGCGGCCGCAGATCAGGATTTAAACCCCTCAGACATTCAACACCGGCTTCGCGGCGGCCTTCGGCCGCGGATCAGTACATAAATTAATCAAGTTCCCCGGGGGAAAAAACTTCACTGGATTTCGCGTACACTAATTGAGTTTCGCGTACGCTAATTGAGTAAATTGAGAGAGAGAGAGGAGTTTTCGCGTACGCGGAACGCCCCGTATAGACATTTCCTTATGTATATTGATAGTTGATATCAAATCAAAGAAATTTATTTTTTCTAATATTCCAACAAAACCTTTGTATATACATAGCTTTATTTGAACCACAGGACTTAAAAACTATAAACAGAACGCTTGCTGGACATGCCTACCTTTATGTTTTAATGTTCTTTCTAATCTGTGCGGCTGCTGTAATGTTGAGAATTCTCAGCATTTACAGCCTGATTCTGTGATTTCTTGATAAAATTTTTGTCAAGTAATTTTATCAAGATTTTTAAACGGTCAAGTTGGCTAAATTTTAATTGTATACGTTTTTATAGTAATAAAATTTAGAAAATCGATTTTCAACATAACGCTTAGCTCAGATAGTAGGATCGTCAACTAGCAACGCAGAGGTCGTAGCGGTCTTGGTGACAAATATTCAATACGGCTTTTGCCCTTGACAAATTATTTTATTTTTATATTTTCATCTTTTTTATTTGAATTAACAACTGCACAAATGGAAGAACTGTAGATGTTTGCAATTTTGATACACGCAGAAGAAGAAAACCCTAAAAACAAAATAAGATATCAAATGCAATTCCTTCGCGTTAATAGCGATCTATGTTCCTTTCCACAAAAGGAGTTTATACAAAATTTTAGATTTCCTGCAACCTTGTGTCGTAGTCTTGTGGATGATTTAAAGCCGCATGATATTCAGAAAATGTTACTGCCATTGTCCGTTCGTATTTTGGGAACGTTAAATTGGACATGAATCTTGTCAAAAATGTTTCGGAAATAAGTGCAACCTCACGTTCACGTTCCGTGCATGCGGTAGAACAGCATTAATAATGTGAAATTTGCTGGAATAAAGTTTCCGAACTGGAAAAAATTTAAAAAAAAGAAACCAAGGAAAAAAACGAAAAAAGAAATAACATGAAAAAACAATAAAAAAATGTTCAAGTTCGCTGGGGAATTGAACCTACGACCTCTGCGTTGCTAGTTGACGATCCTACTAACTGAGCTAAGCGTTATGTTGAAAATCGATTTTCTAAATTTTATTACTATAAAAGCGTATACAATTAAAATTTAGCCAACTTGACCGTTTAACACATTGACTGCCAGACCAAATTTTGTACTGTTTCCCAGGGTGCCAAAATTTTTTTTTTCTATTTTCATGTTTTATATGAAATAACGGTCATTGTTAGGTGTTAAGTTGCGTTTCTACAACTTTTGGAAGTCCTAGAAAATATTTAGTCCTGGCTATTGAATATCATAGCCACGGCACCCTATGCAAAGATAGACTCTATCTGTTTGCCAAGTGCCGTGGATATTATTTTCAATAGCCAGGAAGAAGAAAGAAGTGTTATAAAGTTAACAGTACTGTATATAAATATATATGGGACGTTTCACGTCAACCGATCACCTCCGTCGCGAGAATTTGTGCGGACGGAAAATAAAGTTTTGGATCCCAAAATTTTTTAAAAGCTTTTGAAAGCCCAGTGGCGCTTTCAAAAATTTCAATCTGAAAACGTTGTAAAACGCGCCGAAAGGGGTCGTAAAATAAATTTTTTTTTAATATTTTGGCGTAAATTGCATCACCCGGGGATTTTGGGGGTCGCTGATCACGAATCTGAAGCCAAAATTTGAGAATTCTTAAATCCAAGATGGCGAATGCACACATTGTGGGAAAATCCTAATTTTGAGCAAGTCGAAAAAATAAAGCTAGAGTTGTTCAAATTCGTCCAAACTTACACATATAGATTGGAAATACTTATTAAGGTATCATGCCTGCAAAGTTTGAGAAGCCTACCATTATTTTTTCGACTTTTAGCTATTAGAATTTTCCCCTACTGAAATAGTTTTTATTATTTCTCAAAATAAATGGCTATAAAATCTAAACAAACCAAAAACTCCTCAAACCAAGTTCACTTAGCACTAAGAGTGGTAATAAGCTATTCGTTTTGTATTAAATTTTGTTTCTAGATGCTATGCATTTTTCATGACGAGGCAAAATAACAAAAAACTACTGGCTATGGAAATCCATAGCCACAAGCCTGAATGAAACTGTACTGGCTATTGAAATCAATAGCCATGGCAGCCAATGTGTTAAAAGTCTTGATAAAATTTCTTGACAAAAATTTTATCAAGAAATCACAGAATCAGGATTAATCTTTTTTCTAAGTTAATAATATTTGCTCAAAATTTAACTTTATCTCTGAAAGAAGTTGAAATTAAGTGACTATTCCTTTAATTATTTATTTTTTTTATTTATTTATTTATTTTAACTAAAGTACAATAAGACAAGATATCTTTTATAGTACACTATAACTAAACCTAATAAATAAAAGTGTTGAACACTTATTAAACAATTTTGATTTAACAATAATAGAAGCAAGATAAATAATTCTCGAAACTAGATCACAATAAAGCATAATGCAGATATACAGAGACTAGTTTTTTATTTAACAAATGTCTGACTAGAACTAATTATCTTTTATTCATCAAAGCCCGCTTCAACTCGATAATATTGCTTAATTGTTTAACCGTAGTAGGGAGTGAGTTTCATAATACAGCCGCGTGCACAAAAAATAAGCGCCTACTGTTGAGGTAATTGAACCACGGAACAACTAAATTAAATGTGCGTGTGCTTTGAAAGTGATGTAACTTCTCGTACAGATAGGTTGTTTTGTTAACATTAACTTTTTTATAAAAATTAAATTACGCATATCCATATAATCACTTAAGCTACAGCCAAGGAAAGCAAACCGTACGTCTGATATATGATCGTATTTGCGACGTCTGAATATATACCTAAGTATAGCATAAATGATGAGTAGGGCTCGGATTTTAATGCCAAAATGACCAAAAAAAATTACAAAATGCCCTTAAAAACTTGTGGTATGGTATTTCGCATTACGAAATACATGAATTGGAGATCTAAACAACAGCTCAGAACTCCATTTCTTTTAGAGTTTTCAGAATTTTTTAAATAAACAGAATAACGATCTATGAAATGGAAAAAAATATTTTTCTAAATTTCAGTAGTAATGGACTTGTGATCAGTTTTTTTTAACTCTCTTAAAAATTAAAAAAAAAAAAAAAAGAAATTAACAGGCCTGTTCCGTAATCCATGTGTTTTCACGATAAAAAGTACGAGAATCTTTTCTGTGGGGAATTACAAGTACTACAATCAACATTGATTTGCATTAACCAAAAAGTAACCGTTTGGGAAATATTCTTAAAAAACTGCAAAAAATCTAAAAATTCGACTTCATCGAATATATCCGAAACAGTTACTTTTCGTAAATATAAATCAATATTATTTGTAGAACCTGTAATTCTCCACAAAAAAGATTCTAATTCTTTTTGTCCTGTAACTCACCATTTTCATCACAAAGCCTCCTAACCCAGTGTGCCAAACAGTTCATATCTCCGCTTTTTATCCGTTACGGATCCGTTACTGATCCGTTTGCGAGAGAAATTCCCAAAAAAAAGCGAATCGTTAGTTTTTTGCGGGAGAAATTCCCCAATAAAGTAACGATTCGCTTTTTTTTGCGACGATATGTATCTATATTCTTGATCAGCCAAATCTCCTGTCCTTCTGGCTGGTTGTCAGTCTGTCTGTTCATGTAAATATTTTTTTTACGGGAAAACTAACCAAGATAATTCAGTTAAATTGGGTACGATGGCTTTGCTCTGTCAACTGGCACGTTGTAACCAAATTTGCACACATGCTAATAATAGTGAGTGGACATATCACCTGTAACATAAGCATCATCTTTATAATGCTGTATTGCAAACGTTATTTGAGGCAATGGTAACCAAACTTGCGCAGATGCTTAGAATAGTTAGGGGAATAGCCGTATGGGGTATTTAATTTTTGGTCAATCCAAAGGTAACGCCCTTACTAGTTTTTATTAATTCGGCTGTTATATATTATTGGGTATGTGTATCGATGATTGGCAGTCTGACCAAACGCCCCGGATTCTGTGGGGCAGTTCTGTATTTGCGGAAAGTTATGCACTACGCGCAATATGGGCAGTTGAGAATATTTTTTGTTACCCTCAAGCAAAACCCCGGCCTAATAAAAAATGGCAGGACAGTACTAAATATGACTGTAGGGGAAGGTGGGTAGATTTGTACACGGGGTACCTTCGTACAATGGCTTTATTTAGAAAACTATAGACGTTAGCATGTCCGCGCTTGTATGCAATATTGGTGCTTTTGCAACTATTTAGCTGGTGAAATGTGGCCGTGTTACGATTGTTGACTTTGCCGAAAAAAGTCTTTGTGTGTTTTTCGAGTACGAACATTTTTTTTCAACATTGTTAAATGCTAATAGCTTTTAATAAAAATTATAAAAACTTTTGTTGATTAGTTTGGGGGCACATTCGTACATGTAGTTTACGGGGTACATTCGTACACACAAATTTACCCTTATGAAGCGTAATTTTAATTTATTTAGTATAAAAAAAAGTAAGAGTATAAGGTTGAAGAGGATACTCTTCCATTCGACCCATGTACGTATATAATTGCCCCACGTTATGTACGAATGTACGCACATTCGTACTTTTTGAGTATCTCCAGAAAATCTGTCATTACTCTTAATTGATAAACCGCATCGTCTTTAGTTTACACTACTTTAGAAGCCTAATATTGTATTGGGTGTACAACTTAAGAACCGGAACCGTACTAACAAATATCGTGAAAGGTCGAACTTTATATATATATGTCATTTTGAAGGTACATTTGACAGCTGTCAAAATCAGTCAACAAAACAATTTTATCTTGTGTGCATCATTATTATTTTTCACGATGAATAACTTCGAAAATTGGAGAAAAAGACAGCATTTGCGGGAGGTTCTGTTGGGTCATTTTTTTGTAAAGAAAACTGCTGCGGAAAGTCATAGTTTGCTTGTAGAAGTTTATGATTTTGATGTCGAAGACAAAGAACGTCCTGGTTAGGACCAGCTAGGTGTGATCCATTATGAGCTGTTGCCAGGTGGCCAAACCATTAATGCTCAACTCTATCGTCAACAATTGATCCGATTGAAGCAGAAAACCCAGGCAGAGCGGCCAACGTTTGCGACCAGACACGAGTCAATCATTTTCTACCACGATAACGCTCGGCCACATATTGCTGCCCCAGTCAAAAATTACCTGGAAAACAACGGATGGGAAATCTATACAAATTTTGCCTCACCCGCCTTATAGCCCAGACCGTGCACCATCAGACTACCATTTGTTCCGATCAATGCAAAATGCCCTATCAGGAATACGGTTCACTTAAGTTCAAGATATCGAAAATTGGCTCGATTCATTTTTGGCCGCCAAGCCGGCGCAATTTTTTTGGGATGGAATTCATAAATTGCCTGAAAGATGGGGAAATGTTGTAGCTTCCAATGGACAATACTTTGAATAAAATATATTGTAACACTTTTCCACAATAAAAAAATTCCGGTTTTTAAGTTGTACACCCAATACTTATTTAACATCATACTAGTTATTTTGAAGAAGCTGTTAATTAGTTTTATTTTTAGCCACAAAGTCAAAACTGTAACCCCATCTTCCCCTATTGTCAAAAAATTAAATTATAGAAAATTATGAAAAATTAAATTCACCCTTATCATCTAATTCGATTTCGATTTGAACTAAAATAAATAAAAACAATGAAACAGTAAGGTCGAATGTATTCATTGTTGGTAGCTAATAAATAGAGAATGTTTCTTATCAAAATCGATTCTGGTAATTAAAATATACATTATCATAATCAAAATTACATTGCGATTATTGATTTTTTTTTTGTTTGTTGTTCTGCTTATGATCTTAAAATATTGTTATTTTAATCGCAATTGTTCAGAATTTGTTTAGTTTTTTGGAACTTTATTTATAATGTCCAGAGTTGACATTTCAAAAAGCGTTAATTTTTTTTTTTTTTTTTTGATAGTTCAAGAATGTCCCACATTGGCATTTGGAAAATTTTATCACCCTGATAATGGGACTCCATGAATGCATAATCTCATTTTTTTCAGTTTGCAACGCAGACTGCAAGGCGGTCGGCGGAAAAATTCTTGTGAATGTCTATCTATTCATGATAAGGCCCAATATACAAAAATTGCTTTGGCATTGGTTTGTCTAAAACATGTCTAGCTAATACGACTTTTATTATGTTAAAGCTGAACTAATTTTTATTTTCTGTAATAAAACGCGCTTTTGTAAAAAATTGATTTGTTTTTTGTTTTAAAAAAATTAAATCTAATGTACTTAAGTGCGAGAAAAATGTTTTTAACTTGCAACGGTTGACTACGAAATTGTCCTAGTCAACATACGTACGAAAACTACAAAAATTAATTATTTAATTAAAAAAGTAAGCTTTAGGTTTCCATTAAAATAATCAATATTCCCCTTTCCTTTAGATTTTATGATAAGCGTGATGCTGAAGATGCATTGGAAGCCATGGATGGTCGTATGTTAGATGGCAGGGAGTTGCGTGTTCAAATGGCTCGTTATGGGCGTCCAACATCACCAAACAGGCGTAACAACAATAATCGCCGTGGTGGTGGCGGTGGTGGTGGTGGTGGAGGCGGTAGACGTCGCTCACGTTCGCCCATACGTCGTCGTACTTCACGTAGTCCTCGACGTCGCCCATCTTATTCGCCACGCTCACGTTCTCGCTCCGCTGGCAGTCGTTCGCCAGTACGTCGTAATAAATTCTCACGCAGTCCAATACGCAAATCATTAAGTCGCAGTCAAAGTCGCAATGGAGCTATTGGTGGAGCCAGAAGTGTTTCGCGTAGTCGTAGCCGATCTTAAGCAACACAAGTGTACTTGAGTGGCTCGTGCATCTTTTATAAAGTGTGATCTTTTTCTTAAAAGGTGAATATATTTTTAAACGTTTTTTAAGTAAGTAACTTCACAAATTCCACCTTTTTATATTTAGATCTCAATTAATTTGACCAGTTTGCATTGAACGAACTTTATAATAATGCGTGTTTTGCAATACAGCAACACCAGGTATAAAATTTACTTTTATTTAAATTAAGAAACAACATACAATTTATTACTAAACAAGAAAAAACAGATTTTTGTTTTTTTACAAGTACTATCCTTATATTAATCTATGATTTTATTATTATTTGTCTTAAACTAATGCGACTATAAGCGTTTGGTTTAAATTAAAGGGCACTAGTTTTACATAGTAAGTGTGCATTTTTAATATGGAGTGTACCATTTAACAGATCTTTTTTAAATGTACTATTGAAGTATTTTTCTTTTTCACTAAAAAGAAATATTGAAAATACAAAAAAAAAAAATTGTTTTAACAGCACCAGTGCAGTGCTATATTTCGCAGTATTTAGGTTCTATAAATTGATTTAACTTACGACTCAAAAAAATTTTAGTATGTACTATGTAATTCCAACATAAAAACGCAGAAGGATGTAAAAAATCTTAACATTACATATATTCATGTTTTCAAACTAAATTTTATTGTAATACCAATTAAAAGAGAAATATCTAAATAGTAGATACAATAAAGAAATAAAATGTAATTGCCATCCGTAATTTAGATGTTAGAGAAGTAAAAATACTTTGTGGTTTTGTTTTGCCTGGACAATTATTCATTAAACTAACAGGGATAGAAAAAAAAAAACTATGCAGCAGCTAAATTTGCTAGACAGTTAGGAATTTCGGTTTAGTTTTCTTTTTTCTTTCAATTTTTTGTTTAATTAATAAAAATTGACATGAGTAAAGTCCACAAATTAGAAATAAAAATTGCACAATCTCAAAAAAAGTTGAAACAAACGCATTCTACTACGTTCGGCTTTTTATGGGTTTAAGAAGCTAACAAAAAGTGATGTGATAAGTGACAAATGCCTCTCATTTTCACTTTATTTATAGTGTACAACACTTGAGATGAACTATAAAACATATTCATATCCTAAATCATAGTGGTCTTATTTTCATCAAAAGTGATACATAGTAAATTATTCTGTTTTAGATGGCTGTCACTCGCTAACTGAACGTAGTTGGATGCGTCGAAAAAATTATTTTTACAATTGTTTTTTCATTATCTATACAATTTCTTCAGCTAACAGGAAGTTCTGAATTTAGTTCCGTAAGAAGATGGCAAAATATGATACATTTTCATCATTACTAATTTTTCAAGAGATGGAATTTAAACTTTAATATTGTTAGCAAAGTAAATTTATTCGAACTGAAAATTCTATATAAAATATTTGAAGTTACAAATACAAAATCAATGTTGAGTAGATATAAATGAACAAAGTATTTTTAAGTAAAGTAATAATTAGATTTTCATCAAAATTGATTCGAAAAATCATACAAAATCTGTCGTGTGATATTCTGTCATGTCATTAATATCGGAAAGTGGAGGATGTTTCTGATTTCTATTAAAGTTTGCAAGAATTTTCGTCTTTTATTGAATAAACAGAATGATGATTTTTAAAATAGAAGAAAGATATTAATGGAGTTCTAAGCCTTTTTTTTAACTCTCTTAAAAATAACAAAAAAAGATAGGATAGTTTACAATTGACACGACGATATCATGTTTTGCCATCTGCACAGAAAATGACGCTTATTTCTTGCAATAAAATTAATTTATTGATTTCGTTAAAATTATGCGATTGTGCAATTTTTTTCTTAATTTCTTAATTTTTGCTTTTACAAAAACCCCAACCCTTCTTAACTTCAAATAATTTCAAAGAAATATAATAATGTGTATAATTTTAATACAGGCTAACAAACTGCTGTCCCTGTCAAACAGAGTTTGGGCGACAAAAAAATATTGAAAGGTGAAAGCTATTGTTTGACGAGGGAGGAGTATGGTGAAGGTGAAGAAGAAGGGATTAAGGCAGGCCATCGTCATACGTAGTCTTATCTGGCGGTAGAAATCTATGCGCGTTAGCTGCTTCAACTGCTGGTGTTCATTTTGCTGCTCGTACTACACAACCTATTTTTAAATTTGTTTGGCACTTTTATTATTTGCGCAAATTGTAAGAAATGAAAGTGCAAACAAAAGAAAAAAGTCAACAAGCATGCATGCACACAGTTTGCTGCCGAATTGCTGCTGTTTTAAATCTCTCTCCCAGAGCAGTCAGAATAAAGCACAATAAACGATCGATTATTTAAGCGTTTGCGACGCTTGATGTGCCCTACATACATTTACTTCTAAGTAAAGTGGTACAACGTGTGCGATAGCAGTACAAATATAATTAGACAACGTTATAGAACATTGTTGGGTAACGTTTTGCAGTAAGCAGTAAGCAAGCAGCGGCAGTAGTACCTGAGTTGTTAGCAGATAGCAGTTTTTAACGAACATTTTTAATAATTCTTACAAATAATTCCAGTAATTGCTGTAGCCTGTTTAAAGTCAACTAATAGCTGGCTATTGTTCAGTCTTGTAGCAGATTTTATAGAAAAATTAGTTTGCTTCTATGTCATACTACGTCGTCGGCTGTTAGCTGCTTAAAATGTAGACATGACGTGATTTGATTTTCGGTACCAGAGTTTTTAGTCTTCGAGTAGAGTCCTACTACTACTTTAACTACTAGGTTTGCAACACATGCTGCGCCGCATACGATTCATTTGCTGGTAGCTGCTGTGCTGTCGTCCATATTTCGAGTACTGAAACGTCAATAGCAAAAAAAAATTTAGCTGCTGCAATCGTAACTTGAACAAGGTGTATATTAAAGAAATTAAGCGTGTCTTATTGCGATCGAGTTTGCGGGTTTCCTGCCTGTGGTTATAGGAGTTTTTGTATTTTGCTGGGATCTTAACATCATTATTGAATTATTTCTCTCAAGTTTGCTGTTGGTACGATTCGATTTTACTTTAAGAAATTGCAGCATACAGGTAACAACATTGATATCTGGCGAAGAGATTCTTTTATGTTCAGAATGATGGCTTTTGTGTCCAGGTGGTGTTGGTGGCTACTTTCTATGGCTTTGGTAAGCACAGAATATATATTGAAATAATTATTTAACTCTCTTTTGCAGCAATATACTTGATTAATAAAAAAATTATTTTTAAAAGTTAAAAAAGCAAATTTTTATTGGTTGGATATGCAGAATTTTTTTTTTTTTTGATTTTTTTAGAAGTATTATTTTTGTTTAAACGTTATAGTTCCCGTAGTCAAAATATTCCACTTGCTATATCATAAAACAGGGAATCAAATCAGTGCAAATCAATAAAAATGGCTAGTTTCCTTGCTAAAAGGACTATTTGGTGCAGGATATTGAAATAAACATTCATTGGAGTATTGATACAAAGATCAATTTCTTTGCGTAGGATTACTATAAAAATAAATTCATCGTGAACATAAAAAATGTTCATCATTGGAAGGAAGCGGCTCGTTCTCGCTACGAGAAATGCTCTTTGGATGCGCATCGTTCTCGCATCCAGAAATGCTGTTTGGATGCGCATCGCTCTCGCATTCAGAAATGCTCTTTGGATGCTTTTTGGATGACAATAAAAATATTTAAAAAATAAATTTTTAATTGAAATTTTACGTCTTTCACCACAAAAACTCATCAGACTATTATTTTTTTTTTTGATGTAATTATAATTATTTTTATTTTACTAAATTAATTATAATAGAAAAATTGCAAGTTGAAAAACTTTTGTGTTAGGTCTGGGCCGGAGTTGAACCGAGGACCTCACGGTTGCGCAGTGCCAGTCGCTAGACCACTGCTCCATCCTTGAGCTCTTACGAAGCTGACTTATTGACTTCTTTTGTTTTGTGGGTAAATACGTGACTGAAAGTGCTTCGTTCTCGCTACCAGAAATGCTCTTTGGATGCGCTTCGCTCTCGCTACCTATAGCGCAGAAAATATGCGCATACAAATCAGCTCTTTAGATGCGAGAAGGACGCGCATCGCTATTGCATCTTGGCGATGCGCATCGAAATTTTCTGTTGGGCTCTCACAGTTCAATACTGATATATCGTCCCCTTTCAGCCTTAACCTCGTAACATAAAAGCTATGGTAATCTTTTCGTATCAGTTTCTTTAAGCTCTGCAAATCGTTACATTTTTTTATATTTAGGTTAAGGAGGACTATTATATAATGGTGTGGTAGTCACCCTTCGTAGATCCGTTTTTGCTTTCTTTTGTGGTCATATGATCCATTCATGATCATAGTCCAATTTATAGAACATGCCACAATTAACTTTTTGTACGGCAGTGATCTCTTTTTCGAATTTTAGTATCAACTTCAAAACTATAAAATAAATAAACATAAGTCGTACGAAAACAGCTGGCATTAATTTGCAATGGAAAATTTTCTGAGACAACTGTGGATAATCAGCGAATCATTTGCAAAAAACTGATTGTTGGAACCTTTGAGCCTGAATAACTTCTTAGCCGGTCATAGTTGAGCTTAAACAAATTAGTATGAATAACAAGGAACCATAAGCTATTAGTTGGTATAAGTTTCATCGATTTCAAAATAACTTGATATGAAAGCAGATACGTGTTTAACGTCGATAGATAAAAGTATGAAAGTAGGTACGAGGAAAAAGAATGAACCGTAACTTATTACCATTACAACATTTTGACACCAGAGTGCCACCACAATGTTCTGTAAGGGTTCCTTAGTGTTGCCTATCAAAAACTAAAATTTGATAAAAATGTAGTTACGAGGTTAAGGATGAAAGGGTACGATATACTACTCTCACTAGTTAACCCCATAGTATAGTACCTCTACAACCTGTACCATCTCTATTATCGTCTATCCGAATAAGGATAATAATTATTCCTAAAAAAACAAAATAAATTTTTGATGACCATAATTTTTTATCGTCAATTGATGACCGATACTATTATAAATATTTTTTATATTTTTGGCCCTCAACCGATTGTGAAGTGAGAAAAATTTAAACACTTTTATTCATGTTTCTTCTGCATCCAAAGAGGTTACTACGAGTATTGCGTTCTGTCAATACTCCAATATTCTGTCTTTTTTTTATCAACAAAACGGCACTCGGAAAAAGTGTATCTTTAGGTGAATGGTCAAAATTTGGCCACCGGCGATACTAGTATTTATAACACTGCAACACTTTTGAGGTCATCGAATCCAAATAACTGTTTGAGTGCTGTTCCTGAGGGTACTTGATGTTATTGGCAAAAACTAGTTAGGGTTTTGCTCCATGTCGGATTTTATAGTACTGCATAAATTTGGGTTCAAAGTTGCCGTTCGAGATTTTGTTTTTTTATCTTCAACAAAGTTGTTGCTATAGGAACGGAAAGTGTTCAACAAACTGACCCGAAAAAATTGGGTCTTGGTCCTCAATTAATTACTAAACCGCTCTGTTTTTTGCCACAATTAATAAAATAAAATTGTAGCCAAGAATAAACTGAACAACTCTTTAGAGCATGCCAATTGCATTCGAGTACTACTTGATACCGTATTTTGCGCCTCAAAATCATATTGTAAAATTCTAGAAAAATGAATCCAAAAATATTTTTTTATTCGAACACACTGCTCCTGAACAAACGATAGGTTGCATGAAAATGACACAAAAAACGAACAATGCCCATTTATTCGTAATCGTTCACTGAGTAAAAATCAACTTTGTTTGAAATCTTAGCTGCTCCTTTTTTGAAAATATCTCGATTTTTCCAGTTGGGGCATTTTTCCATACAAAAAGAAAAAAATTTTTTTTAACTACATTAAATAAAATAATCACAATCGATGTGTTTTGCAATGCTCAACGCGAATCCAACCTCAGAATTGCTCTATCGTGTATAGTTTATGAGATATTATAACCTAAAGACCAAAAAAAGTCGATTTTTGCCATTTTTTGAAGCCATATAACTATGTAACATCATTTATTCGTCAAATGTGGCTTAAATACTGGAAAGCTCCAATCTTTTTCTTTAAAACCTAATTTAAATTATGTATGTTGATATCTTTTTTTTCCTCAAAGATATCCTAACCTAAAAAGACACAAAAGTGCAAAAAAACCGTTTTGACAATATTTCGGTCTACGATATCTCTTAGAAACATGAAAATATAAATATAATTTAAATAAGGTTTTAAAGGGAAAGATTGAGGCTTTTAAGTATTTGAGCCACATTTGATGAATAAATGATATGTTACATAGTTATATAGCTTCAAAAAATGGCAAAAAACGACTTTTTTTGGTCTTTAGGTGACAATATCTCATAAACTATATACAATAGAGCAATGTTGAGGTTGGATTCGCGATAAGCATTGCAAAACACATCGATTGTGATTATTTTAATTTTTGCTTAATGTAGTTAAAAAATTTTTTTTTTTCTTTTTGTATGGGAAAATGCCCCAATTGGAAAAATCGAGATATTTTCAAAAAAGGAGCAGCTAAGATTTCAAATAAAGTTGATTTTTACTCAGTGAACGATTACGAATAAATGGGCATTGTTCGTTTTTTGTGTCATTTTCATGCAACCTATCGTTTGTTCAGGAGCAGTGTGCGAAGTGAATCTTCAAATATGTATGGAAAAAATTACATATTCGTTGAAGCGTAGGCACAAAACGGTTGTTCAGTTTAGTCATGGCTATAAGTTTGTTTCAATTGTTTTTCAAAATATGGAACGGTTTTGTAGCTATGACCAAAAAAGATATGGGGGGTTATCGTGAATCAAGATGCCCGGGGAATTTTCTTAAACTGCAATAGAGAACGCACGGGCAGTCCGAGAAAATTCCCCGGGAATCTTGATTCACGATACCCCTTATAATTTTTCGCATTTTTGTGACCAATTTTTTCGGGTCAGGTTTTTGAATACTTTCCTTCCTTTAGCTTGTCTACATTTTTCTTGAAGATAGGAAAACAAAATCTCAAACGGTTTACGACTTATCCGTGGCAACTGTGAAAAATCATTTTGAATCCAATTTAAATAGTACCATAAATTTCGACCTGGAGCGAAACTATCAAAACCGGATAGGGTTTTGTACTTTGAGGAACAACAATTAAAAAAATTGATAGGATTTTTCGTGCTGCACTGTGTAATTATGAGACATGGCAAAATAAAATTTTAATTTTATTCGGATAGTTTTTGATAAAATTGGCAAGTCACACGATAAAAAGTTTTAGAAGAGTGTGGAGAATTACAGGTTCTACAAATGATTTTGATTTGTATTTGCAAAAAAATAAAAGAAAAAGTAATAAATATTCCCGGGTACTTTTTCTCAGACTGCCGTGCATATTGCATTTTGATAAAAATTCCCCGGAAATATTGATTCACAATTCACGTTCGTATTGGGGGTTATCGTGAATAAATATTCCCGGGGAATTCTTCTCAGACTGCAAAGGAGAATGCACGGTGGTCTGGGAAAAATTCCCCGGCAATATTTATTTATTAATGTTAACCCCCATTACGCTTTGCATCAAAATCAAATAAAATTTGCATAAAAAATAGGTAAAAAACCAGCTGTTCACATTTAGGAAATTTACTTCAAATTTATTTCAAAGAAATGCGTAATTTTACATGGTTTGCATATGCCGAACCAACTAGTTTTTTCTTTAGTTGCCTTACTGGGCCTTAATGTCTGCATTGCCTGCGTAAAACTGTCCTCTTATATGGCTCTGAGGCCTGACCAATAAATAATGTAATACAGGGAAAGCTTAAAAGTTTTTCACCAACATGTGGCGTCGCAACATTCTGAAACATTATGACCTCAAATCCAGAAAATGTCGATACACAGATCAAACGTTGGAAACAAAAGGATCGGACATGCCATTCGAAAGCCGTGCGGCGAAATATGTCGTGCAGTCTTTCAACGGAACTGTCAAGGCAGGAAATATATTGCAAAACCAGAACAGAACAGCAACAAACGATCCTTTTTTCTAACCTAAGCAAGCATTAACAAAACAGTTTTCTTCCATCTGTTGAACTAGTTTC
The DNA here is from genome assembly GCA_951812925.1 of Calliopum simillimum. Lineage (NCBI taxonomy): Eukaryota > Metazoa > Arthropoda > Insecta > Diptera > Lauxaniidae > Calliopum > Calliopum simillimum. The sequence goes on along the minus strand of OX638369.1, from coordinate 50,820,490 downwards.
TTAAAACTTTCTTTAATGGGCCTTATCATGAATGAATATTCTCGAAAATTTTGTCTCAGCCTGCAATAGAAATCAATATTTCTTTGCATTAATCTGCTTCCAATTAGTTACAACAGAAAAGAAACGACATATTTTTTAACTGGACATTTTGCTTATCTTTATGAAAAGTATACATAACTACTTCCTGGCATCTGACAGTTGTCCCTTTAAAAACAGCTGCTAATATTCAGAACTAAGTAAGTTTCATCATAGATCTGGTGTCTCCAGTCACCTTTAAGTAAGTTTCAAAATGAAAAGCAGAATATTGCAGTTATACATTGCAAAAAAAAAAAAAATATACAAAAATGTATCACCATGACAGCAATCATTGTACTGTATGTCAATAAATAATTATACATATTTTGATATAATTTTAATTCTTTGTGCTATTTACAAATCGTTCAGAAACAAAACAACATTTCGTATAAAATACATTGGAATTAGTTTATTTTAGTCAAAATGTCTAAATTCGAATACAGTAGAGACAGGCCAAGGTTTATTACAAAGACTCGTAATATATCCTATGCTCCGTTTTTGGAGAGAGAGGGCGTTTTCCTCTGTCCAATGCCAAGTCCTCCACCGGTGGAGGCAGACGAACTTTGGTATAAGAATCTGAAGCCACACGATCGTTTATTCTACCATCAAACACTTAGTTCTGTACGTCAATGCAAACGTTTCCTGCCAACACCTTTAATACCACGGGACTCTTTGGATTTTCAATTACAATCGCGTTATGATCATTCACGGGAAATGTTTCCAGATAAAGTTGACTCTGTTTTGCAAAAAGAAACATGCTCACTCCGGACGGAAGAAACTTTTCGTGTTTTGCGCAATGAAAAAACATATCGTATTAGACAAGCTGACGTTTTGGGACATCCATTAAAAATTGGTAAATTTTGCAACAAAGAATTGACATTAAAGATATGCAGGAACAAAAAAAAAAAAAAAAAACATGAATTTGGAAACTTGGTTTTATTGCTATTTTTGTTCTTGCAATTTCTTTGGTGTTTTACGCTTGCTGTAACGAATACATAACTTTTTTTTCAAGGCGGCATCAAAGAGAAGGTATCACCACACAGTGTTAAGCTGATTAATAGTGGACCCCATTATTCACAACTTGTGAATAATGGGTTTTCCAGACAACCAGCAGATGGAAATTTCTTCCGTTATTAACGTCTATTTTTTAAAATTAGCAATGAATTTATTTTTAAATTTTTACAAAACATAATATAGGAAAATATTCCATAAAAATCAAAGGTCCATTTTTCTTTGCTTGCATTTGACTGCGTCATCAGCAGCATCGTCAGCAGAAACTGTGTCTTTGTCTGCAGTGGAGTTTGATTTTTGCTTTTGTTTCTTATTTTGGTTACGAAAGCTTTTCATAAGCTTATCCTCCCCTACCCTAATAAATACATAAAAAAATAAATAACAATTGGCACTGTTTTCATCTGTAAATTGACTTACATAATAGTTGCTCTTGTGCCTGGACCCCAGTGCGCTGTGGGATTTGCCTGAAACCGTGATAAAGCATTTTTGCGACTGCTTGGATTGGCTTCTGGATGAAGTTCATCAAAATTGTATTCCTTCTCACATTCTTTGCTTAGTATTGTTTTTATTGGCGTACCTTCAATCAAACGCTCGGCTTTAACCGGATGTCGTTTGCTCCAACATCGTAAAATATCCCATAACACTGAAGCTGGTGCATCTGTTTTAATAGAGTTCTTGTATGCATGTGAAAAAGATACACGATATCCAGCGTGTAATAATGCAGAACGAAATTTTAAAATAGGCACAATTTCTAATTTAAGCACACAGCACAATTTGTCCAAAGTGTAGTATAGTGGAATGTCTGAAAGTTCTTCAGATATTACAGTTAACATGCCAATCATACGTCTTTGCGTTCCTAAATTGCAGAGGGGATCGCTTTGAATAGCTTCCAGCAATTCTTGTACAAATGAAATATCGTGTATAGGATGTGTCCATAGAGGGCCACCTAACTGAAAGGAATAAATAAAAATGATAATGTTTAATTAGTTGACTGATTAATTGTAAGTGATTTGAAATGAACGTTTATAAACTTAAACCTGAAAGGTTAGACTTATTAAGCTAACCAGCAGAAAATTAATAGACCACCTTCAGAAGTAAAGTAATCGTTGGCTGTTCCGAAAAAATGGTGAAGAAACGCACTACTCCTTTAGGGATTGATTCAGAAGCTCTAAAACAATGGATTGCAATGTTTTCGTTTGAGTTCGGGATCATTTCAGTAACCGATAACGGTCTTCTTCTTCAATTGGCTCAAACAATGTTGTGTCAAATCCACTGAGTGGATGATTTTAAAAGGAAACGGAGACACCAGATCTATCTATGTTGCCACCTTTTTGGGGTTTTGTTGATTTGTTTTGTTTTAATTTCATCGTTTGTTGATACTAGGGGTCTGCACAAGACATCTTGAAATAAAGTGTACTTTTTTTTACACCCACATTTTACACTGAACTGATGCATTTGATCCAAAAAATTCAAGATTCAAATCATCGTGTACACTGATTTCATTTTGACACTATTTACATTGTCTTGTTTTATTAGTGTGAAAAATAAGCTTGGTTCTAAAAAATACATCAGTGAACTCTATCTTATAAAAACAAATACTTCAGATCACTGTAAAACGTGCGAGTAGAGAAACCACAATAAAATTTATGATATGGTAACACTTGCAGAATTGTAGCTTTCATACATTTTTGCGACAGAGAAAGAGAAAGTAAACAAAAAAGAGGCACAAGAAGAGAGCGATAAACTACTCTTATCACACCATTAGCATTTAGCAGTGTATACTACTACAGTATGCAACTAAAATAACTGAGACAAATCAAACAAGACAAATTAGCACAGTATTTGTTTATTTTCTTTCAAATTCTAGTTCTGTCAAGACATTTACACACGACACTGAACTAGAGCATTTGATAAATAAAAAACGGGTACAAAATATAACGTATCTTGAAACGAAATGTCTTATAACGCAAACAAGACGTCTTGTGCAGACCCCTAGTTGATACACCCCTATTCCCAAATGTCGTTTCTATTTCGTTTCTAAATTTGGAGTCTGGAAATATATTGGATAGATGAAGAGTGTTTATAGAGGGGTTAGGAAAACGAAGCAATCACACTTATTATGGTTTTTCTGACCCCTCGATTACCACCCCTTGTCGTTCCAATATATTTCAATATTTTTTAATATATAGGAACGACGAGGATATTTTATCGAGAGGTTAAGAAACCGAACCAATCAAACACATGCTTCGTGTTCCTAACCCCTCTATTAACACTTCCCACAGATCCAATACATTTGCAGATTCTAAATTTAGAAACGGGACGACGATAAAAACTAAAACGCCTCAGAAACGAAATAAGAACGACATCTGGGAATAGGGGTGGTTATTTTTGTTTATATCCTTATGCTTAAGTACTTGTAGAATTTGTGCAATGCTTTATACATTCTGGCGTTGCTGGCCTTTGGGAATTCATTTACATTGAAATGCGGTATGTTTTTATTGGCTAAGTTTTGTATTAAAACACAGTAAATCGGTACTACAGGCTCTTTTGGTTATTTTAATAACAACAAAACGCACCCATACATTTTTAAAATAAAAAATGAACTACAAGAGTTAAAACAAGCCGGTTATAACCCATACTTCCTTCACAAAGTATCAAAGAGCCTAAGTACCAGTACGAAGCAAAAGTAATGTTACGATTTTACTCCGATTAATTTTTTTTTTTTTCGTAACGAATTGGATAAGAATTTTCGTTATGAAAACGTTAAGAAATTTCGATACGATTTTGTTAAGAAGTTTGGTTATGAATCCATAAGAAATTTCTTTACGAATTCATATCAACGCTCTCATACAAAATTCGTATCGCATTCGGTATCGAAATCGGAAAGATTTGCCGACTTTTCTTAATGCATTCATTACGAATTCGGAACAATGGTTTGCTGGGTGTCTTATTTTTATTTTTTTAATTTGGTTTTCCATAAAATATTTCAATGAGAGTTTTCGAGTTTAAATACCAATCAAAAAGACAATTAGAAATTTAAACTCTACCAATTACGGCATATATACTTATACTTCTTACATGATGTTTGCTCCCACAGTGTTTACAATAAGTGCCAACTGGTGGTCCTGTGGGTATACCAAATTTAACTTGATTCGGATTATTTTCGGTGGGATTTGGTTTAAGCGAACCCAGTGGATGCAATGTATATGTATCACAGCCTGTACATTGATAAATCATCGACTGTTTGCTGTTTAAATATGTAATGATAAATTTATCTAGCGGTAATTTTTAGATTGCATTTGCTTACCTCATACTAAATTTGCATTTTGCTTGGCTGGTGTATACTCGAACAAAGATACGCACATAAAAATCTGCTGATATACTTAACAATGGTTCAATATATTTCCCATAACGATTCGCATGAGCTTCAATACAATGCAGCAAGATACGTAATGCCATTTCATGGCAAGACTTCATTCGTAATGGTACTGAACCATATTTGACGAAGCATGCTTCAGGAGAATTACCCGCAAGTACTGCCATATCTGTGGCTGTGACCAACAAGAGACCACCATCAGCAATGGATTGAATTGCTCCATCTAAAAAGCGATTTGGACACCCGTATGGATCCAGATCAACTACATCGAAACGTTTTTCGGGTGTGGTCGAAAGATACATCACGGTCCTTTTGTGGCAGCAAACAAAGTAATTTTGAAGATATTAATAAAGTAAACATTAGCTGTGTTTTTGTGGACACTTTATCTGTGCTTGTCGTGCTAAAATAAGAACATTTGTGATCGTTGTCCCATACATTTGACAGAATTGTACTGATGAACTATCCACAAATAATACAGCTATTATAAAACTAAAAATCAATGCAAGTTCAGAATTTAAATGGGTTATGCTGAAAACCAGGACAACCTAGAAGCCGCCAACATTTTGACCATAGAATAGTGTTGTTGCTGATATGGTTTTGCTGATGCTGATATCAATTTACTAATATCACTATATGTTTATTTTTTGTTCAAAAGGAAATAAATTGGTTATTCATGGTCTAATCCATAAGTTTTTGGTATTAAAATAAAGTTAAAATAATGACGCACAAGCTCATGAAGAGTTTTTTTTTTTAATTTTGTATTGATTTAGACAAGATTTATGTAATTAAAGATGGTTGGTGTTTGGTTTTTTTAGTACATTTTCTCAAATAAACGGGCATACAAAAAAATCTGCCGGACCGATTTCAAATTTTTTTTCAGATTTGAAAATATTGCTATTTTCTGAATCGTTTGACATTTTTGTTTTAAAATTCTGACGGATAAAAATTTTTTAATTTATTTTCGCGCGGATGTAAGTCGTGATTTTTGATTTGTCAATTTTTCTGAAAATTGAGACGTGATGGAAAAATTTTGTAAATGCAGTTCTATTATGTCAATAGCAAGGAATAATAATTTTATGGTCTGAACTCAGACAATTTTTTGCCGTTGAACAGTGTTATTGGAAACGAATCCCAACTTTCAATAGATTTTGTAAAAGCATTGTTATTTTTTCGATTGCTTTATCTACAAGGAAATTAAGCCTTTCCTGCACTTTTGATTACACTATGTACTATTTGCGCTAGAAACCCTCTTCATTAAAGGACACCCATGCCAATGATACTTACATAGCATCTGAATGACTGGGTTGTATAAGATGATCAACTTTATTGTGGAGTACATTTTCTCGTATTGATTCCACCGCATGTTTGGACAAATCATTTGCAATAATTTCACGTACTCCAGCGACTTCCTTTGCATAGCGTATGCTCCTTAGGCCAGTAGCTGAGAGCGCTTCTAAAATACGCATACCGTCATCGTACCGCTGTCCACCAGTATACTGTGCGATTTGTTCATCACTTGTTTTATCATTTCCTGTTTCTCTTATTTCTTCCAAGTTTTTCACATGCTTTGCATATGCCTTTGCCTTCGTTTTCTGTGAGCGCTCTTTTATCAAACGCTTAAAATAAACGTTGAGTACGGAAACGCTTAAATCCCTATTAAACTCTTGTACGGGATTATAGAAGACATTTCCTCCAGATACAATTTCAGCGCTCTGTTCACGTATAACTATATTAACGGGATTTTGTACTGCTTTCTGTTGAAAAATGGTATTCTACAATTTTGAGTGTATAATATTATGCAGAACTGGTTACCTTATCCTCAATTACAACTTCCATACTATTGTTTTTGGTTTTTGTGAAAATTCGTCTAACAAAATAAAGATCCCACGTTCTTTTTAATTGTAATTTTTGGTTTGACAATTGTCAAAATTGTATATAATAGCTGTCAAATTTGTATATAATATACAAATATCCTGTAGGAAATACGGTCATTCCCTATTACTCTTTTTTTTTTTGATAACTTAGTACCTTAGTACTAGTAAACTAGTAAATTAGTAAAGTAAAAATAGAAAGTAAGCTAAAATTTACTCTCAGCGAAACAGCCAGCGAGACTAAAATAGAAATTCGGTACGAATTTAAAAATTTTTCCAGCCTTTGTTTATTTTATAAAGGTTCCAGTGTCGGATTATCGGATTACCTATGGAGCGTTGGCCGACCAATGAGATGCTTTAGAACAGTGGTTCTCAACTGGTAGGGCGCGCACCCCTAGGAGGGAGTGACGACAATTCTGAGGGGCGCGAAAAATTTAAAAAAACAAAAGTTTTCTTATCTAATCTTAATGATGATTTTGAAGTTTTTAAATATTCTTAAAACGTTAAATACAGCCAAGTTTTGAAATCCAATTCTCTTTGATATCGGAATTAAATAAAATTTAAGGTGAAAAAAGATTAAATCGGATTTGTATTCCAATAAACCAAATTCCAATAAAGTAATTTCGATTTGAAGTTAATTATACAAAATTTGATTTTTTTTTTTTTTGGCGGTAGCTGAGTCCAAATCTGCCAAGCGTTTTTTTCTCTCAGGTCTGTGATCCGAATAATCCTTAATTTAAAGTTCAAAAGACGGTTTTTTCAGACATTGGCGCATATCCTCAATAAATCTTATCTTTTAACTTTTCAAATTGGCCAATTTTGTTTTGAGAAAAAATAAATTTTCGTTCCTCAGCGATGTGTCAAAATTGATGCATTTGCATTTTTTGAGATAACTCAAAAAAGTCGTGATTTTAGGTCTTTTTTTCAATAAATAAGAAGTAATTAAAGTAATTTGTTTTTATCAAATTTTAATGCAATGTAGATATATTTTGATTTTCTGTGGAAAAATTTATAAATTCAAATTAGACCCCTGACTTTTAGTTTTTTTTCTAAAATTTTGAACTTCGTGTAAGCTTTTAAAATTTTGTTGGAATTTATTAGTCCTTAGGAACCCAAAACTAGTAAGAATTGAATTTTTTATCAGGTAAATTTTTTTCCGCAATTCCGATATATTCGAAGTCTGGTTGCAAAAGACAGACAACCCAACGGGAAACGGAAGAGCATTAAAATGACTTCAGTTGCGCTTCAAGGGAAGCAAGAAGCTGCATCCAGTGCTGTTCTCACTGCTTATCTTTTTTAACACATCATGTCCTAGCGGAGATGCACATCTTCAGAAACACATGAAATACGCTTCAAATACGCTTCCGTGGAAGCACACATTTGGAAGCATATTAAATACACTTACGTGGAAGTTTTTAAAAATTTTAAGTTCCATTTCACAAAAATTACTTTGTTCTGTAACTTTTGGTAGATTTTTTAACTTTTATAAACCATAAAAAAAAACAGAATTTGAAAAATTTTGTATCCTCTAGAGATGTGCTTCTATTGCGCTCTTTTTGGAAGCAGCTTCATTTTTTCCCGTTGGGAAGATAGAAAAAGAAGAGGCATTTTTTCAATTTTTTAACAGAAAATACTGAAGATACTACTAGTCCAAGTAGCTTGGGTAAAAGTGCGTATAATTTTTGCATTTGGTTTTTTAAAAAATAGAGTAAAACTTTTACCTTCAAAAAAAGCTCTTAAAAAGTGCCATATAATACTTTTTTCAAAAGTTATTGCAGATTTAAGATGATATTCATGAAGTCCAAAGTTGTATCGTTTTACCCGTTTAAGATGTCATCTTAAATCGGCCATAACTTTTAAAGGGAGTATCATATTATGGGGTTTCTTCTTAAGAAAGTTTTTTTTTGGATGGGTATTATAATTTAAGAAATAAAATCAGGTGGCATATTGTTTTCGAACAAACAGATATAATGAAACGTAAAATAATGAATTCGAAGATGCCAAAACGCCGACTTTTTACTTGTTATCGGCAAAAATATTTTTTTAGTAAGAGTTTTTTATTTGTAATAAACTCGATAAAAAAATCAATAAAACAGCTTTAAAAAAGCAAAATTAATTGAAAAGTCGTTGGGCGGCTTGTGTTAATATTTTTTGTTATATATTGATGAATGACCAATTTTCTCGCTTGTTTTTAGTCACCATAATAAATTTTCTCGCTGACATATGTGACTTGTTTTTAGTCACCAAAAATCAATTTCTCGCTGGGACTTTTTGGTTTCTTTGAGAAGTTTTTGGTCCAATTCAATCTATTACATAATAGAGATGTGTATGACTGTCAGTACAACAGCTGTTAAATGTCAAATATCCTTCGATTTTAGTCTGCTGCTTTTGTAAAATAAATCATAATTTTGTTTTAACAAAATGAATAAAATTTGCGCTCGCTTTATATCGGTTCTGCGACGACCAAGTGTTGAAAAGACGTATACAACTGCCGCAATAATTGGAAGGAATATATCATTCAAAAGTGATTTATCATTGGATAAATTGTACCCCAACAGCCGGCTTCAGCTTTATACGCCACCACCAGTAAGTATTACAAAACAATTTAATAAAATGAAGCCAAAATAATTGCGTTAAATCATTTTTACCTTGTTAGCCCTCAAGCAAAGGTGATAAATTTTCTGGTTACATACCGATTAATCAGTTGCAAATAACCTATAGTCGCAGCTCTGGCCCAGGTGGCCAACACGTGAATTGCGTAAACACTAAAGTTGACCTGAGGTTTAAATTATCTGAGGCTGAATGGATACCAGATAAAACTCGACAAAAGTTACTGACTGGTGTAAGAAAATACCCATAATAGTGAGCATAGCTTAGTAAAAAAATAATGCTGTTTTATTTTTTGTAATAGTTGGAGAATAAAATTAATAAAGATGGCTTTTTCATTATTAAAAGCGACTTAACCCGTTCACAACAAATGAATCTAGCTGATGCTCTAGAAAAATTGCGCGCATTGATCAGAGATTATGAAGTAGAAGCACCAGCGCCAAGTGAGGAGACACTGGAAAAAGTTCGTAAAAGGTAAATATCTGCACAATTTAAAGATACATATTTGAAAATTTAATTTATCATCTCTTCCTAACGTAAGTTATTTGAGTTCAAAAGCACACAATTGTATGATCAAAATATATTAAAGAGCAGTACATAAAATTGAACTAGTTGCCTGGGAGCGACTTCGTTCGCCCGTTTCCGATGCGATTTACGTATATATGTTCTTGTTCTCATCCATCTTTGTCAAACATTCTCAGATTGTTATTTTTTAATATAGCTGTTTTGGATATTTTTCCAACGGATGTTATTTGATCCGGTGCCAGAATTTTTTAGTATCCCAGGTGAAGTCGAGGGAATTTTAAATTAGAGTTTGTTTTGGAATCTCACCTGATAACATGCATTTAAAAGTGAAAAATCATGCAAATCGGATAACTGATTTTTGAATTATGGGATTTTCCAAGAACGTGGATGAAGCTGAAAATAAAAAGTATCCTAAAATCGGACAAATGGTTCTCGAGTTACACTAATTGAAAGGTTCATAAAACCTACACCAATTGACAGGGAATTTTCCCCTGAGCAATATTTCAAAATGGGTCCTAGCAATTTTTTCGGGAAATTTTGTACTACTTCGCAAGATGGAAATATTTACATTGAACGTTCAGAATTAGTGCGAAAAAGACTTGCATTTGCGCAACTGCGCATCAACGCGCTAATACCCAAATTGTTTGTTGTTTTTGGTGCGACGTAGTCGTTGTTATTGTTTTATGCTGGTTTGAGTTCGATTTATTGCGTATGCAAAAAAAAAAAAAAAAAAAAAAAACAAAAACGCGAAATTTTGACAAGCTCAAAAAATAACAAAAATTATTTCTGTGATTGTTGTACTGAAATATTGTTGTTGTTGGTCGAGCCAAAATTGGCTCACTTTTGTTCTACGCTGACACCCTTGAACTAGACAATATATTTTAAATATATTAGTGTCAATGAAATCCTCTTGACAATCGAATACTTGTTACATGAATAACATTGTGATTACGACACGAAATATCAAACATAGATTTCTCGAAAGTGATGTGTGTGCATGTGTGCAGATAGAACTCTGGTGTCCTAAGGTCGCGATTTACGTTTCTCTGAATGTGCTTACAAGCACAGATAAACTATTGTCAAAAACACAGCTAATGTCATTTAAAAAAAAACACTAAATCTTCTTATGTACTAAATATTGCAAGCAATACATGTATCGCGAAGGACTACCACGAACTCGGGGTAGTTTGTATTGCCCTTAGCGTAATCCACCAGCACGTACCCGGAAGCCGACCAAACCCTGCGCGGGAGACTGATGTTCTTGTACTTTTTAAGAAAATGTATTTCCTTGTATTTAATTGCGAACAGTAAAATTGTCCATTTTATTTTTCTAATACAGAAAATTAACTGTAATCTCGCGTGACTATACGATCGAACGGTATAATTCTCAAACGGTAAAAATGTATTTACATTTAATCCAGGTGGTTTCAAATAAAATTTAAAACATTAAAAACACATTAAAACAAAAACCCGTCACTAAACTTATTGTGATTTATTCACAAAAAACAATACTTAACTAAACATTTATTAACGTTTTTGAAAAAATTACAAAAAAGTGGTAACAAGTGAAAAAAGATAAAAAACACGCGTACTCTGGAACGACCAGAGATTGGATCCTCAAACGCTAAATCTGGTTGGAAAAGCACTAAGTCTCTGTGTCAACGACAAATGAAAAATACTAGGGCTTCATAGTATTTTTTTTGGCGAAAGAAAAAAATTGGAAAAAAAAGTATCTCTCTCAAAATATTCTCGATTGAAAAAGGATTATAATTTACAATATAATTTTGAGATAGAATTTCTAGACAAATTCATGAAAAGGCCCAGTCAATTTTTTTAATTTGTAATAAATTGTTAATGTGAAAACAAAAAAAAAAAAAACACTCTTATATTTCAGACAAGAACGCGCTGCAAGGGAGCGATTATTAGTAAAACGTCAACGTTCTCAAGTAAAAGCTGACCGACAAGATCCCTCTGGTATATAAAGATTAATAAAAATTTTTTGAAATACATAGTTTTAATTGTTCAATAATTGTTACATATAACTTAAAACAAATTATAATACAAACAACAAAATGTGTAGCTTTTACCAGATTTTTTAACATAGTATTTTAATAATATTTCAGTTATTACAAAATATATATAAATAATTTATAAAATAAACCAAAAAAGATTAAATTACAAAACAGAAACAAACAAATGAAGTGAGTATTAACTCGAGCAAACAAAAAAGAAAAAATTTATGTACACGCATTTCGTTCAGACATCCATTTCATCAGTTGTCGCAGGATCAGTATAAAGCAGTGGATCAAATGCCGGTGTTACAATAAATTTACGTCGACGTTTTTCTTCACTAGTGCTTGTGGATGTATTTGAAACCAAAGTGAGATTAGAAGTTGTCGGTTCAAAACAACATTCAGAATTTACATCTTGAGGAACAATGTTAAGTGTTGGTCGCGCACTATTTGGCGGCATTGTGGTACATCGTGGAAGCTGAAATTGAAAATAATTTTGAGTGTTTAGTTAACTCTAATAAGAAAGCTGGATTGAAAAGAAACAAAAACTCTTTTTTTTGTCTTCTTACCTTTTCTGTTAGAATTTTAAATGAAGTTCCCACATCACTCATACGTCCTGTTGCGGTATGTGCTATACTGAAACGATATCTATAAAAGATTGATTATGATCATTCCAACTTTTTTTACTTGCATATCGTCGGTTAAGAGGAAAAACTCACTAAGTGCACTTTTTTTTTTGAAAATTATGTTAAGCACACTACACTACATATTTTTTTATGCTCTATCGATAGAAAAAAAGGTGTTTTCCGTTCCTGTACCGTTTTACTCAGAAGTAAAATTCATTAAGTACAAAGAAAATAAAGATTTTGTAGAGGTAAAATTCATTAAGTGACTAAAAAAATTTAGTTTTTTTGACCTTGATGAATTTTTATTAATTTATTTTTGTTATTCTATTACTCGTACATAAGTAATAAACAAAAAAAAAAGTCTAAAAGCGATGTAAGCGTAAGTGAAGGTGTTGTTTTTGGCTCACCGTCTTGTTTTTTGCGGCGAGCTCGCTTCGACTATTTGTACAAAATTCGGTTGCATTATCGCTCATTTTCAATCCCCCGAGCTAACTTTGACGATAGAAGCAGAGTGCAAAATTTCATCAAATTATCTTTTTTTTTATTTTATTATCTTATCTTTTGAAAATATTTTTGAAATTTATAATGAGTTTTTATTATTTGTTTGAATTTTCGTAATTTACTTGAAAAGTAAAATTCACTTAGTGCAGAAACTCGTTTTTCTCAAGTTCTGATTACAATAAAAATTGCACTCAATTATTGATAAAAGTTTCTATATTCACACAAGCCACAATTTTGTCGACTTACCAAATTTGCCTATTTTTCAGACATATTTTTTTGTAGTAAATTGATGTTAATTAGTTTTACCCCTTAACCGACGATATATACTTTTTGATTTTACTAACCTGTTTTCATTTAATGCCTGTTGCCGAGTGATAGTCGAATATATTCGTCCAATATGATGTATTGTCGAATAACTTTCGGGCACTGGCTCATATGCATGCTCGAATTGATGACGTCCACCAATAGGTGACCATGTATTTTGATAAATTGCCTCCTCATCTAATTGCATATTTCGCAAAAAGTCACAGTTAATACCAAGTACTTTTTGATCTTCTTTTGGTAAATTGGCAATTTCATCCATAATCGCTGTGTCCGTATCAATTCCATTTTTATTAAGATCACGCGCGATCTTAATGTCATGTTTCCAAAATTGACGATTATTGCGTGAAATCACTGGTGCAATTTCTTTTACCTTTAACACAATAATGCCCATAATGTAAACACATAATACATTTGTTATTGTCAGACACATGCTTATAGTGCCCATTATAGCTAATTCAGTTCCTTGATTCTTAGAGTAAACATGAGATTTGATTACATTATTATAACGTGTTTCATCATTTTCGAAGAATTTACATACGCAAGCTAAGGCCCACAATAGACCCTATCCAAATAAAATAAAAAAAATTACTATCAATCTTTTTAATATGAAATGAATATGTATATTCCACTTGAATAACGAATTACTTACCGAATTAACTGCTGGTGGCAATAATGAAGCTGATATTGCAACACCTACTAGCGAGCCAATATTACCACCTAAAATTGCTATAGCTGCCGCAGCTCCTGATGGTATTGCCGTAAAGATGCCAACCAGTAAAGAATGTAATTCACAACGTGACAACATTTCCATCGTTAAACCTTCACCAATTGAGTAACGTGCATCAATTGTGCATACAACCATGCCAAAAAGAAAACCCACGAAGGTAGCAATCAATATGCCAAATAGTTCATTCTTTAAGCCAAGAGTACGTAATGAATGATCTCTTATAACTGTGCCGAAAATACCAGCTATTATAGGACCCTAAATAAAAAGTAAGTTCGTATAAAGCAGAAGTATAATATTCAGATATTGGAGACATTTTTTAACCAACCATAAGTGGAGAAATTAGCATACTTGATGCCAGAAAAATGGTGCTATCCTCTGCCAATCCAAATGATGCTAAAATGCTGTAAGAACAAAAAAAAAAAATGTTTTGCTTTAATAAAGGATAATTGTGTCGTTAAATAGCAAAACTAGGCAAAATAAAATAAAAAAAAATTCAATAATTAGATTTTAATTTATTTTATTTTGCCTTCATATCAGAGAGAGACCTAAGCAGTTTTGATATTTAACGACACAATTAAACCACCAATGCTATCTGGACCAATTACTTACGCTGCTGATATAAGCAATATAATAAAATCAAATGTTATTGATGCATCTTGACGCACTCCGCGTACAATTTGTGCAACGTTCAAACGACTATGGACAGTATTCATAAAACGTTCCCACACTCCTTGTTTTGAATCATTAATATTTCTGTGAAAGTAAAGTGTTTCAATATTCTTCTTATTTTTTTTTTTTCGTTTCAAAAACTTACTCTTTGCTAATATCGCCATTTAGGTCAAGCTCATTTTTACGCTCGAACGTTTTAGATAGTACACAATTTATAACTGATACAGTTGAGCCATCACGTTCTCCTATGCCCCAATCATTGAACTTTTCCAAAATACTCTCGTATGTTTTATTAAAGTCGATGGTGAAAATGATCTGCAATAAGGAAAAATCAGCTCATACAATTACAACTTAAGGTCATACAGAGAGATCACACTGTATTAGATTAGGTTAATTAAGCTGTTTACTATAGGCCCTTTATAATACTTCATAATTAAGGGGGGAAGAACCGCCCAAATATTTTTCTTTTATTATTTATGCCATACTAATAATACAGTTTTACCTGGATTGCCGTGAAAAAATCTCCCTTCTAGAGAAAAATTTTGGTTGAAATTTTTTTAGCTTATTTCCTGTTAAAAAATGCCTTTAAATTGATTTTGTACAAATTATATTTTAGGAGATATCCTAATTAAAATGTAGCAAAAATTAGTCAATTGTGCATTTGGAGTATGAGATAATCATGGGATTGCTTGATATACAAACTACATATCGCTTTATTTTTGTACGATTTATAGTAAGCCTTCCAGGCAACCCTATTTTATTCTCCCAAATGACTGTATTGTAAAGGAAATATTCACTTAATCAGGCCTGTTCCGTAATCCGTGTGGTTTCAATTACTTTTTCTTTAGGAGGCTTTTTGATGAAAACGGAGAATCACACGACAAAAAGTAACAGAGTATTTTTTGTGTAGAATTAATGGTTGTACAAATAATATTGATTTGTATTTATGAAGAAGTATCCGTTTAGGAAATATTTTATAAAATCGAATTTTTCGACTTTTTGCGGTTTCTTAAGAATATTTCCTAAACGGTAACTTTTTCATTAATCCAAATCATTATTATTTGTAGAACTTGTGATTCTCCACAAAAGAGATTATAATACTTTTTATCTTTCGACTCACTGTTTTTATCAAAAAAACCGCTAAAATAAAAAGTAATTGAAATCACACGGATTTCGGAACAGGCCTGAATATTTTGTAGAATGTCTGTATTCCAAATTGAACCACTTATTGTAATGCTGCTATATCTTTATGGAAAACATTTATGAAGTTACACAAAATATAAAAAAATAAAAAATTAAACGTTCGTCGCTGAAGAATCTAAGTTCTACTTCAGAATCCTCGTATTTTTATTTTCAATGTTAAGCAATTTTTATGTATTAATTTTTAATATAATTTTTTACCTGATGCATACAATCCTTCGAGTCCTTTGTCCATACTGCATTCAGTATTTGATATTTGCTTAAGATTGCACGCAATACTATTTCCATACATGTATCCGTAGGTATATCCAAATCAAAGTCGGTTTGTTTTTTCTTATTTGATTTTCGCTTAGATGAGGAAAGTATTTCACGTATCCCCTCCCACGACTTGCGTGTAATAGGTGGCGCATCCTTAAATGAAGTGGGTGGTGCATCCTTAAAAGAAAAAAAATTGTATAATAATGAGCCTTATTAGGAATGAATATTCTCGAGAAATATTTCTTAGACTCCATTGTATACAATCACAAACAAATATTTGAGGAAGGGCAAAATTCACTGGAAAGTAAGGTTATCGGCAATAATTTTATTTTGAAGGGAATATTTTGACATTTACACGCTTTAGTTACCTTGTTGAAAATTAAGATCACGAGACATTTGATCAAGACAATATATGTGACCGTCGTGGAAAAGATTCGTAAAATGAGGGTAGAGGTTCAGTAAGACCGCTTTTATTGGTATTTGTACTTTGATAATCGACCTCTCATCAGTTGAACTGAAAACCGGTAAAATTTACCCTATCTCCTATTTTTAGCTGCACTGTTAAATTTTGCGAGTGAAGATAAGGTACCTTTGCCAGTGGACGGTCACCTATGTAAAAATCAATCATGCCCAACAACCACGGCCCCAATTTTTGTACAAACATTTCGCTTGATTTTTTTATTAATTGCTTTTTATACTATACACTTAGGGTAAACTCACTTTGTCCTTGCGTTCGTAACGCATAGAAGGTATAAAATATTATAAGGGCTCTACATATACTTCGTGGCGCTGATTCCCATCCCCATCTAACAAAACGTGACGCTCGCCTGGATCCCCTCCTCCCTGAGAGTGGCAGGAATTTAATGGACGGATCCATATATATCGCGAACTTGTATATACACGCTACATTCAAATACATTGGAAATCTAGAAAGATCTGCGTTCCGCAACACTACAAAGAAAGACTTACTAATGCTTCTGCATCGGAATCTTTGCTGTTACAAACACTATTCTTTACCCCAGTGTAGTTTTTTGTAAACGTTGTCTTTGTTGTGGCTGCTGCAGCTGTTGCAGGATCCGCTTCTGCTGCATCATCTCCAATTTCTTCACCTAATATGTTTCCAATGAGCAATTCATCACTGTTTGTCTCAGATTTTCGTTGCTTTAAAAAGTTCCCAAACAAATTATCATTAACATTTGTTGCAGATATCGCTGTTAATGGAGTCGATGGTACACTCGCCGCTCCATCATTATAATCATCGTCGTCATCATCTTCATCGTTTGTTGTCTTAATTGGTGTGGTATTTGATATTGCAGTTGTTGCTGTTTGCTCACCCAATTTAAGTTTTTTTGAAATATATTCATTTCGAAGGCGTTTCTCCTCGGCTTCAGTAGGAATCGTAACAATGAATAGAACCGCTGCCATATCAAATAAAATTTTATATCTTGTTAAATTTTTATTTTTTTTGATTGGAATTTGCAGGAAAAAAAAGTGTCATCATTGATTTGACAATTGTTGATAAATGCAGTTAACGGTATTTCAAATCAAAAAATGGGAATAGCATTTTATTTACAAAGTACAGAATAACAGACATGGCTGAAATATTAGAGAATTTCTTATGACATGTATATGGCCATATCCGAAAATAATCTCCTCTTATATGACCCAGGATTTAAGAAATTTTTTTTTTTCATGTTCGATAACCAAATGTGGTGGAATACATTCCCAGACGTATAAAATAATATTCCCAACAGGTAATAAAAAAGTTTCGACCTCCTGACACCGGTCGTTTTATCTAAAAATTTTGAGAAGATCGAGATTTTCGATAAGCGGCCGTTCACATATCACGTAACGCGCCAGGGGGGAGTCGGACGATTTGTTTCGAAGCGTTACATGGGTGTGGGAGGTTGATTTTAAAATTTTATGAGAGAAAAAATTCAAATTCAAATTACCAAAATTTAGATTTGTTACGTTGCAAGGGGGGGAGGGGGTTCTACGTTTTGTTACGACCTATATACTGGGGAGTACATATTTCAGAAGTACATAGTAGATATGTTACATTTCGTAAAATTCAGAAAAATCGTATGTGGGTCGTGGCGACAGAATGGGTTAAAAAAGTCTAAATCACTCATTACGGCCACATAACAGGTCCTAAAATTCTGAAAAAAATTCAAGCAAATTCCTTGATGAAAAATAAATAGACTTTGTTCAGGATGCTTTCTTGATTTAAGCCCTCCATGCCGAGTAAACAACGAAAAACGCTAAATTTTGGGTAAAATTAAAAACACATTATAAACAAAGTAGATTTAGGAATTTATTCCACCACATTTGGTTATTGAACATGAAAAAAACAATTTCCTTAAAACCTGCCTCATATAAGAGATTATTTTCGGATATGCCCATATACTTTTCTATATCTGTCACGCCTCCTTCTCTGCGTTACAAATGAATGGACAAAGTGAATATACCCTGGGTGTAGGGTATAATAAATACAATATTCGCAAAAATTTCACTATTTTCTCATGATTTTCATTGAAACTTTAAATGTGCATATAAAGCATAGAAGATAAATATAAAGGCTTTAAATGCACAACGAAATGTTTTCATTGACTTTTGCCACTAAATCAGGCGTCCGCCAGAGCTCTCTGCTATAGCCTCTTCCTTTTAATAGGGCCAATAGCTTCAATTATCTGAGCAGCACTATCTTAGCTCACGAATCATTGAAGCAAAAGAAGATTTTATATGCATTCTCCGATATTTCCACCAAAACAAAAGTTTGCATTTTTGATTCAAATGTTAAGGGGTCCATAAGCTCCGTGACGCTAAAATTCGCTATATTTAACGACCCCCCCTATGTTCGGTAGCTTCATATAAAATATAAATAAAATACACCAAGCGTGACGCTTGCTCGAACCTCCTCCTAGGAGCGTCACGGAGTTTATGGACAGCCCCTAAATTGTTTTTTACTGCAAATTTATTGAATGTTTAATAATAAAACATTTACATACGTACCATTTCAAAACGATCAAGATTTTTTTGATGGCATCCGATTTGGCTATAAATTGGCATAAGCAATAGTAGCATAGTAAGAAAAATTACTGCTTACCAAATATTTTTTCAAAATTTAAAAAAATGGCGGAGATATGGGACTTTGAAATTTGTAGGTTAGTAGGGTAAGGGAGGGAAATATGGACCACCCATCTTTCTTTTTTAAATAAAACTCAAAATACATAAAACAAAACAATTAATTTTATGTCATTCATTGAAGGAAACAATTCACCTTAGTTCTGATTCTCTTAAAGATAAATATCTCATCAGGATAAAGAAAAAAAATCAAAAAACTGAAAATACTCAAAATGAAGATAAAAAAAAGTGTAGTGTTATATGGACTATATAGTCCATATTGCCCCACATGTTTATTTGGTACAGAAGTTGCATATAAAAATGTCACTTCCACATCCGTCACAGTTTTCATGACTCCAAGAACGTCAGATTACACATTCAACCCAAAATTCGCCACGTCGATCTTCTGAGTAAAGGGTATTACATTATATGCATTTTTATCAATTTTTTCCTTTATAGTTAACGAATTCCATATAATGACCATCAGACTCGTCATGAAAACTGCAACTAGATTCCCCATCTGAAAAAGATGATAAATACATTTGTTTTTGAGGCTTTTTTCTTTGGTGGTCCATATTACCCACAGCACGTGTTAGTGAAATAAATGGTTTTTTTTATCGAAAACTCTTTTGGTTAATGAACTTATTTGTGCTAATAAATTATAAATGGTATCTACTGACTTTATATAATTAACCATTTATTTAAAAATGCGATGTCCTTAAAGTGAAATAATGAAATATACACCCTAGAAAAAAATTATCACTGATCTTTTTTTTAGAAAAATCAACTTTACAGAAACATGCGACTTCACTGAACGCTGAAATCGCCCTATTATAAGCTTTAGGTATTAGCGCTAAGTTTGAACATGAACAACGGTAAATTCTGTGTATGCAGTGGGAAATAACCGTGTGGTCCATATTACCCACGTAGTCCATATTTCTCTCCCTTACCCTATTTATTGATAAGCTATAACTTTAGTTGCATTTATCCAATTCTCAATTTTATGTTGGGTGCTATTATTGATTCCGTTCGATAAGGAAATTTTCGCGGAAAGAAATATCGTTCGATATGAAAACTACTATTATTGATTCCGACGGTAGAGGAATATCGAACGAGAATATTGGAAACCCTGAAATAAGAACATTTTGACAGATGACAAAGGATAAAAAAAATTAGAAGTGTCAACAAAGGAAAATTATGAATCTTTGATAATTTTTTGTAAATATCATGTGAATAAAATAGCTTTTTTAGTGCGATTTAAGAATTAATTATCTAAACATTTTAGAGTTCGGTGAAGACGCGTGTTTCTCCAAAGTTGTTTTTTGTAAAAAAGTGTTGATCATTTTTTTTTTTTTTTCTAAGTGATTACATTTCATCGTTTGATCACCGCAGCGAGGGTTGGATGTGAAAGTGACTTCTTCTATATGAGATGTATATCTAATCAAAATAAAGACGAATTGTTTCCTTTATTTAATAAAATAAAATTAAATATATTGTTTTATGAATTTTGAGTTTTATTTTAAAAATAAATTTTGTAATTTTTAATTAAACCGACTATTGTGTAGTAATAAATTGTTTAAAATTGATATTTAATATTGAGCTTAATTTCTTTATCAATAAAAAGAGCAAAATTATCAAAAAAGCATGCATTTTTAACTTTTTATTGTCGTTCCGTCACAAAAATTTCACGGAAGGAAACAACTGAAATATATCTATCCGTCGGAATCAAGAATACACAAAAATGAACGTCACTTCGATGTCAGGGTTGTTAAATTTGTCAAATTATTTGCGAAAACAATAATAGCAAATTTATCTGTTTTGCGGAACAGTGATGACAGATGTATCTAATTTTCGGAATCAATAATAGCAAAATTTGCTTCCGCGCGGAAAATGCTTTCCGACGGAATCAAGAATAGCACCCATTGTTTACACTGAAAAAAAAAAAAAAAAATTTTAAATTGAGTTTCCAAAATACGTGATTTTTGATATTTTTTATTTTTCTTGCAAAAAAATAGGTACAGGTGTAACTTACCAGTCCTCCAAAAATTGGAATGGGCCTGCCAGTGGTTCTCCAGAAAAACAATAAAATGTGGCTTCTACTGCAATTTTTCAATACAATTTTTTTGAATTTCGAATTTTTAATTAAACGATAATTTGAATTTGTAAAAAGTGCGTTGGTACTATCATTAGTACTATACAAGTAACAAAACAGTAACTTCAGCATTTGAAAATTTTATTTAATAAAAATTTTGAATTGAAAAAATGTACTGAAAAATTGCAGAAGATACTACATTTTATTGTTTTTCTGGAGAACCACTGGCAGGCCCACTCCAATTTTTGGATGACTGGTAAGTTACACCTGTAGCTTTTTTTTGCAAGAAAAATAAAAAATATCAAAAATTATGTATTTTGGGCAACTCAATTTGAAATTTTTTTTTCAGTGTAAACATTATAAAAAAAAAAAAAATAGTTTTTGCTAATTTTTATTTTAAAGCCTGTTTCAATGCAAATCATTTGACAACATAAAATTGAGAATTGGATAAATGCAACTTAAGTTATAGCTTCTCAAAAAAAACTAACCTACAAATTTCAAAGTCCCATATCTCCGCCATTTTTTTAAATTTTGAAAAAATATTTGGTAGTAATTTTTTCCACTATGCAACTATTGCTTATGCCAATTTATAGTCAAATTGGATTCCATGAACAAATTTCTTGATCGTTTACACATGGTTTACATACCAGAAATTTCACTTACCAGAAATTTTCAATTTATTCCAAAACTCGAACAATGAATATTTTGAATTTAAAAATTTTTGAAATTAAATTATTTTATTTATTTTTAATTTGTTTTTTGGCAATGTCTATTTGACATAAGTCACCTTAACTATTTTGAGTGTCCAATAATTGGCGCTTAAATTCAAATGACTGTGAAAATAAAATTTATAGTTAAACTGCACTCAACAAATAAACTGCGCTTAAGTTCACAATGTGATATTGGGTCTTAATAGTAAATAGCAAAAAAAAAAAATTGTCTAGAGTCTTTCATATAACCTGAAAAATCGTGTTTTTTGAACTTTCTCAAAAACCATAATGACAGATCAATTCTCAGTTCGGAATTGAATTCAACATAGGCAAGAACATCCAAAAATAACTTTTTTTTTTTAAGAAATTTATTTCATTTTTTATGAGGGGTAGGCGTTTCCGCCCATTTTTGGAATATTTCTTAACTGGCTATAACTTGTTAAGCATGCGAAATTTCATTGTTATCGGAGCTTCTGCTTCTATGAGGTGTAGGGTATTTCAGCTTTGGAAGTGCCAAACTAGTTTTTGTTGTAATAGAATTGACACTGGCAGTTCCTTTGCAACAGGACATTTATCTTTTCGCATTGAGCACAGATACTCGTAATATGGCAAACTGTCAAACTCAGTAAAGCTCTATCGACGACAGGACTTTAAAAGCACTGTGCACTCAAAAGCATTTGCTCCTCCGCAACATATGTCGTAACGCATTACGAAGGCTCCTTCTACCGAGTGATGTAAAAAAATTTTCAAACAGTACAGAAAATTCAGTAAGGTTCTAAAAGAAATGGCAGCCACGCACTTCTACGAGAATAAATTTACAAATTTTCATAAAAATCATATTAAATTATTTGCTGTTTATATGAAAACAGCAAATTTAATGCAAACCGCGTACGTGTTAAAACGTTCACTTTAAACAACAAAGTTAAAAAAAAAAGTTCTTTTAAAAGTTTGCAGAAAATAATTCCTAGGTTCTAAGCTAAATTAAAGGAATTCACAGTTCAACGTTTTTCGTTCTCTAATTGATAAAACTGCTACATATTGAGAAAAAAAAGGAAAAGAAAAAAGTAAAAATTTCCCGTCCGTTTAGTTTGTGCAAAAACAAAGTTTTCCGATATGAGTAGCATTTTTCTTCAAAAAATGTGTTATTTATTGTAAAATATTTGCAAGCAAAAATTTAAATAATTTCATTTGTGTACGAAAATTTTATTAAAGTTTGCATAAAATCGTGTGTGTGTGTGGGAAAGTTTATTTTTACATAATGCTTAAATGGGTCTGTGTAATATAGGAGGCGCCTCAACTAATACCCTAACAACATCTACAGGAAATACACGCATACAAGTACCCATTATAGTAAGCATTAGAGAAACAAAACAAAGTGATGATGCTGTCTGTGCTTTAGAGTATCCTGGAGCCAGTTTCAATTATGATTATGACACATGAGTGTCATATCGCTACAGGAGAGCTGATTTAATTCTAAATTGAAGGAGAATATCTGCCTGGAATTATTTAGCTGAAATAAATTATACTGGTATGTTATGTTCTTTAAGAAACTTGGTCCTTAAGTCCAGTTTAGTGACAATGGCTCTAATTTTTTTATATACGAATTATAAAAAAAGGGATCAAACAGGAACTGGCCACACTGAAGTCAATAGCTTAAATTTGGCAACACCATAATAAAGTTTGATATTTTTTAGCATAAACGTACTCACAACGTTTTGATGTACAAGTACTATTTGTTTTGTTTACAGTGAGTTAAGAAAATCAAATTTTCCATTGATAACACAGGCCCACAAAAAAAAAATGTACCATGCGCGAAAGATCAGACTACTGAACTTTATGTTTTCGAAGTTACTGAATCCGAATATGGTGCCAGAATAGCGAAGTTGGTTCGCGTTTTTTCAGAAATCAAGAATAATGCTGAAAATTAGAGATGTTTCCTGGTTTCTGAAGAAACGCGAACCACCTTCGCTAATCTGGCACCATATTCGGATTCAGCGACCCCGAAAACATAAAGTTCAGGTGGTCTGATCTTTCGCGCATGGTACTTTTTTTTTTGGCCTGTGCACAGGACTACAAAAAAAAAATTCCCTGCGCGAACGATCAGACCACCTGAACTTTATGTTTTCGGGGTCGCTGAGTCCGAATATGGTGTCAGATTAGTGGAGTTGGTTCGAGTTTTTTCACAAATCAGAAATAATGCTGAAAAAAATCTCAAATTTCTCAGCATCATTGTTGATTTCTGAAAAAACGCGAACCAACTTCGCTATTCTGGCACCATATTCGGATTCAGAGACCCCGAAAGCATAAAGTTCAGGTGGTCTGATCTTTCGCGCAAGGTACTTTTTTTTTGTGGGCCTGTGTAATTTAAGCGATTGATAAATTATGGGATATCCAACGAAAATAAATTTTTTTTACAACTAAGTGTTCATGCAAAATCGAATGTATTGAAGTGGAACTAATGTGCAAGGATGCCTCTATCTCACAATATGCCACATGACGATCTTGCCATGCACTGTATCGATGTTTTGTGGCACAACAACCGATTTTGGATGACCTTCGTCGGCGACCGAATTACGACCACGATTGAATTCACTATACCAGCCATATACTGTGGTTTTTGATGGTGCTTTATCACCATACAAAGAACTGAGTTCATCGGCACATTCTTGTTGACATAATCCACGTCGAAAGTTGTGAAAAATAATCCAACGAAAGCCTTTCCTTGAAATTTCCATTTTTTGGCCAGATTGATTTTTTAACAATGTAAACAAAACAAATAGCACTTGTACATCAAAACGTTCTGAGTACGTTTATGCTAAAAAAAGTCAAACTTTATTATGTTGTTGCCAGATTTAAGCTATTGACATTAGTGCTGCCAGTTCCCGAAATATAAGTAGTGCCCTACGTAAGTGTTTTGATTTCAGAGAAACATCGAAAGCACCGGATGTATAATATATGTCTCTTTATTTTTAAATCATTATAAGTTGAAAACGCCATTAAAGTATGGATATCAAATGAAAAGTAGAGAGAGCCAATTTTTTTTTTTGTGTAATAATTTTATTTCATTAATAACCCAGGCTTGCAAGTTTACAACATTGTTTCCTTCTTAAATTTGATGTCGAATAATGACTGTTTGGCACCTCCTATTTACGAACTTGGTTTTTTCTATCATGCCAGGATTCTGAGTCATCCTTGCTTCAAATGGCGGAAAGCATTGTGCTCAGGCGTATGGTGCATTTCCAAGATAAAGTGTAACTAATTGTTGCCAAATGCATCAGATAGCTATGAACTTCCTCATAAAACTTTAACGTTTAATTTTTTCAATTGGATTCTTACTTTCAGAGTTATCATCCATTGAAATATAGGTATGTCAACCCCATACAAATATAATAAAACCTTTATATGGAGTCGAGAAATTATTAAGTAATGGTCCTATTGGAAAAGTTGGAAGATAAAATCTAACTGTAAAATTATGGCTATCCGATGCCGTTGGCAAATATCAACTACGTTATTTACTTTAAGTGTAAAAACACCTCGAAACACCGATATATGCACTTTGAGGCAAGATATCTTAGAATCCTCACTTGATCGAAAAAAAAAAAAAAAACAAAAAGAGGAGGCCTTATACCTTCACAATTAACTATGAAATACTGAAATGGAAAACCATTTGTAGGACTGTTTAATGGCCACAACTAGGGCGTCTCAAGAAGTCTTTCCTAAAAGTCCAATTAAGACTTACTTATAAGGCTGGAATGGTTCTTTAGGGATTAGAGAATAAAATACATGAAACATACGAACCCTTTCCGATTTCAGCTAATTCCAAAAAATTAAACAAAGAAGCGTTTCCTTAGAAGTCTAGAGCATAGCTTAAGCTAGGAAAGGGCATTTGAAGACAAAATGTTTGAAACAGTCTTTCTTGTTTACTCTTATGCAACTTCGACGGAAATAATTGAACGAAATGTTCAAGTTCCTCCTTTGCGAAGTATGCACACGCATTCATTTACTTATTTTATTAAATTTATAGCTTTCGAAGTGCACTCAGATTATTTCGACATCTTGAACAAATCCCAAGTGTTCTTCAGCGAATGCTTAAGATGCATAATAAATTCTGGTAACTATGCACCATCTAAAACGACACAAATAGGGTAGATTGGACACACTCTCCGAAAACTGCTCAACAAATTTGAGTGCCCAGCCATTGATTGGAGTCCACAAGGCGGAGATAATTCAATTTACTACACTTCATTAACGAAATCAGAATAGGTCATAACCGGAAAACGTTGAGAGTTTTAGATTCTTGTAACCTCAATGTTGCCTTCATTGTTCTGAAGATATAAGCAGATCCATAGGTAGAAAGTAGAGTCCCATTTCTCATTCAATTTACGGTGTGTTTTTTTCTTTCTGTGCCATGGTTTTCTAGTTACTTACCGAAGGGTTTATTAAAACAGTATTTAGATTTGAAGCTGAGATCAGAGTAGGGGCAATATCTATATATAAATAGGCAAACGAAATCGGTTCAGTCCCTGTTTCTATACCTAAATCTCAACCGATTTGCTTGATTTTTTTTTTGTTGGAAAGGTTGTGAGGAGGAGCCGTGCATAGGACTATATTTTTTTTAAAGCGGGTGATTTTTATGAATTTTGGTATAGAAAGATATCAAAAACTGTTTGCTCTTTAGTAGGAGTTACACGCCTCTAAATGGAAAGTACGATATTGCAACTTTAGCTGCTGCACCGATGCAGATAACCCGAACCCAAAGAAAGAATATAAAAAGCTTTTTGTGTTTTATCGACCAAGGAAGGGGATAAAAACTTTTTCCTTTATTTTATGGTCAAATCGAATGGTCGAATTTCGGCACCTTGTCTGTTCAATGCATCTCATGCATAGGTTGGATAAGGTTGGAGTTTATAATTTGAGCAGTGAATTCCTGAGATGCATTAAACATTTCGGTAACTTTTTGATTTGGCATTTTAATTATTATTTAAAGAGTCAAAAATGATGCTGATGTATTTTACCTCTTTGATTCCAAAAACTTTTTAATATGTATTTGGAAGGCCTTTTTTAACAATTTACAAGAAAAAGTTTAATGCCCATAAGTTTAGGGTAACGTTTTTTTTTTTGTATGAGAAATGAAAACGCAACTTAAGTTTCGCAATTTTTTCGTGGTTATTTATTTTTAATTGTCATATTTGAAAATTAATACCAATTAACTAAGTAGATTAAAATATTTATGTAATATGAGTCCTTTTGAAAAGAAAACCAAGAAAAAACAAAGAAAACTGTCGCTACCCCACCTACACCAAATAATAAAAACAGAAACAAAAAAAAAAAAAAAAAAATGGTTCTAACAATAGGAATTTTCTCCGACTACTTGGACACATTTATATTTTTAATGGTCTGTAAATTTTGACATTTCAGAAAAGCTCTTTTGGCAAGTAATATCCTGCTAAAGCTCAAATTTGACATGCGGCTGCGGCTTATTTGGTAAATGCCGCTTAATTCTTTAGTATTGACTCACAAAGAGAGAACATAACCAATAGGGTGGGAGAGAGCTTCCCAAAAACTATGTGTTTTTTTTTTTGTTTTACCTTAAAATCTGTAATATTTTGATTACTTATGTCAAAATGTCTGCAAAAAAAGTATACTACAATAGTTGTAACTATGTAGACGGTGCATGTACATATTTAAATTAAGTATATACATATAACAAAAATAATGTGCGCTATGTACTTATGTAACCGTTATGGACTGAAAGAATGTCTCTTGCATTTTGGCAAAAACATCTGACCAAACTAAATTGTCCTCGAAAATGGTCATAGGAGTATAATTATTTTATTTATAAAGAAAATTAAAATCAATAATTTACGGTATCATTCTGCATTTGGCATGGCCGTACCTTGAAAAAGTTGTTCAATTCGGCAATTGTCATATGTGTAGACACATGTACATACTCGTGAATATATACATAAATATTATTGTTACTTTTCCGAAGTGGCAATGAAAATGAAACTGTGCCATTTAAATTTATTGTAAATGGTCTAATGCCTGTAGGCGGATAGCTGAACTTCGTAAGTGATGCAATGCAAATGGGTTTTGAACATAATTTCTTCAAAGATTTTTAAAGTTTATAAAATTTTTCTTTATGTGCACTTTTTCTCCTCTCGGAGCATTATCCCTCCTGAAAATTCATGTGAATTGATAGTACCCTCAATTCTTGTGACTAGAAATTTCATAAAGGCTGCTGACGAAACTATCAATAAAATCCACAACGAAGTGTTGACTAATTAAAAACTGAAAGAGAGATCGATAAGGGGCCCATCCAAGATGCCAAAGTTTCTCTTCACACCAAAAGAAGTTGTCGACCTCTATTGTCCGCTAATTGAAATAACAATGTAGGGGCTGTCCATAAACTTCGTGACGGGAACTAGGCATGTGTCACGTTTTGTCACCGAGTAGGATTTCTTCAAGCGTCAATGGACGTTTAAATAAGTCTTTTTTAGCGGAAAGTATAAAATTAAACATTAGCAAGCTAATGAAAACAAGAGAAACAAAACTTTGAACTTTCCGGCCAGATATTGGCTGAAATATGATCACATGCTATAGTTGTCTGATATATAGTATTAAACGAATTCTGAATTTCAAGAATCAGAACAAAAACATACAATTTTAATCAATGACAATACACCTATACACAATTCGATTTTCAACTTCCATATAAAAAAAAAAACTGAAAAATGGATTCAACAGAAAAAAATAAATTTTAATTAAAAACATTAAAATTTAAATTATTTGCCGACGTTTCGTCAATTTTATGTTGACATCCTCAGGGCAACTCTTTATTCTAAAATAAAATAAACAATAAAAATTTTTTTCTTATACACAGTTTCACAATTTAAAATAAAAAGACAACAACTGCACTAGCACAGCACATAATCGAAACTGGACACACAGCTGATTTGGATAATGTTAAAATTTTGGACTTAGAAAAGACAACAAACAAGAGATTGACACTGGAATGCCTACGAATTCAACAAAGGGGAAACGATGCGATGAATTTCAAAGACGACACAAATAACATTAACAACAATTATGCTACGATCTTAGAGTTAGACAGACGGTTTTAAAATTTAAAATAAAAAAGTGCAATATTTGTGTTTCATGTTTGTTTAAATGTTCATAGTTTTAAAATTGTAATTTTCATTATATATTTTTTTCGTAAATTAAAACATAAAGTAAGTGTTTGTAAATTTAAGATTGTGTTTTGAAAATGTTTAAATTGTAAAACTGTGTATAAGAAAAAAATTTTTATTGTTTATTTTATTTTAGAATAACCCTCCAAGAAAAACGGCACGTAAGCGTAACGCCGGCGAAGTCTATTATTCATACAAGACTTCGTAAACGTACCGCTTTGGCGATACGAATGTGAACCGTAAACGTAAATGTTAGAATAAGAACAGTAGAATAAAAAACGAAGTATTGTCTATGTGTTGGTACTTCGTTTAGAGCTCGCAAAAGCGGTTCGTTTTTGATACATTAAAATGATATCGCTTACGTAGCGTTGAAATGGTTCGTTTTTGCCTCGTTAAAATCAAATCGCTTACGAACTGCTTTATATACATAAAAAACGTGTGGTTAAAATAAAAAAAATCCATTTTTTTAATAATTAACATTTATTGGAAAAAAATTAATTTTAGTTAATTTATGCAGTAAATAGATAAATATTATGCGTATTACAAAAAGATAATATGACATCTAAAAGGACTTAATTCTGCCTGTTTTAACAATTTTACAATATTATTATTGATAGAAATGAAATGAAAAACATATAGTAACATGAAAATTAAAAAAATTAATCACTAAATTGCAATTTAGACTTTTTGCATTGTCTATCCTTTGCATATTGGAACCACTTTTTAATTATGTTTATAACATCACCAACTCGGGAGTTCGGAAATCTTTCAGTTGAACATTCTGCAATGAATATACACTTATAAGTTAAATTTAAAGCAAACCAAAGAAATTTTCATTAAAATTAGCAAAACCTTACAATAACACCAAATCGAAAATCTTGACTCGGATTTAAAAATTTTGAATAACAATTGTAGTCAGTTTAAATACCTTTCATATGACACCAATATTATTAAAATCCATCGATGGGTTTCGAACTTATACTGGTTTTCATAAAATTATATCCCGATATTCCGATGGCCATATCTAAGATGGATTTACGACATTTAAAAAATGACCGCAGAAAAAGTTGTTCAGAATTGTCCCAGGAATCTTACATTTTCCGAAAAAAAAATTTTTATGAACGAAAGACTATTTGTTTCCTTTGATATACTCAAATATTCCTCTTTCTTCAGAGGATTTAATTTTTTTTTGTTTATGCTGCAAAATTGATCCAAGCCAGGAAATATTTTTAAAAAAAGCATTTAAAAGTACTCTCAAAGAGTAACTTGCGACTACACGTAAATTGAAAATTAAACATTTAGAGGACCTACAGGATTAAAAAATGTGCGCACGAATGTAATGTTGCAGCGCAGGAATATAAATTAAACATTACTTACATTTTGTGTTGTGTGATGGTCTTCAGCTTGATTCTAGATTAATTAATTTCTCAGCTTCAATTTGAAATTTATTTTTATTTTTTTTTTATTTCAGATTTTTTTTTTTAAATTTTTTTTTCGTATTCAGAAAATTTATTAATGACAGATAAAACAACGTTTACATGTACATAATGAATGCATGTGTTAGTGAAATCATAGTTCGTAAGCGATTCGCTTTGGGTACGCAATTTACGAACCGTAAATTTTTCTTGGAGGGAAAGAGTTGCCCTGAGGATGTCAACATAAAATTGACGAAACGTCGGCAAATAATTTAAATTTTAATGTTTTTAATTAAAATTTGAAATTGAACAGCACTGGTTAGTAAAACCTCCATACAACAAAAATATTAAAAATTGAAAACTAACCCAAATACAAAACATAGAAACAAATAAAGTAGTAGTTGCGATGCTGAATTCGAATTCGGCCTCAGAATTGCTCTATCGTGTAAAGTTTTTGAGATATTATAACCTAAAAAAGCGAAATAGTCCGGTTTTCGCTATGTTTTGAAGTTACATAACTATAATTAGTCGGAAATTTTTAGTTGTCATAAAACTGTCTTTCAAGCACAGTTTGTGATCTCAATCTTTGAGAATTCACCGCATTTATTGTTTGATTGTTTTTTTTTTTTTTTTGATGGACATCCGTGATTTGAAGACTCTAAAAGTCAACGATATGTTCGCTTTTCTAGTGACGTCATCGTTAGGCTGACGGTGGGAGGTGAAGTACTTGGTGGGCTAACCGTTCATGAGATATCGCGATTTGAAAATCAACATTTTTTTTTGTTGGGTATGGACTCGGAAACTGACTGACCATAGGGAAAATTTACATCCTGTACTGCATCCTGTACAAAACAAAGTGAAGGAATGTGCACCGGGAAATGCTAGTCTATATACATAAATATATTTTTTCCTGAAATTTCTCAGAAGAGCGTTGCACATAGGGGTATCTGAGTTAAAATCCTGGTCAAAATTAATAACTCTGAAACTACTGGCCCGATTTTGGAAATTGAGGTGTCATTTTATTCAGATTATTCAGACGATCTAAACAAATACAGACTCGTTTAAAAAAATTGTTAATAGAGGGCGCTGCAGACAAGTGAAATATTTGAGGACTTGTAGCTCCTGTAGTACTGAGCCGATTTTGGTTTCCATAAAGATTTTCTCTTTCATTTTACTTAAATGATAATATGATGGCATCAAACTTTTGAAATACATTCAATAGATGGCGCTGTACACATGATAAATGTAGTAACTTTTAGGGTCTTCTATCTCGTATACTGCTTTATTGATTTTAGTTATCAAGGTGTCAATCAATTTATATAACTCAGAAGAGTAGTCCGGGAACACTACAGAATAGAAAATTTGTCCACGGAGGGCGCTATAGACAAAAACATCACAAAAACATTTTAAAAATTCTATATTACTGTACCTTATTTAATAGAAATGGCTTATTCTTTTAGTATTGTTAACTGGAGTAATACTGTAATACTTAATTACAAAAAAAATTGATAACAGAGGCCGACATAGTTTACCGAAACTCCAACTTTTCAATCTCCGAACTAATAATCTCAAGTTTTTGAAAAACAATTATTTTTTATTTTAATCTGAAAACTCTTCGCCATCAAATAATTTCTGAAAATTTTAGTCCTCTAAATTCGGTCATTTCTTCGTTTATAATTTCTTTAAAACTAAAAATATCACGTGTATAGGCATCAGCAAAAAGTGCAGCTATTTTGCCAATTGGAAATATTAGGAGCCAAATTTTGCAGTTTTAGCTACAAAAAGATTTAATTTATGAGAATTCTTGGCAGATAAAATTGGGACTCGTGAGGATCCATTACTTTTCTGCTTTTAAAAATTTACAATTTTTCAATAAAAAATACTCAGTTACTTATAAAGTTTGAACACACTATTTTGACTCTTATAATGATTCTTTTTTTATTAACCCTTTCGACCCGGCTGGGACAATATATCCCAATTTACATATAAATATTGTCCCAGCCAAGTCGAAAG
The DNA here is from genome assembly GCA_951812925.1 of Calliopum simillimum. Classification (NCBI taxonomy): domain Eukaryota; kingdom Metazoa; phylum Arthropoda; class Insecta; order Diptera; family Lauxaniidae; genus Calliopum; species Calliopum simillimum. The sequence goes on along the minus strand of OX638369.1, from coordinate 50,788,165 downwards.
GGTTAAATTAAATTTATTGTAAAGAACACACCTGTCGTAGAATAATCCATTCTGCAATTTTTCGGTTTTTTCTGCACTTAAAGAAATATACGCACTTAAATCAACAATTCTTTTGCAACTTTAAAATTTCATTTTAAAATGTTTTACAAAACTTCAACTTTGACAGCGTAGTACGAAGCTGCAGATTGATTAAGATAAAATCGGGTCCCAGATTTCTTTAGTTTGAAGTATTAGCTGTATAATAAAAAAAAAGTTGATTTATTTTGGACCAATTACAAAAATTTGTTTTTGACCAGCTTTTTGGGTTAAATCTCCCTATGTGCGTTGGTCTAATATGGTTTGTTCTTAAATCACATTATCATGACCTAGTAATGTTGAGCTATATCAAAGAGTGATGTTCTAAGCATTGCGTAACGTCAATCATATACGTATTGCTTTAAATAGTGCCCAAGCTCTGTGGAGGTTTAAATTATCTTCAAGTGCGATCGTGCTAAACGGAACAATTTTAACGCTGGTAAGGCTTAATGTTGTCTATTCTTTTAGAAGAATGGAAAGCTCCCATCAATATGTCTGGCATAGGTAAAAACCAAATAAAACACTTTTGACATTCTAGGTACATTGGGTTTAACCGGACCTAAGGCACACAGATAATAAGAATGATGTATCCAGACAATATTATATATGTATAGGTTTATAAAACTTTGATTAACATGTTGTCCCCTCTCAGCTTAACCACCAAACTTTTTTAATTTACATATATTTTTTATCGAAAAATAGTCAGAGTTCACTGAACGTATTCCCAAATTTTTTCGAAGATTCACAAAAAAATACAATTACGTAGTTATTCCTGAGAGGGTATGATATGAAAAATCGATACAAGTTTGAAGTCATCATGCCGAAGATTCGCAACAATTTTTTTTTTTTTGAGAGCTTGCAACGTTACTTGTTCCTTACGTAATATGAATAGAAAGTTTTTTTTATAAATTTTAAAGAGAAAAAAACAACAATACCAAAAACAATTGTGCATTTCTTGTGTGCATCAGCTACTCGTGCAAGGATGTATTCAATATAAATTTCAAGAGCAAGGACTCTTTGCCATTTTTGTTGCTGCTGCTGTTGTGGTGGCTGAAAAACAACAAAATCTGCAAATCTGGCACGAGCAAACCTTATTGGGCTCTTTTTCCTACCTGAGTCCACAGCTTATTTTATTTAAGAGTGGGTGATGATAGTGGGGCATCAAAATGGATTACATAAAAATAGTAGTTTTGGTTGTGTAGGCAAATTAAAGCTAGCATATTTCTTTCCTATGATGACGTTAAATTTTCGATTTATCGTGTATGTGGCCTTTAGTATGCATGTATTCTAATCGATAATCCCTATATACTCGTATTTTAAGTGTGCTATGATGAGATAATAAAAAATTAATAGGCAGCGCATTTAAAGTGCAAGGCTATATAGCGTTTGCTTAAAGTTCAAGTGAACATTACAGGGTAAAATGACCTTAGATTTTTTGTTGCAACAAAAGGACGGAAGAAAAGTTTTTTAAATTGGCAAAAACTTAATAGTTTAATAAAAGGAGAAGGCAATAAAAGTAAAGAAATGTTATATTCTAATGAAGACAACATACCCAAAATAATAACATTCCAACTTACTTACATACCCATTAAGATAAATATTCGGACAACTTGTAATCGGTGTTGTTAATCAAAAAAGTCGTCATGTACATACAATTGAAGTCTTTTAACAATGAAATAGCAACCTTAAGTCATCAATAAATTTTGACCAGAAAAGGGAAACTAGTTATTTTCATCAAAATACAAAGAGATAAAAAAATTATTACAAAAAAATTTTAGAAAAAAATTTGGTTTAAGAATCCTTGAAAACTTTGCCACAATTTTTCGCGTTGTAGTTTTGAATTTTTCATTATTTTTTTGAGGTCGTCAAAAAAACAAAAAACAAGTCAAATTAAATTATATGTCGATTCCTTTGAGCACCATAGTCCTTAGTTAAATGGAAAAATAATTTTTTTATACCCTACACCCAGGGTATATTCACTTTGTCCTTCCGTTTGTAACGCAGGGAAGGAGGCGTGGCAGATATAGAAAAGTATATATATTCTTGATCAGCATCACCCCCTGAGTAGATATAGCCATGTCCGTCTGTCTGGCTGGCTGGCTGGCTGGCTGGCTGGCTGTGTGTTGAAATACACTTTTTTGGAAAACTGAGCAAGATATTTCAATGAAATTTAGTATACTGTCTCCGTAGTCAAAGTTAGCTCGGGGGATTGAAAATGATCAAAATCGGTCAACGGACACGCCTACCGCCCATATAAAAAATATATTCAAAATGCAATTTTATGAGTATTTTTCACGACAATGCAACCAAAATACACACAAATGCTACGAATTGTTAGCGCAATCTCTGAGAAAAAACTAAGCAAATTTAGACAAGAGGGCGTGCCACCTCCCATATAAGCAAAAGCTTCAAAATGCTATACTGAAAGCGTTTTTTGAGATAATCCAACCAAACTTCACTCAGACACTAAAAACTATAAATGCACTCTCTAAGCTAAAACTGGACGAACTCGGACAAGAAGGCGTGGTACCTCCCATATAAGCAAAAGCTTCAAAACGCTATACTGACAGTGTTTTTTGAGATATTCGAACCAAATTTGACTCAGACACTAAAAATCATAAATGAAAGCTCTCAACGAAAATTGGGTGAAATTGGACAAGGGGGCGTGGCACCTCCCATATAGGCAAAAGTTTCAAAATGCTATACTCAAAGAGTTTTTTGAGATAATCCAACCAAACTTCACTCAGACACTAAAAACTATAAATGCAAGCTCTGAACAAAAACTGGGTGAACTCGGACAAGAGGGCGTAGCACCTCCCATATGAGCAAAATTTTAAAAATACTGCAGTGTAGGGTATTTAATGTTTGGCCAGGCCAAATTTTACACCCTTACTAGTTACAGCTTATTTCTGCAGTCTCCTATTAATTTTCTTAAGACTAGTGGACAGTTGTGGTTGTATATGCTGAAGACGCCCACCAATAGCCATTCAGTTTAGGAACTAAAATTTTAAAAAAAATAAACAATGAAAAAATATTTAGATGCACCAATAATTAGCATGAGTTTTTTTTTATTACTTACATAGCTGATATTTTTAACTAAAGGTATTTCTACATTTGCTTAGTAAAAACTTTAAAAATTAAAATAAAATGTATTACAAAATTTTAGCGGATGGCGTTAACATTTACATATACATATTGATTATTTTTTGTTTCTGATAAATTATGCCTTCCTCATAAATAATATTCTATTAAAACATTGTGAAAGTCGAAAATTCAGACGTTTGACGGTTCTTGGGTTATTAACACAATTCAAATTAGCTGAATTCAATGATCATTATCATTTTTATGGGTTAGCTCTTGTTTTCGAGATATTTAGGTTTAAAAATTTTACCTATTACACAAAAAACAACCCATATGTAATATTTGTCGCTTTTTCTAAAAGTTAAAGGTTTTACCTTTCAAATGATGAAAAAATGGACAATTTATTGTAACATTTGCAAAAGTTATAGCCCTTTAAAAATTATTTCCAATTTAATCAAGTACACCATGTCGTATGAGTAACATTTAATTAACATGGAATACCAAATTCTCGCATAACTTAACACATGCAGTTGCTATAAAATATTTAATGAAACGAAATTTGATCAAACAGAATAGGTATCTGAAAAGGTTGGAATATTGGGTTTTTATCTAAGCAATACCCGTCATTCATTATAGTTTTTTACACTTCTCTTATTTTAAAAAAAAATTATGTAAGCAATGTAATAGTAGATTTAAGCCAAGCCTTTGTGGATTACACGAAATACGTCTTTTTCTGTATATTTGATGCAAAATGTCCAGGTTAACGTCCAGCCTCAATAAATTCAATTGTAAAATCTTTCAATTATTATTTCATGTTAAAGAATTGGTCTGAAGATGTTTATGGGGCGATACATACCTATACTTGTCACTATAGCCACCTGTAGTTGATAGTCAATTGTCATAAAATTGGTGTTCGAAAAATGCGTGAAAACAATTGTAAATTATTGCAAACAAAAATTTTGAAACTTAAAAATTGGACATTACTCATAAAATGTATGCATTTATTAATTTCGCACATTTAAGCTTTACATTTTAACACTATTGAAGAATTCAAACGAGGTAGCTGTGTGGAAATAAGTATTTTAAATTAGAAATCATATTTGTTGTTGTTGCTAAAGTCCCATAGTAATCATATGGTACTACCATTATACTGAAGTTTTAAAAATTACTTTTCCAATTTCGGCGAACTGACTGGCTGTAGTTCAAGAACATCGATTGGATTTTGCACATCCACCATGTCATCCTCTCTTACAAAGGCACCATCTACAACATCCATGATATTATCAGCTACTTGTTTTGCCCCAATGTACAAATCATCAATTTCTTCATCAGAGCTTTCAATTGCAGAAATTTCAAGTTCCCGTACTGCAGTCATTAATATTTTAAAACCTTTTTGTCGTTTTTGAATTTTACTATCTAAATGTTTGGCTTCTTGTTTCAGTTCATTCATTTCTGCACTCAATTTCTCCAGTTGCTTTGCTGTCTCTTTCCTATCAGGTTGCGATATAATAACTTTAGCTAAAGCATCATATTCCTCACGATTTTTGCGAATTTTCTTGGCAACCAATAAATCGAGTTTACACGTTTCTAGTTCTTCCTTAGCATCTTCAATATTTCTGTCTATATCCGTTGAGAGTTTTTCATAGTTTTTAATTTCTTCATCAATCATTTGTAGCGCAAATTTTGATTTATGTCCTGCAAATGTACATTGTGCCCACTGTGCCATTAGACGATCGAAAAATATTTGACTGTAAATTTTGTTTTAACAAATCAGTTTTATTATTTTTCTTTCCATAGTATCCATGATGGCTCATGTTTCGTTTACGGATAAATTAGATAAAATTCTGAAACAAATTTCTTTCAAAAAGTGTCTGCAAGATCTGGTCATGAAGAAATAGCCATCGGAAGATCCGGATATTTGAAAAATTTCACGAAATTTTCAGAAAATCGTCATATCTCAGATACTATGCATCTGATAGAAAATTTAAATGGTTATAAAAATAAAAAAATACCTTTAATAGAACACCAACATTTTTCAAATCCATCCGGGGACTCGCGGTTTTTTATGAAAGATATATCAGTATCTTCTGATGGCTATATCTCCGAAACCTGATAATGCAGACACTTGTTTTTGTTCTTGTTCTGATTCATTTTTAAAGGCCTTTTAAGGGGTAAAAAAAAAAATTCCGAATTTATCCGTAAAGGAAACCTGCTGTAAATTAACTTACTCCTGTGGGTCGTTAGTATTAGTACCATTACCACCATTACCATTGCACCATTTGATAAAATTCTTTAATAACATATTTAAACGTCGATCGTCACCGGTTCCATCGCCATCAATAAGCAATCGTCTTTTTATGATTTCCTCTGCGTGGCACATTTATTAATATGTATATTTATTAAAATATGAATATTTCAACTTACCATCTCCCATAATGTATTAAAATTATTTAACTTAACAAAATTATATTGAAATATTTATATTCCTGAATAAACAAAGGAAGGGATGAAAAAAAAAAAAAAAAACAAACTAAATGTCAATTATGGCAGTGATGCCAAAATGTATTTAATTGTAACAGAATAACATATTTTTCACCCGATCAAAAAAAGTATATCAAAAATATATCAAAATGATATCAAAAATTTGTCAGTGACATACAAAATTTTGATAAAAAAAGGATATCACAGTGATATACGGAATGTGACGCTTTTTGTATATCACCATGATATCAAAAAAAGATAACAAAATGATATCAAAAAAAGATATCAAAATGATATCAAAAAAAGATATCAAAATGATATACAATTTTTGTACATTTCTGATACAAAAATGACAACCAATTTTGGGTCCGATAACTAAAGTGACGCAGATTATGGCCAAATTTTACAATATTGTGGTTAATCGTCGTCAACTAGTTTTTTTTTGTACTCAATTATATTTTTCATTTGCTTTTTCACTAATTTCATGGCAAAACTCGCTTCTTACTAAAATTGGTTGCTCGTCCGTTTTCCATACTTTTAGTTTTTCCAACCACAGGCCGCATGCAGCAACTGAATGGAGTGTCGGTTTTTTTGCACTCAATTATATTTTTGTGCTTTTCACTAATTTCATTAGAAAATTAACTTATTCACTCAAATTGGCTGCGCGTTCGTCTTCTATAATTATCTTTAAATAAAATTCACAAACGAAAACGTAAAATTTGACATATCAGCAGCTGATAAATTTTTGATATCATTTTGATATACATTTCTGATACAAAATTGACATGTCATTCAATGATATCAAAAATATACCAAAATGATTTACAAAAAATGGATATCAGCCGCTGACAAATTTTTGATATCATTTTGATATACATTTCTGATACAAAATTGACATGTCATTCAATGATATCAAAAATATATCAAAATGATATACAAAAAATGGATATCAGCCGCTGACAAATTTTTGATATCATTTTGATATACATTTCTGATACAAAGACAAGAACTTGACAAGTTTTTTTGATCGGGCACATGTCCAAGCCGAAGTTGGTTTGAATTCAAAGTTTAAATTGCTAACCCATATCGTACCTTTGATGCGTTAACGAATTGCTCTTGCTTGCAAATTTTTTTCGTTGTAATATTTCTATATAATGGAAGTTTTATATTTTTTATTTCTATATAATGGAAGGTTTATATTTTTTATTTCTGCGGCAGGAAGGAAAAATTACTTAATTCGATACAAGCAAAATAGTTTTGAGCTCAGTTGTATTTTAATTTTTGAGTGTTTTGTTAGTGCTTATTAAGATCCTAATAACGTTCAAAAACGAAAGAGTGATTTTATCAAGAACTATTGACAATTGAGCTCAAACCTATTTTTGCTTAAGTCGATTTAAGCAGTTTTTCCTTCCTTCAAAAGTAAAGCTTTTTTTGGATTTTAGAAATTAGTCAAAAAGATTAAAATTAATCAAATGTGGACAAAACCTGCGGAGGAGGGCTAAAAAAGGACTAAACTTACATTCCACAGCAATGATTTAGATTGCAAGTTCTTTGGGTGAACAATATACAGCGCTCAGATAGGTGATGCGTATACGAATCAATGGCCACTCCTCTGAGTAACATTTTATGTTACTACTAAGAAAAAATACTTTTGAAAACAAATTTAAATAGCAGTCTTGGTCATGGATATTGAGTACTGTTCTTGGTTTTGATATTTAGTCATGGTCTAGTTATTGGACTTGGCTGCTAGTCATGATTCAATAACAATGGTTATGGCAAGTTGTCAAAATAAAACTAGTAAGGGTGTAAATTTTGGCCTGGCCAAAAAATAAATACCCTACACTGCAGTATTTTGAAAATTTTGCTTATATGAGAGGTACCACGCCCTCTTGTCCGAGTACACCCAGTTTTCGTTCAGAGCTTGCATTTATAGTTTTTAGTGTCAGAGTGAAATTTAGTTGGATTATCTCAAAAAACTTTTTCAGTATAGCATTTTGAAACTTTTGCTTATATGGGAGGTGCCACGCCCCCTTGTACGATTTCAACCAATTTTTGCTGAGAGCTTTCATTTATAATTTTTAGTGTCTGAGTCGAAGTTGGTTCGAATATCTCAAAAAACGCTTTCAGTATAGCGTTTTGAAGCTTTTGCTTGTATGGGAGGCGCCACGCCCTCTTGTCCGAATTCGCTCAGTTTTTTATCAGAGCTTGCGCTTACAATTTGTAGTACTTATGTGTATTGTGGTTGCATTGTCGAGAAAAATACTCCTAAAATTGCATTTTGAATATAATTTTTGTATGGGCGGTAGGCGTGTCTGTTGACCGATTTTGCTCATTTTCAATTCCCCGAGCTAACTTTGACGACGGAGGTAGTGTACCAAATTTCATTGAATTATCTTGCTCAGTTTTCCCAAAAAGTGTATTTCAACACACAGCCAGCCACCCAGCCAGCCAGCCAGCCAGCCAGACAGACGGACATGGCTATATCGACTCAGGAGGTGACGCTGATCAAGAATATATATACTTTTCTATATCTGCCACGCCTCCTTCTCTGCGTTACAAACGGAAGGACAAAGCGAATATACCCTGGGTGTAGGGTATAAAAAAATGGAACCCTGATCTTGCCTTGCTATCTGTCAAAAGACTATAATCAAAATCAAGAATTTTGACATTTTCGTAGTTTAAGAAGAATCAGCATTTGTTATCGCTGCAACCAGGGTAATTCAACCATGGCTGCTAGTCACTACTCCAAATCATACGGTCTTGATCTTGACCTTAGAAATAAAATATTGCTATAAAAATTGCAAAAGTTTGTTGAGTATGCGAATTTTCAAACCTTATTTATCGAAGCAGTTGGGTTTTTATACCCTACACCCAGGGTATATTCACTTTGTCCTTCCGTTTGTAACGCAGAGAAGGAGGCGTGGCAGGTATAGAAAAGTATATACATTCTTGATCAGCGTCACCTCCTGAGTCGATATAGCCATGTCCGTCTGTCTGGCTGGCTGGCTGGGTGGCTGGCTGGCTGGGTGGCTGGCTGTGTGTTGAAATACACTTTTTGGGAAAACTGAGCAAGATAATTCAATGAAATTTGGTACACTGCCTCCGTCGTCAAAGTTAGCTCGGGGGATTGAAAATGAGCAAAATCGGTCAACGGACACGCCTACCGCCCATACAAAAATTATATTCAAAATGCAATTTTAGGAGTATTTTTCACGACAATGCAACCACAATACATATAAGTACTACGAATTGTAAGCGCAAGCTCTGATAAAAATTTGAGCGAATTCGGACAAGAGGGCGTGGCACCTCCCATATAAGCAAAAGCTTCAAAACGCTATACTGAAAGCGTTTTTAGAGATATTCGAACCAAATTTGACTCAGACACTAAGAATTATAAATGAAAGCTCTCAGCAAAAATTGGGTGAAATCAGACAAGGGGGCGTGGCACCTCCCATATAAGCAAAAGATTCAAAATGCTATACTGAAAGAGTTTTTTGAGATAATCCAACTAAATTTCACTCTGACACTAAAAACTATAAATGCAAGCTCTGAACAAAAACTGGGTGTACTCGGACAAGAGGGCGTGGCACCTCCCATATAAACAAACTTTTCAAAATACTGCAGTGTAGGGTATTTATTTTTTTGGCCAGGCCAAAATTTACACCCTTACTAGTTTTGTCTTGATCTTGTTTTATCAGCGTCTTGGTCCTGAAAAGATACCAATACCAACAATCAAGATCAAGACTCATTTTGCTCATCACCAATTTGAAGTCATATCCTGGCCCTTTAAAGGAATACAAAAAAAGATTTATTTGATGGATAAAATTAGGTGCACACTTACATATTTAATCGTGCTCAACGTTCATTCATAAAAAAGGCGGTTCCACGCCCCAAAAATATAGTTTGTCATGCCCGAGAAATTGTTCGACACAGATCGATGAAATTTTTGCATATATAAAGGGTACCTGAACAATTGCGAGTAAAACGTTAACCAGAAAAATAGGCTGGTCCAATATCTGGTGCCTTATGAATATGTACCAAATTTTATACATCTGCATCATATACCCACTTAACATTCTTTATAATTATTACAAAAAATTTAAAAAAAGTATGTTGAAAGTTTTGGTTCGATTTGTCTTAAAACATCAAGTCAAATTCAGGTTTAAAATTCAAAATTTCTGCTATTGCAACGATAAATTTGACGATGAATATATTTAAGTTTTCATTGTAGATAACTTAAAGGCGCGGCACCAAGTTTATTTAAACGACAACCTATCCGATTTTTTAGGGCTTATAAATTCTAATGTAGTTTTTTATTAAAAAACAAAGCAATTTCTGTGTATCTTACATCAATAAAGTGGTGATCGGTTCGATTTCGATAATGCAATGGCTGCTGCTTGCAAGGAAGCGAGAGGTCAATGCTTAGTTAATTCGTTGTTAAGCTAAAGAGTTCAAAGCTATGGTTCAAAGTATTTGTTTTCAAAAATTGAAAAGTCAAATAATTTAACGATACAACCTTTTTTGCTACTAGAAATGTCAAAACGTTTGTACCCGTCATCCGCCCTAGAAAAAACAATATACTTGCTCTGTTTTCATGTTCCATTCAGCAAGAAACATTTTTGATCTGAGAGCAAAATCTAGATTTCCCAATGGAAACCGGCATAAGAAAGAAATTGTATCATAAAGTGTTCCTCGGATGCAGTTAGGGAAATGTGTAAATTTATCAAAACATCTGCCTATATAATTTAAAAAACAGGTATAAGTTATGTATAAGTTATGACAAGCTATGAAGTTAGAGATTATCAGGCCTGTTCCGTAATCCATGTGGTTTCAATTACTTTTCACAATAATTATGAGTGACGCGATAAAAGATATTATAATCTTTTTTTGCGGAAAGCTACAGGTTCTAGAAATTTTATTGATTTGTAATTACGAAAAAGTAACCGTTTGGAATATATTCGATAAAATCGAATTTTTCGAATATTTCCTAAACGGTTGCTCTTTTGTTAATGGAATTAATTCAATATTATTTATATGACCTGTAATTCACCACAAAAGCGATTCTAATACTTTTTATCGTTCGACTCATCATTTTCATCAAAAAGTGTCTTAAATGAAATTAAATTGAAATCGCACGGATTTCGGAACAGGCCTGATACTACCACTTTTTTTCACAAAAAGCTTTCGATTTATTTGTCACCTTTTAAATAAATATATAGGGGATATCACAAAAAAATCGTCCATGTCTGGCTACGCTCTTGTAAGTACCAGTGTAAAAGGCGTTTAAGTTGACTAATGCGCACACGAGAATGCAAAATAAAGTCTACTTAACTTCACGTACGATGCTTGCAATCCGAAAGAAACAAATTTGAATTAATAATAATATTTGTTTTTATGCTAAAGAATGAGTTATTTCAAATGTGACAAATCGTGACACTTGCTCAAACACCCTTTCCTCCTAGGAGCGTCACGAGGTTTATGGACAACCTCTAATATTTCTAAATCAGTCCCAACTTAAACTTAAATTCAGATTGAAATAATAAAAACCTTAAAGCTTCAAAACATTCTTAAAATAAAACTATAAAAGATAAGTAAATGAACGCATTGAGCATTGATTGATTTTCTTCTATTATTTTAGTTTTGCAGATGATTTTTGTGACATCACAAACTTGCTTATGGCTAACCTAATATGAGAGACGAAAGCTTAAATTCGGAGTTCAAACGTAAAAGCAAATGAAATTTTTACCCTGACAGACGACGGTTTATGACAGCTTCTGTATATAGCTAACAGCTGATTTGTTTGTTTACTTGTTTTGACTGGATCTGCTCACCTGCTGATAGTCCTCAAACCAGTTAGTGCGTTTTTTTTATTCCGGTATTAAAATGAAAAAATTTCATTGGTTTTTATCTATACATATTAGAGGTATTCACGATCTAGAGTAACGTCCTGAGTAACAGAGTAACAGGGTAATAGTGCACAACCACAACAACAAAATATACGTAAGTTACTCTGTTACTCTTTTAGCCTTTTAGTCAAGGTATTTTCTAGTGTAAAATAATCTTACACTTTTGCCTTTTTTTTACTATTTCTATTTCTATAGAAACGTTTGAACTTGTTTATGATTGAGAGGCAATTTTCGTTCATCAATAATAAAAATTTGAATGAGAGCAAAATATTCAATTAAAAAAATTTTTTTTTTGTTGGCAGCTAAAATTATTTTGAGAAACAAAAAGCAAATATAAGTGCAAAGTATTGAGTATGCTCACTATTCAGAGTAACTGAGTTCACTTTTACCCTGTTACTCAGCTTGTTACTCCAGATCGTGAATAACTCTATTGTTTATTTTTATTTTCGGTAATACTTCGGCAAAGTGGCTCCAGCCATATTTCCGTCCCAAAAAAAGATGGTATCGAATTAGCGGTTTTTTTATAATATCAGATCACTCTTACAAGGGGCAGAAGGTTTTTGAATCGAAAAATCATGTTGTTGACTCAAAAATCGGCAATGTCGGTGTTGGATTTTTGGGAGTTTTAAGTCCTGAGTTGCGGCCGCAGGCCGCCCACCTACCCCTAACCCCTAGTTTGCTAGCCACAGTAATTTTTCATAAGACTGGAGCCACTTTGCCGAAGTATTACCTTATTTTCTTCTTCTTCTTCAATTGCCACAAGCAATGTTGTGACAAATCCATTTTCTTTTTTTCTTGTTGAAAATATTTCTTAACTGAAATGACATTTATAAATTTTATAAAGTGAGACAACCGGATGTTTTTTCTGTCAAATTATTATAATCTATTACTATTACCCAACAAAATTCGCAATTAGACTGTCAATGCGGATTTAAGCTGTTGTCTGTCTACGCTATAAGACCTTCATCAATGCATTGTCTACTGGGTTGTCTACTATTGAAACTCAGTGACTTATTGTAATAGATGAGTAACAACTTGTTCTTACTACCAACATTGACAAGCAAAATCATTAAAATCTGATATCGTAAATATAGCTAAAAAGAAACGTCAAAATCGAAATAGAAAAAATTGAATCAAATTCTTCTTTCTTTAGTTGTCAATTTGACACCGGCGGTAATGTGTGTTTGTGGGTCGTTATCTGTTGAGTTTTTAAAAAAAACTAGTTGGTTAAAACGTGTGGTAAATTCAATTTATGTGTTTTTTGTAGCGAGTTAAAAGAATAAACAAAAAACTATGTGTTTCCGCAATATGAGTGCTTGAAAGAAAAAAAAAAAAAAAAATCAAAATATCGATGGAATTATTTTAATATTTTTCAATTGCTTCATAAAGCAATTGAAGCATAAACTTCCGATTCAATACAAGAATTGTGAAAAAATATTAAAAAATTATTCCAATTCCACGTAGTAGAAACGCGAATAACGATTTACATATTTACAAAAAATACTCGACACATGCATACATACTTACAAACGCAGACTTGAAGAACATGGACACAAGAACAAAAATAAAGACTTTTTTTTCTGTTGGCAAAAAAATTCATGTGTTTTTCCAATTTATTTATTTTTAGAAATATGTATTTTTTTATTTGTACAAAATGAATTTGCTGTTCCTCTTTGGCGCACAAATATATGTATGTACATAGGTACAAACAAATTGCAAAATATACTTAAATATTAACAACAAATGCAACAACAATGGTTGGAACTTTGCGTGTGTGCAATTTCGTTTTTGTTATTTTGTGAAAGCATTTAACGAAAAATTTTAAAACTTTCTATTTTTTTTGAATTTTGAATAAAAAAAAAATGCATTTTGTCTAGCCGTTTTTATTATTTCGATTAATCATGAATTGCCATAATTAAAAAAATCACAAATCATGCCTACGTACGACAAAAACACACAACTTTTCATACTTCTCTAGTTGCCAAGCCGCGCGCAACGCACAGCCGGTCTTTTTCAAAGCTGAGTTCTTCATATTCTTGTTAGTAAAAAAAAGATAAAAAACCAAAAAAAAAAAAAATGGTTTATTGCTTAAACAGCGAATAAAACAATTTCTTGTTTATTTGTGTACTATTGGTTTCAACATCATCCCTGTGCTCTTTGTGGTAAGTTGAATATCAGCTTCTTCTTTTTTTGCACTTTCAACTTTTATCATTCAATCAATCATTCATTCATGCTTACCTTATACCTTCAACAGAGTTGCCATGTGCAGCTAAATTCAGTTATTCACATTTATTTGAGTGTTTATACCCTACACCCAGGGTATATTCACTTTGTCCTTCCGTTTGTAGCACAGAGAAGGAGGCGTGGCAGATATAGAAAAGTATATATATTCTTGATCAGCGTCACCTCCTGAGTCGATATAGCCATGTCCGTCTGGCTGGCTGGCTGTGGAAATATATTTTTTGGGAAAACTAAGCAAGATAATTCAATGAAATTTGGTACACAGCCTCCGTCGTCGAAGTTAGCTTCGGGGATTGAAAATGAGCGAAATCGGTCAACGGACACGCCTACCGCCCATACAAAAATATCTTCAAAATGCAACTTTTGGAGTATTTTTCACGATAATGTTACCAAAATCCACATCAATTTACAGCAAAATTTTCAAAATACTGCTGTGTAGGGTATTTAATGTTTGGCCAGGCCAAAGGTAACACCCTTACTAGTTTTTTTTTTACTTTTTGGTATTTTTTCTTTTCCACTCCAATTTAAACCTTCTTCACATCATATTAATCTTTCTTCAAATCCATGTTGGAATCCATATTATTAATTGCATAAGTTAAGGATTGCAAGGGTCCAAAAATCTTTCACTAGGTTTGCTTTTTATTTTTGACCTTGGAAGTTGGGAGAAATGTTTTTTCAGTTTTATTTTTATATGACATTATTTCACCTGCAGTTGATGTTACCAAAATCCACATCAATTTACAGCAAAATTTTCAAAATACTGCTGTGTAGGGTATTTAATGTTTGGCCAGGCCAAAGGTAACACCCTTACTAGTTTTTTTTTTTACTTTTTGGTATTTTTTCTTTTCCACTCCAATTTAAACCTTCTTCACATCATATTAATCTTTCTTCAAATCCATGTTGGAATCCATATTATTAATTGCATAAGTTAAGGATTGCAAGGGTCCAAAAATCTTTCACTAGGTTTGCTTTTTATTTTTGACCTTGGAAGTTGGGAGAAATGTTTTTTCAGTTTTATTTTTATATGACATTATTTCACCTGCAGTTGATTGTCCAGAATTGTTAGGTCTGATTCATTTTATTGTTCCGCCTAGATCACTGAGAAATCATATTCCGTTTAGTTTGGATTAAAATCGCCCAGTGTTCAAAATTCGATCACAAATCTATTAAATAATTTTGGTACTTTTTGGACACTTAGTATTTTTTTTTTTGCTATTTGGTACGAAATAGAAAACCTCTTTTATCATTTCTGGAAAAACAAACAAAACAAAAAACATTTAGTCAGAGCTATGCTTTTTGTCTTTCTTTTTGTCCTTTATCCTTTTTTCAGCTCTGTGTGACTGTGTATTTTGTTGTTTTTAATATTGAAAAATTTATTTAATTAAAGTCAAAATATAAACATAATTTTAACTTTGTGCATATCTACACACAAATACCTTTCTAGTAGACCTAAGTAAATAAATATAAATAAACCTTTTCCAAGAAAATTCACCTGCAATTTTTACAAATCAAATTAATCTTTTTCCAAGTTGTCCTGTCAACACCTTCAACATTTTGTAAAGTGTTCGGTAGACACAATATTTATTCATACACCAAGTTTCATAATATATAGGGAATTCTCAGCAAGTGTGACTTTCGGTGTGAACAGGTCTCGGTTCGCCGAGTGAGCATCCGCTGCATTTCCCATCCATTCTAATATGTCTTGGACACTTATTGGATGATGCGAAATATGAAAACATGCTTGTATTACCGCCTGGAAGCTTAATTTTTTAATTTTTTTTTGTTGAAATTCGAGCAAAATCCACAAATTTTGAGTGTGAATTGAAAAAACCGCTTCCGTTATTGAGCTATAACTTTTGAGGCGGTTCAGCGGATTGTTTGGGGCTTTCAGGATCTTTAACATGGGCGTCAAGACGTATGAAAACCCGCATTCCGTTAATGTACTTCTGGTAGAACGCTAGATACGGGTCTCTCAAGTAGTGTGAATGGTTTTTACCCGAAGTCTGGTAATTTACGGTTTCTAACATGCTGCTCTGCAGGCGATTGTTTTTTCGCAATATTCCCCATGAAATATTATTTCTTAATGTGTGCCACCTCTGGTTCGGTGGTAACACACTTGAGAAGATGCTCAAATGGCGATTTTTCATGCGTAATTGCGTCTAAAAAATGGTGTTTTGATAGACACAAAAACCCGGGAGCACAAAACAGACTCAAACCTTGCGTGTTCATTGAATCTAGGGCCAATTAATATGTAATAAAATCGCCCCCCAGTACAAACGTCAACAATGGCGAAATTCGAGCAAAATTTTGAGTGTAAATTGGAAAAACCGCATCTGTTATTGAGCTATAACTTTCTAGGCGGTTCAGCGAATTATTTGGGGCTTTCAGGATATTTCACATGGGTGTTTAGACCTAAGAAAACACTGCAGCTGAAGCTTGCGGCGTAGTACGAAGTTTGAACTTGTCTACTTTGCCGCTTGCGGCAAGCATTTTGATAGAAAGACGGAGTTAGCAAATTGTTGCAATTAAAGTTGTAGATATTATTTAAGTCTTTTTTATGTGAATAAAAATGGTGCAAATTTTATAGGTTGGCAACTCTATTCTATAAGCCTCAACTTCTTCATTCTGTTCATATAATTTGCTTGACGCGATTCATCGTTTACTATGATTCATATTATACAAGAATCATACTACAGCTTCACAACCACCTTTCGTTGTCAAAATATCAAATTTTTAATCTCTAATGTTTTGATTACTGTTGTCTAAATAAGAAATGAAATGCATTACAAGTTTTGACATCACCCTCCGTTTTCGAGATATGAACTGTATTTCAGAGAAACTGCATTTTGATAAAACCATGTTGCATCTAATAAAGGATACTAATCCTTTTCAGCGATCGAAGTTCGTCTACCCATCCCAGTTTAAATATAGAACTAAAAATTATTAAAGAAACACATGGTTTCGTGTGGAAATTGGCATTTATAGTATTAATTTTATAGTTCCGAAACTTTATGCTTAAATTTAGAAGATATGGAAGGTGTAGGTATGAAATTTGTTTCAAATTTATAAATTGGCACCCGGATTTTCGTTGGGCGTCCCTGGTTAGGTTTGTAAGTTCAACGTGAAAATTAGTACATATGTAGTAATAAAAATAACATTACTTCATGATTTCATATTCACATCTATCGGTTTATTTTTATTATTTATATGCGCTATTAAACATCCAACGTGTAGTTTATCCATCATGTACTAAAAGTTCTACGCTGTTGCGATATGCATATTTTGAGGCCAACCATTATGGCGGTACAAACAAAACCGTCACGTCAGTGCTTAATCTAAGCTTGATTTTTAGATGACTCAATCAATTGCTTGGAATGTATGGAAAATAAATTAGCATGAACACCGCAGAAACAAATAAAACAAATTATTTTGTTTTTTATTGAAAAAATAAAGCACAAATATCTTTATACCAGGAAATAATCGTTAAAACTTTTATTTTTTGATGAACTTCATTGGGATACAAAGATTTCATTGATTAAATTAATTGTAGGTGCTTGTTTTCCTACCGTGTTATAAAGGGTGTCCCATAATTCAAGCAAAACTTAAATTTGCTAACCAAAAAAGAAAAACAGTTTGACAACTAACAGTTTCGGGCTAGTAAACATGCATTGAAGGAGGAGATTAGACGCTGCATCATCGAAATTTAAATGCTTTAATTTACAATTGGTTAGTAAATCTTCCTAAAAAAAAAAATATTGAAATTTAGCCACTTTTATGCAATATGGTCATGGATAATTTCGGCAAAACAGTGCGTATAGTATGTGCCAGCTAAGCCGAGGAGGTCATTTACCCGATGTGTTATTCCATACATACGTATAACACTATCTACTAAATGTTTCAATAAATAAAAATACTATTAAAAGAAAATGTGCTTTCTATTTAATTCAAATCTTTCGTGAAAAGCGAGCAAAATATCTCTTGTCTATGATTCATAACTTTCGAATTTTTTATCAAAAAGTTTTTTTTTTAAATTTTATATTTGTCATTGTTTAGCACAAGTTTACAAACTGCAATCAAATCTTAACTACTGACCGTTTAATGTTATTGCAATTGAAAAGAATTTAAAAACAAAGTAAAACAGATCGAATGCGACAATTTCCAATGAAAATAATAAACATGAAATGAATTGTTGAGAGAGGATGGGATATAAAAAATAGTTAGCAAATTTGTCAGAATAAATTTCACGTGTTGAATAAATTAAGATCAAATAGCAATAAAAAAATAGAAACGGAATATAAATTTTAAATAAATGTAAAGTTAAAATATACAGAAAATAGAAACCATAAAACTTTGCTTGATTTTGTCTTACAGACGGCAATTATTATTCGTTCTGCCTATGTTACCTACCACATTGAATTTGGAACTCGTGTTTTGTATTAGAGTATAGCATTTTTTTATATAAATATTTTTTATCGTAAGTATGATTCAGCAAAGAATATGAAAATAACTAAGAACGTATCGCAAAATACAAACGGTATATCGCTATGATTAATGATTTCCTCTGAACTTCAGTAAGATAAGTAAAAGGCTTTATGTTTGTTGAGGTTAGACATATACACATGTGCTTTCGGATTTTTTCTTCTTCCAAAGCTAAGCTATTGTTATAACAAAAAAAAAAAAAGTTTAAAATTTGTTAAATGTGTACGAATATCTATATTATACACGCCGAGCACCAAAAATGAAGTTTCATAAAAATTTATAGAAAACTGAGTATGCAAAAATTTCTCTGCATTTTTGTAGACTAAAATAAAAAACAAACCAAGGAATCCTACCTAGCCTCATTAACTAGTAATTGAATTTTGACCCATTTGTACTTTTTACTATAAAATTAAGATTGTGCTTATTTGAAAAAAAAAAGTTAAAACAAAAATAGTAATTTAAGATATATTTTTTGGTGCTAAATCTTAATGAGATATCCTTACCTAACCCTTTTACGCTTTTTATTTACCAATTACTTTAGTTCAGTGTCAAATGTCTTGATAGTACTTGGATATGAAAGAAGAAAAATAAATACTGCACAGAACTGTGTTTTTTGATTTGTTTCAGTTCAGTTGAGGGCGTATTTCCATGATAAACAAATTTTCAGTAATAAGAAAAAACTTTAAGGGACTGTTTAAAGTACCTTATTTTTTAATGCCTCCAATGCAATAGTGAGTAGACTAATAATTCTAGTCCCTTATAATTTTTATAAAAAATATTAAAGGTTCCTTCGGCGACTATACGGAACACGTCTTTTTGTATCAAATTCTAAAAATGTCTAACAGAAATTGGATGGAAATAAGCCTTTTTGAACGAAACTGCGATTTTTTGTCACGATTTTCTCTTGGGAAAAATGCCTTTTTTGTGATGGATTTTGAACTTGAGGATGCATTTTAGCATGATAATGGCGATACGCACTGGTTCAAAATCCTTAAAAGCTAGACAAAAGTCGAAAAAAAAGTTGTTTTAAACTAACCTCAAAAAATCGATACCAAAGATCCAGACGAAAAATTCTGTGAGTTGAAAGTAAAAATTAAGTGTTCACTCTAAAAATTGTTTGGCCACTGTTAAACTGAACCGATTTGAATTTTTGAATATGGAATCTCTTCGTAAAAGAGAGTACTATCGAACCTCTAAACTCAAAACTTGCAAGAGGTTATACTTTTTTGACAATTGTGATTAACTTAAAATCAAATTATTTCACAAAATCAGTTAGCAGTGGTTATGAAAAAAGCCTAGAACTAATTTATACCGCGTCGTAACGCCAAGATTTTTTTTTTTTGTTTAAAAAGATTGAAAACTTTTCTAACACATACAAGAAAATTGAGGTGCCTTTTTTAGTCTTTTTTGTTTGACACGCCCATAGGAAAATTTAACTCATATTGCTTGCCAAGTGTCAATATTTGTTGCTCGTCCGAAATGATAAAATTTTTATATTATTAAACAGTTTGTACTCCATGATAAAGGAATCTAAGACCCATTTTTATGTAGATCAATTTATCGTTGCATACAACTCTGTCAAAGTTAAAGTTTTTAAATAAATTTTTAATAAAGATATAAAAGTCGTGCAAGTATTATTTTTTGCCATTTCGATTCCGCCATTTTGTTTTTTAAAAATCTTATATCAGATTCTTAATCAGTTACCGCAAAAACCCCCGAGTAAATTTTTTTGTTGGATCATCCGCCATTTTGAATCTGCCAATTTCTTTTTTGTTTATCTAATATCAGATTCGTAATAAGCTACCCCAGAAACCCCAAGGTAAAAAATTTCGTCACGAAAATATAATGATTTCGACCTTTAGCCAGCTTTTAAGGATATTGAACCAGTGTGCGATGACATTCTTAGGTTTGTTCGAGGTCGAAAGTGAAAATACTGTATACTGTAGATGAGGAGGTCCATAACAAAACGCAATAATTCGATTTTTGAATTTTTTGGATTTTACGACTGAATTCAATTCTACGTATTGAAATCTATGTAGCCGTTTTTATAAAACACAATAGGCGTCAATAATTTTACTTTTATTCAGTACCAAAAATAATGGTTCAGACCAAAATGACACGTTTCCAAAATTATGTCAACTCTACAATAAAAATAAATTTTTTTGTTACTGTAACTCTACGTGAACTAAGGGGGTCCAGAACAAAACGGAATAATTCCACTTTTTAAGTTTTTAAATTTTTTGACTGAATTCAATTCTACATACTAAAATCTATGTAAATATTGTCATAAAACATAACAAGAGTCAATAATTTTACCGTTTTTCAACACCAAAAGTAAGAATTACTAAGTGACGTATCATATCGCAACATTTCCAAATTTGTAATCTAAATAACTTAAAAGTTAATTGCCAGATAAATTAATTTATTTATGATTTGTACTGTCCCTAGAACCCTTCTATACCACAACAACTGTTTTTAAAAAAATACTATATACAGTAGGAAGCAAAACTGTCAACATTTTTGCTATTTTTGGCTTAGTACTGCTATAGCGTCCGTTCTGATTACATGATCAACAAGAAATATGAACCAAACGAAAGCTTAACCTATCCTCTATTCAAATATGTGAGCAATTTTATCGAACTTCAAGCCATAAAAAAATAATGAACAAAAAACCATTTTGAAAACATGTTGACAGTTTTGCACCACTTTAAGTGATGTGCGTACAAACCTGGAACGTGAATTTTTCCAAGTTTAAACAAACGATTCCAATAGATTCTGTTGTCCTGATATTTTTTCATGGTTTGAAGTTCGGTAAAATTGCTCACATATTTGAATAGAGGATAGGTTAAGCTTCCGTTCGGTTCATATTTCTTGTTGATCATGTAATCAGAACGGACGCTATAGCAGTACTAAGTCAAAAATAGCAAACATGTTGACAGTTTTGCTTCCTACTGTATATATCCAACTGACTTTTATTTTATTGTTAAGATGGATTTATTGCGTTTAGTTATGGACCTCCTCAGATATAGTGGACACTACAAAATGCTACTTTATTGAAGAAACTGGTTTTTCGCTCTCTTCTTGTGCGTCTGTTTTGTTTAATTCTTTCTCGCTCTCTCACGAAAGTGTATGTAAGCTACTACAATCATAGGTAACCAATGCGTTGAAAATTGCAAGTGTTATAATATTATAAATTTTACTGTAATTTTCTACTCGCTAGTTCTACACTGACCTGAAGTATTTGCTTGTATAAAATACAGTATACTGAAGTATTTCTTAGAATCAAGTTTTTTTTTGACACTGGTAAAACAAGACAGTGAACTTCAGTGTCACAATGAAATCAGTGTACAGTGAACGTTAGAATTTTGAATTTTTTGGATCAAGCACTTCAGTACGGTATAAAATTTGCGAGTAAAGAAAAGTACACGATATTTCAAGATGTCTTGTCGTATACAGTACGCTTAAAATTTGTCTTCTAGGTTTTTTTTTCTCAATGCTATAATCATTTTAAAATGACGCCAGCCAAAAAATGAGGTTTGGAAGTTTTGCATACTTAGCACCCTTTAGCAATATTTTCAGTAAATTTTCGTCTTTAAAATCATGACGAAGACCAAAATCATGACCGAGAACTTAAGGCTTAAGGCCAGGATTCAACCAAGATCAAGACCACTGATCTTGGTTTGCTTATTACTAGTTGTTTCGCATAAAAAGTTTTTCAATACAACAAAATATAAATATTTGGGCACTAATTAAGGCGTTAGAGTGGGTAGGATTGATTGAAACTAATTAGTATTAAATATAGAAATTTATGTCTCAAAATATTTCATGAAATGATTACAATGGCAAACAAAGAATGTATTCAGCTTTTGATAAAAATTGAAATCCTTATGTAATAGGAACACACACAAGTATGCATTTTGAAATTATACACTACCATATCTCATATTTATATATAAAAGTAAATAAACTACAAAGTGAACACTTAAGCAAAATATTTACTTTCGAGTTTGTTAGCATGAAAAAAACATAAACAAATGTTTTTCAACTTAATAAAAAATTGTTGCTTTTTTACGCAGTCTCTATTTCTATGCAACGCATTGAGAAGAAATGAAAAAAAAAAAAACTCCATAAACTAAAATAAATACAGACAAAATATATAGAAAAACGCGGATGTCTTTAAGCAAAAGTACACGTGTATGGGCGATTCTACAAAGAAATCGTATTCAAAAAGGTACTTTGTGAATCCATTTTAAATAATTATGACAGAAAGGAAATATAACCGTATTTATTAAGTGGTGGTATAAGGGAATTGTGTGTATATCTATTTGAAATGTAATTCCAGTGTGTAATATTTATATATTCATAGACTTTTGTTAATTGTTAATAAATCAGTTATCTAACCTTATGGTTAAATAAAGCATTAAGTCTTTACTAAGTAGTTGATTTCTTTAAAAGTTAACTGACATAGACGTTATCATTACGGTATGTCGCATGTCCTCGAAATGTTAAATGCGACATTTCTGAAAACTAATCACTTTGATATATTGTAAATTAAGTCCATGATTTCCTTATGTACATACAAATTTGCTAAACAATTTCAAACTTTTTTATTTCACTGATAACAAGTATTTCGGTATTATGAAAGTTTTGTCTTTATAAGATAAGATAATTTATTTTAATATTAAAAGAAGAAGAATCATTAAAATTAATTACATGTGTTGCTATTGCTTGGTCACTATGTATGACATAATTCAATAGAAATTTTTAAATTCAATTGCATTAAAAAATCGGGATTTCATGATTAATAAATACATTTAAAATTTTTAAATTCCTACTTATCATTTAACTTCACTTGTTTTAACTAAGTACATATGTATTATATTAATATTTCGCAGTTGATCAATGTTTGCCCACTTTTAATCTTTTTCATTTGTCCATCTTTGGTTCACAAAATGTTTGCCCACTTTTAATCTTTTTCATTTGTCCATCTTTGGTTCACAAAATTATCAAGAAAACAAAATTTGGCAACAACTTCATATTCCACACGAAGAGTGGAGAAATTTGAAAAGTTTCGAATGTTCTTGTTCCCCTTGCATTTTATTTCGTTTGCATTTAGTAGCATTGTCCAGAGCTTTCATTAGATAGCTTGGATATGCGAAGCTATAATTCCAGATTCATTGCTAATCGAAACGAAACTACGTACATAACTTAATAATTGAAATTTTGTGAATTACCACAACGATGCAATAACATTTCATTTTAATATTGCTATTTCGAAAAAATATTGTATTTTAAATGCCAAATATAAATATATATTTAATATAAATTATCTTCTCTAATATATAGTATGTACGTATGAGTACATGTTCTTGAATGTGTATGTACGTTTTTCATAATTTAATTATTAAATTTGGCTATTGGCCATAAAAGAATTTTTTTTTTAAAAGAAAAATACGAAATTTTCATGTTTTACCTTTTTCGTTTAAATGTAGTAGGTGTAAACCATTTCAAAACGATCAAGATTTTTTTTATGGCACCCGATTTGGCTATAAATTGGCTAGTGAGAAAAATTATTATTTTTTCAAAATTTAAAAAATGGCGGAGATATGGGACTTTAAAATTTTTAGGTTAGTTTTTTTTGAGAAAATTGTACTGAAAAATTGCGGAAGGTACTACATTTTATTGTTTTTCTGGAGAACCACTGGCAGGCCCACTCCAATTTTTGGAAAACTGGTAAGTTACATCTGTAGCTTTTTTTGCAAGAAAAATAAAAAATATCAAAAATGACGTATTTTGGGAAACTCAATATATAAAAAAAAAATTTCGACCACAATTGTATTAAATAATTTTGGTACTTTTTGGACACTTTTAG
Organism: Calliopum simillimum; assembly: GCA_951812925.1. Taxonomy (NCBI): domain Eukaryota; kingdom Metazoa; phylum Arthropoda; class Insecta; order Diptera; family Lauxaniidae; genus Calliopum; species Calliopum simillimum. The sequence continues at coordinate 50,764,030 of OX638369.1, read as the reverse complement.
TACTTTTTCTTTTCTATTTCGTACGAAATAGAAAAACTAATTTATCATTTCTAATATAATTCAAGCGAATTGTCTCTCTCTTTGAGCTTTATCCTTTTTTCAGCTCTGTGTGACCGTGTATTTTGTTGTTGTATTTAATTTTACCTGGCTTTAAATCAGAATATTAACATAAATTTAACTTTGTGCACATCTACTCAAAAATACCTTTCTAATGGTGTATAATTTAAAGTCGTAATCCATTTCTAACATAGTAAAAAAAGATGGACAAGTTTTTGTCTTGCGTATAAATATATAGATATTGGAAAAAGTATTCGAGCTTCTTTTTGAATCTCATTGAAAATTCATGGAACCCATCGAGTAGATTTCTTCGTGTACAGTAGATCATTATAGAATAATCGTGACACAGCCAAGGCACTTAACCCGAAATCGTCAGCAATCATTTTCTGTGTCTACATATCTTTCTCCTAGTTCGTTCTCTACATAAAAATGTCAAGACTGGAATCTTTGAAATCACCTTGAAACAGTTTGAACATATATTGAATTCGGTCCATAAGCAGCTTCGCATTTATTGAAAATTTGTACTGGATTGAGTTGACGCCGAAAGCCGTCCAGAATTGCATGATGAATTTCTTACTATGTTGGTGACGGAATTTCTTTCGACTATTCATCAGTTATTTTACATTTTTCGTATGCACTGCGACCGATGTTTCTGAAGTTTAAAATCGAATATTGTAAGACAATTGAGGCGTTGCCTACAAAAATGTCATATGTCGACTTAGGGCGTTTTGGCGCCCATTGCTTTTTTGAAAAGTTTGGTTCCTCAACTACTTATATGTGTACTAAATTGCATTTTTCAATTCTGTTCACAAAATGTGGTATAAAAATGTGTATGTTCTGTTTAATGAATATTAAGGCGTCTCAGGGCGTTCTTGCCTAAATTACATGTTATTCGTCAGCCGACCAGATTTAAAAATTATTTTAATTGAGTCATTATTGTGCATAAACAAATAAAATATGTTTGCTTTCTTAATTATTGAAGTAAAGTTTTTATTAGAGTCATTAACACATAAAAAGAGACATAATATTAATGAAAAATTGATTATTTCTAACGAAAAATTCATCGAATTTGAGCCGAGAACAGCGTTCATTGATTATACAATAAGTGTTTTCAATCATATCCGTGCATTAAATAACGCATACGTACGCTTATGAATCTTCACAAAATGAAAGAACTTGTTCTTAAAATCTAAGAACAAAATTCGTAAATTTTTTTATGAATCATTTATAAAACGTAGAACTTGTTCATAAAATCTAATAACGAAATTTTCCACTAAAACTTCAGAGGAGTCTGTAGCGTATGTAGTTTTTTTTTATTAAAAGAACGCTCTTGTTCCAAGACCTAGGACATACTATATTGAAATGAAGCAGTGAGTCTTAAGAAAAGTAAGCATAAGATGCTATAGAGAAATCTTTTTAAAGCGCTTTTTCCCATTGGGAATATAAATACTTATCATAGCAAGGAACATGGAACTATGCTTAGGAGTTCCAGGAGATACACACACATACATCGTATGATGTTATGAGCCACATAGAAAATAACTTTTAAGAACACTATATTTACCCTTTTACATAAACATATCTAGAACTAAAAGATGAAATACTGCCTTAAATAATATTTTAAGTTGATGAAATTCTCACTTAAAATTTATGAACGTTTACTTTAATTTTATGTTAACATACATAAAATTTTTGATTTGTAGTTTTATGAAACGTCTTACGCGAATGAAAAAGTTCTTAAAATTTAATATCGGAATTTCATAAAAAATTCTTCACAGAAAAATATTTATGAATTCATGTCCTTACGTTTAATGAATAGTTTTTAAAATCAAAAAATTTGAATTTAAAATTTTTATTTGAAAATCAATGAATTTCGGTGTATGAATGCCGTTCATAAATATCCTTGCAAGTCCACGGACTATTCCAAAACAAAATGGCAAACTACTCCATGGGAGAAACCGACTAGTCCAAATTCTGGTCCCATCACATATAAAGTTCTATTTACGTTTTACATTGTTTGTCATTGGGCGTAACCAATTGTCGCCTTATTACAACCGGACCAGAAAAAAGTCAATTTTCTCCTTATGCATTACAGTCGGAGTAGAAAAAGGCCAATTTTTTTATTTTATTTATAAATTTCAATAAATTTAATTTAAAATTCAAATTTTACACAAAAATGGTCAAAAGGTTTCATATCCTAATGTGCTAAAGAGTTTGTTATATATTTCTGAGCAGTGGATGAAAATTTCCTTATTAATTTTTTATTATGCTATGTTTTATTGGCTATGTTGGACATATGTTTCATTTTCTGCTCCGAAGACTCTTCAAACAAATTGTGGAAATTTATAGAAATTTAAAAATCACCGAGTACAGGATTTGAACCCGGGCCTCTCCACGCAGCGCAAGCCCTTAGACCGATACACTATCGTTTGCTTTTCTTCACAATAGACCAACTGCCAAACAGTAGGTAGTCAGTAACGATATAATTTCACTGATACAATTGGACCACTTTTGGTACTTTTGACGGATTATGCATTACATTTGAACCTTTTTTGATACAATTGACCGACTTTGCATTACATTTGGTCCATTTTTAATACAATTGCTAATTTAAGTGAATTTATCCATTATGGACTACTTCCAAAAAATCTAGACCGAAGGTTGGACTATTGGGGCAATTGACTCCGTCGTTCGTACAGGGATTATGTTCAATATTTTTTTGTGTGTATATAAATATGCAAACGAAATAGGTTCAGTCCATGTTCCATCTCATCATATTCGCTTCATCTTTTTTTTTTTTTTGTTGGAAAGGCTGTGAGGAGGAGCAGTGCACAAAGTTTTCCTTTTGATAAAAATGGGCGGTGTCACGCCTCTTAATGGAAAAAACGTTCCCAGGCTAAACCGCTGCATCGATTTTTATGAAATTTTGTATGAAGATAGGGTAAACACTAAGGAAATATAATATGACCTTTATGTTATTATGTCGGCCTTGCCACGCGCCTAAGGAGAAAATAATAATAATAATAGAGTGTGCAGACATATTTACTAATGAAAGTTTGTTCGCTTAGTAAACAGCTGAGTGGTATTTTTAAAGTCAAATCGATATGGTCGAATTCCGGCCACAAGACAAGCTCTAGTTTCTTTAATTCGGTACCAATTTTTTAATTTGAGGCCAGGGAAAGTACTTTACTAAAGAATCTTTATGCTTTGCAAATTTAAATGGCCATCATTTTGAAAATTTGTTTAAAAAAAACTTAAACACTTAAACAAGCCAGAAAAGGTACATTTTACAAAATTTCTTTTGGCCTCTTCTATCACCTCCCATTATACGTATAACCTGAACGTTTACATCCTGTAGGCTTTCTCAAAATCATCATTTCTTAAATATGACATGCTTTAGTTTTCACGGTAAATTTTTTGGATTGTAATCATTTATATTAAAAAAAATTAAAGCTTGTTAGGCAAGTAACTTTGTGGAGTAAACTCCAAATATCCTTCATCCTACACATGTTCCTTTTTATAACTCTTTGACCACATTTTTCATCTTTATGCGTTATTTTCGAATTAATTTATTTCTGTTTAGATATCTGGGTAATTTTTAAGTAAATCGTTATTGTTTTCATCCACTGTAATTCTTGATTGATGTTAAAAGCAATCTGGAAAATTTTGCACAATTGCGAATTTCTTAAATAAAATCTCTATTAGAGGTTAATATATATTTTTGCTGCTATGTGCATGTTTGGGAAATGTTTGCTTTGTGTTCCAATGGTTCCAGCTAAAATATTTCGTTACGCAACCTGGCATACAAACATTATCATTGAAAAGTCGAGATTTTTTTTTTTTTCTTGTTTAAACAAATATTAATTATATTGTTTTCAATGTTTTCATGTATTTGTATTGGCGGTTTTTCATTCTTACTAGAGTTTCCATTATTTGCATTATCAAAGAGTAAAATTTCTAAAAACTTAATGCAAGGAAATATTTACCTTCAACAGCAGAAAATTCTCATTTAGCTACCAAATCCCATCTTGAGTAGGGTAAGGGAGGGAAATATGGACCACCAATATTTATTTTTTAAATAAAACTCAAAAAACATGAAACAAAACAATTAATTTTATGTTATTCATTAAAGGAAACAATTCACTTTTATACTGATTCACTTTTAGATAAAAATCTCATCAGGATAAAGAAAAAAAAATTAAAAAACTCAAAATACTCAAAATGAAGATCAAAAAAAAAAAAAAAAATGTAGTATTATATGGAATACATAGTCCATATTGCCCCACATGTTTATTTGGTACAGAAGTTGCATATAAAAATATCACTTCCATATCCGACACATTTTTCATGACTCCAAGAACGTCAGATTACACATTCAACCCAAAATTCGCCAAGGTGATCTTCTGAGTGGAGGGTATTTATTATATGCATTTTACACCTTCTTTTCATTTGAAGATTACAAATTACAAATAATGACCATCAGACTCGTCATGTAAACTACAACTAGATTCTCGATTCTTTGGTGGTCCATTTTACCCACACCACGTGTTGGTGAAATAAATGGTTTTTTTATCCAAAACTCTTGTGGTCAATGAACTTATTTTTGCTGATAAATTATAAATGGTATTCACTGACTTTATAAAATTAACCATTTATTTAAAAACACCATGTCTTTAAAGTGAAATAATGAAATTTACTCACTAAAAAAAAATTAGCAGCAAACTCTTTTTTAGAAAAAAAATTTTACAGAAACATGCGACTTCACTGAATGCTAAAATCGCACTGATATAAGCCACACCTGTCCCCACGTGTTTTAAATAAAAAGTGCTTGCACCCAAAATGTTTTTTTGGGGAAATATGCGGAATGGCTCTACGATCAAACATATATAGGTCTTTTTTCAAAGTGAACGGCACTTTTTCAAACCAGGGCCAAAAAACCCTTTTTTAGCACTGTGCTCTATACTAAAACCAAAACAAAAAGTTGACTAAAACGGATACAAAAAAAGAGTATGCAGAAAGTAACCTGCTTGTCCGTAGATTAAAAAACAGTAAATTGAAAAACCCTACAAAATATCGTTTACGAGATATTGCGTTTTTACTTAATTTTTAGTGTTTCTATTGAAAAATTTAAGTATGATAATTTTTATATTGAACTAATTAAACAGTCATTTTTGCAATTTTTCAACAAAAATTTAATTTTTGCGTACAAAAAAAATAATGATCAATATATAGAAACAAAAATAGTCAATTCTAATGTATTTTTTGATGCTAAATCCGAATCTGGTCTTAAAATTGCTCCATCACTTCTGATTTTTGAGATATTCTAACCTGAAATTTTGGCATGTACGGTTTTTTAACCATTTTTGAAGTTATATAACAAGAGCATAAAATTTTTGAAAGTACTATTCTTTTTCTTCAAAGCTCACTTTGATTTATATCGATATCTTTATTTTTCTCCGATATATCGTAACCTAAAAAAAGTTCAAAAAATGCACGAAAGACGCCATTGGCAACATTGGTTGATTTAAATAAAAAGTTGTTAAAAATGATTATGATGTTTAAAAATGTTTCTGTAAAAAGTAATTACTATCACTTGCAATTTACCATAATCATTTTAATAACTTTTTATATAAATCAACCAATGTTGCCAATGGCGTCTTTCGTGCATTTTTTGAACTTTTTTTAGGTTTTTTGGCCCTGGTTTGAAAAGTGCCGTTATCTTTGATCCTAGAGGCATTCCGCATATTTCCCCAAAAAAACATTTTGGGTGTAAGCACTTTTTATTTAAAACACGTGGGGACAGGTGTGAAGCTTTAGGTATCGGCGTAACGTTTAAATGTGAATAACGGTAAATCCTATATACGCAATGGAAACTATCCATGTGGTCCATATTACCCACGTAGTCCATATATCCCTCCCTTACCCTACTTATAAAATTTATATATTTTACAGTCGAGTACAATTATGGTAAAGAATGTTTTTATGAAATTAATATTTTGTGACTTATGTTCGAAAAACTAAAAAAAGACCGAACATTTTACATCAAAATAGCCCCAGTATAAAAATTTTTGACATAGTATGTTAGGAAAAATTACTTGTTGGACATTTAGATACAATTTTAGTAAAATAAAATAAAGGTTTCCTGAATAGTACAGGAGCTACTGATCGAAATCTGAAGAGTCTCTAATAAAAACTTAAGAGGTCGATAAAAACCGTTATGCAGCTAACTTTGCCAGACCCATCGGAGGTTTTACTCAGCTATGGCAGGGTTATCGTCCCAGTATTACCCAGTCTTGTTCCTAATTTTGCCGTTGCAAAGTGTTGTTGTACATTTCGAATGGTGTTTTGTTCCCAGAATAGCCAAGTCTTGTTCCTAATTTTGCAGTTGCAAAGTGTTATCGACATTTCGAATGGTATTTTGTTGGTATCAACTTACTGAAATAAAACTCATGGTCGATTTAAAACGTTATCGATTTCACTGATATATAAAGTTGGATGAAATGAGTATTTCGAAAATAAGAGCTGACTGAGCAAATATATAGTACCTGACAATTATCTCAAGTTTTAAAAAATGAATGCCACAAGCTGTAAATATTCCAGAAAACAATGTCTAGCCAATTAAGCAAGCAATTGTAAATAACGACTGTTTAGATGTTAAAAAGAATAATAAAAGTTTTGATGTAAATCAATATGAATTCTGTTATTTATCCAAAGCTTCTGTTGACATAAGTTTATGGGTATAATAAGCACAATAATAAGTTTAATAAAGAGTCTATTTTATTTATGACAATACTTGCAGCATTATTTGCAGTAGTAAAGGAAGTTGAGAAAAACAAAAATGTCATCACATAAATAACTTACACGTGACTTATTGTTTTTATAAAAAGAAAAAAAATTTCCATATTATTGACAGACGCAAAAAATTTTATATAAACAATCTTCCGAACCTTTTGGCGCACATTGAGCAAAATGTGCTTTAATAAAAAATAATTAAAAGAAAAAACACAACCATTGGCAGGTATTTAAAATGCAAATGAATTTAATAGTTTGGTTAGTTTTAGTAAAGTATAACGTTATACAAGTTGTAACGAACAGTTTTTCGTCCCCAGTTGTTGTCTACGGTTTGTATACAGAAATTTGTTGTCACTAATGAAATACTTTATTGTCTGCAAACTATCTAAATGTTTATCCTGTCGCTCCTTAAGCTACGTCCACTTTGTCCAAGTCAAATGTGTCTCAGATCAGTCCCGCCGCTTTCTATCAGTTCGTCAAGAAAGGACAAAAAGCCAAGTTGGAAACATCAGTACTTGGCATTGTCGTAATGAGAAATATGAAATCATGCCTGCTTTTCGTTCAAGTCGATAAAAAAAGACGGAATTGCTAGAATAATGGGATTACGTCTTCTTACACTACAGCTACCTAAAACACAGCATTTCTGTCTGTTTCTGGACAAACGTAGCAAAATTTTAAACTAAAAACAGTTAAAGAGAGGTCTGAGCTAAATCTGGAAGAATTCGGACAAGAGTACCGCTGTTTGTATAACAATTGAAAAATAGTGATACGTAGTTATTTCCAAAAATCTGTGTTGTCCGCAATATTTCCACTCATAGTTTAGATTTTGAAAAATAAGGCAATTAGAATCAAAATGAGATTGTAGCAAAATATTCTCAATAAAACAGTAAAGATAAAAGCCGCGCCGTAGCACAATGGTCATACCAAATATTTAAACGAATTTTAATAAACAACACTAACCGATATAAATGGATATTCTGACCAAAGAGGGACGTCATTTCCAAATTTTTAAAATTTAAAGATAACATAATTTTATCTGGAATTAATATTTTTTAGGTTTTACATTAGTTTTATACGGAGAAAAAGGATAGGAAAATGAAGTAGTAAAAGACTCATTTATGATCTTTATTTGAGCTTTTATTGAAACTAGAGTTCTCCTTAGGGCGGAAATCCGACCACTTGCATTTGACTTTACAGATACTATGGAACTATAATTACTAACAATAACTGCATTTTTTCTTTTCAGAAGCTTGAAACTGCTGACTTTGAATTAAATACTTTTAATATCTTTTTTAATTTCTATCCTTAGCGTTATTCCAAGTGTTATTGGAATTAATGCAGCAGTTTAGCTTGAAACCGCGTATTCTATTTTCGGGCGTGGCACCCACCTCTAAAAATTATCAACTTCTAATTAGCCATCCTTAGTGTTAAGCCTATCTCAGTACCGAATTCCATAAAAATCAGTGCAGCAGTTTAGCACTCATAGCGTATTTTACCATTAGGAGCGTGGTTCCGCTCACTAAAAAACAATGGTCATTTGATCGTTCCGTAGTGCTAATCCTATCTCCATATCAAATTTCGTAAAAATCGATGCAGTGGTTTAGCTGTGAGAACGTTTTTTTCATTTAGGGGCGTGGGAACGCAAATCGGTTGAGATCTAGGCATATAAGCAGGGACTGACCGATAACACAGGCCCACAAAAAAAAAAGTACCATGCGCGAAAGATCAGACCACCTGAACTTTATGTTTTCGGGGTCGCTGAATACGAATATGGTGCCAGAATAGCGAAGTTGGTTCGCGTTTTTTCAGAAATCAACAATAATGCTGAAAATTAGAGATTTTTCCTGGTTTCTGAAAAAAAGCGAACCAACTTCGCTAATCTGACACTATATTCGGGTTTAGCGACCCCGAAAACATAAAGTTCCGGTGGTCTGATCTTTCGCGCAGGGTACTTTTTTTTTGGCCTGTGCACAGGACTACAAAAAAAAAAAAATTCCCTGCGCGAACGATCAGACCACCTGAACCTGCTGAAAAATTTGAGATTTTTTTCAGCATCATTTCTGATTTGTGAAAAAACGCGAACCAACTTCGCTATTCTGGCACCATATTCGGATTCAGCTACCCCGAAAACATAAAGTTCAGGTGGTCTGATCTTTCGCGCATGGTACTTTTTTTTTTTGTGGGCCTGTGTAATCAGTTTTTAGGCTCTCCTGAAAAGTTGCCAATTTTGAGTTAGGTTGTTTTGTCAAAAGTCCACAGATATATAAGATGAAAATTTTGTTTTTCTAAGTATCCGAAAATAAAAATTTTATCGTAGAGGACATCTGATTAGAGTTCTGGGAAGCTCTCGAAAAGTTCTAAAGAAAATCCAAGTAACCTTTTTTCAAAATAACAGGTGATCCAATAAAAGCTTCCTACTTTTTTTTCTAATAAAATACACAAAAATCAATGTATTGATGCAAACAAACCTTTATTTGGAATGATAGTTCGTTTCCTACAACTCAATGTTTAAAAATTATTTCGTTCAAATGTTGCCCACGACTAGCTTTTAAATGGTTCATTCTGTGGATCCAATTTATTTTTGACAACTCTTTCGAGCATATCGGCCGGTATTCCTTGAATGACACGAGTTATGTAGGTTTCTAAAGCGTCAATAGTTTCTGGTTTGTCGACATAAGCAAGTGGTTTAACATATCCTCAAAGAAAGTAATCCAATGGCGTCAATTCACATGATCTTGGTGGCCAATTAACAAGAGCATTTCTTGAGATGATGTTTTCATCGAACGTTTCCCTCAATAAAGCGATTATTTCTCCAGCTGTTTGGACTGTTGCGCCATCCTGTTGAAACCAGAGGTCGGCTACACTAATATCCTGAATTTTTGGCATTATTTTTTCGATAAAATTATGGATCAATTTGAAGTTGTTTTATAAGGCCCATAAACCGAAATTAAAACGTATACCAAAATCAGCCGGCTTCAATTCTTGTACGAGCTGTATTTTATAGGCCTTCAGACCAAGATCACGCCTCAAAATACGCCACAATGATCCATAAGAGATGCCCAAAGCCTGAGATCGGCGATGAATTGATTGTTCACGGTTTTCACGAACACTCTCTGCTACTGCAGCAATATTCTCTAAATTACGGGCTCTATGCACTCTGGTTGAATGATGAATGTGCAATAGTGTAAAATTGCTTCGAAATCTGGTGATGGTGTTACGAATAGTGCGCTCAGTTGGACGCTCATAACGACCAAAATCATTCTCTAACTGATGACTGATTTTGGTAGTAAGTTTCCACAATTACTTAATAAACGTTGTTCAGGAGTATTGAATACTAAACACAAACGTCATGTGGGCAAGCTATTTGACACATAACAGCTGTCAAAACAACCCAGTTGAAAAAGGGACCTCGTATTGGATTACCTTTTATTTCGAACTCCAGAACTATTCCCAATGGACTTAGAACTATAAAAAAAATTATTTAGCCAACATGGGGTTTTAATGCTGGATGAATTTAGAAGAAAAGCCTATAGGGGCTGTTTTTTTTCTCAAAAATTAAGAGCTCTGATGGCCGAATTTAAAAGAAAAGCGGCTCTCCCGAGTAAAAAAAAACAATTTTTAAATTACGGCTGTACAAAGGCTGTACAAGGGCCAAATTTCATTACTTTTTTTTGGCCTGTACAAGGGCCAAACATGGTGTTTTTGCAGGACATTTGGGCCGTACACGATGCTTCATATGGGCTGAACATGGGCTGTACGTGGGCTGTACATGGGCTGTACATGGGCTGTACAATTGAATTTTACTATTGAATTGGGCTGAACATGGGCTGTTCATCGGCCGTACAATTTATTTTTTATTTTTGAAATGGGCTGTACATGGGCTGTACGTGGGCTGTACAATTGAATTTTACTATTGAATTGGGCTGTACATCGGCCGTACAATTTATTTTCTATTGAAATTTATTTTATATGATTTTGGGCGAAGAGAAAAAAATTCAAGTGTGGCTGACATCGTTAAGCTGTGCGACTCAGAACATTGATAGCCTGGGTTCGAAACACAAGGATGGCGGAAAAAATTTTTTTTTTTATTTTTTATTTCTTTTTTTCTGCCATACAAAATTGGCCTGTTGCTTGTTCTTTTTTAAAATGAAATAACATTTTTTTTTTTAATTTAACTTTGCATTTCAAAGAATTTTCTTTTTCGGCATATTTTTCAGGATTTGAACCTGGGAATCCCAAGTGTTCTGCGATACGCACGTTAACGAGTTCAGCCAAAGCTATCATTATTGAGTAGCTGGCTGAAAATTTATTATATCATATTTATTCTGTCATTCAATTTCATATGATAAAAAAAAATTAAAAAAAAAAATTGTATTTTGACGTCAATAGAAACAATAAATTGTACAGCCCATGTTCAGCCCAATTCAAATGAAAAAATCAATTGTACAGCCCATGTACAGCCCATGTACAGCCCATGTACAGCCCACGTACAGCCCATGTACAGCCCATTTCAAAAATAAAAAATAAATTGTACGGCCGATGTACAGCCCATGTTCAGCCCAATTCAATAGTAAAATTCAATTGTACAGCCCATGTACGGCCCATGTACAGCCCACGTACAGCCCATGTACAGCCCATTTCAAAAATACAAAATAAATTGTACGGCCGATGTACAGCCCATTTTCAGCCCAATTCAATAGTAAAATTCAATTGTACAGCCCATGTACGGCCCATGTACAGCCCACGTACAGCCCATGTACAGCCCACGTACAGCCCAATTACAGCCCATTTCAAAATACAAAATAAATTGTACGGCCGATGTACAGCCCATGTTCAGCCCAATTCAATAGTAAAATTCAATTGTACAGCCCATGTACAGCCCACGTACAGCCGATGTACAGCCCATGTTCAGCCCATTTGTTTTCTACACAAATTTTTTTTTGTGCATTTGTACAGCCCTTGTACGGCCGCATGTACAGCCTTTTGGACTTTTTTAGTTTTGTACAGCCCTTGTTCAGCCGTGTGTACAGCCTTTTGGGCTTTTTTAATTTTGTACAGACCACGTACGGCCTTAAAAAAGCAAAAAAGCCCACGTTCAGCCCATGTTCAGCCATTTATCATTTTTACTCGGGCTTTCATTTCTGAGTTTTTTAACGAACTCCAAAAGAAGACTCAGAAATGTGTTTGTATGTTGTGACTGACGAGTGTGGTTTCCTATGTCTAGTCATAAAAACGTTATGTGAAAAATTTTGTAAAAGCAGAGATTTAAAATAAAACACCGCCAAATGAACTAACATTATGGAAAGTTCTTGTACATTTCAAAATACAAAGTTTGTAGGATAGTGTTATCAATGTGATTAAAAATAAAATGACAGTAGCTAATTGGAGGGTAGCAAGTAGTAATAGTGTAAAGTGGGGTAGATTTGTGTTGGGGGCACATTCATACAGTGGCTTTATTTAGAACTCTTTAAACTTTAGCATGTGCGCTTGTTTATTGATCAGTTTGGGGCACATTCATACATATAAATACAGGGTATATTCGTTCACATGAATGTACAATTATGAAGTGTATTTTAATTTATTAAGTGTAAAAAAGTAAGAGTAGCTGTATAAACTACAATATTTTTCTGGAAAACATACGCTGTGCTACAAAGATAACCATATTTTACCGCTAGTCGACAACTATAAAAGTCATTACTCAATGGATGCAGTTAATTGTGCTCGCGACAACGGGATAGCTTATCTTTCGTTCCCACTGCACACTACATCCTGTCTCCAACCATTAGAGGCATGTTTAGGCCTTTTTAGTCAAAACCGAAATAACATTCAACGATTGGCAGGTGAATACCCCAAGAAAAACTCCTTCTATATACTTAAATATTCCGAAATTCGCTAAAGTTTTCAATCTTGTCATAGTAGAAACATTACAAGTGCTTTTGCAAAGACAGGAATATGGGCATTCAAATAACTTATGTTGAGATCTGTATGCGAAAATTGTTCTAAACACTCAGGAGAAAACTCATCCATTAGCTCCACAACTGATTACATCGGCTTATTTGCTGCATCCACTGTTGCACGTATACCCCACATTATGTACGAATATACCCCGTATATGGGGCGCATTCGTAAGTTTTGAGTATCTTCAGAAATTCTATCTTTACCCTAACATGACAAATCGTATCATCTTTAGCGTAATATTGTAGTTAGTTATTCAACAGCATACTAGTTCGTTTTTTAGTCAGAAAGCTAAAACTGCACGAATCTACTCCACCTTACCTTATAAGTAATGTAAAAAATTAATAAATTTTAATAAAGATAAGCCAACAAACTTCAAACTAACTGGTTTTATGGCTAATTAAAGTTTATAAGTCCCATATTTAGAATTGCGATAATTTTACCAACTGATCATAATTAAAATAGGATTAAATTCGATTTCTTTTTCTACAGGTTGCAATTTTTTAGTGCCACTTATTATCAAGTAGCTATTGCTTATGCAAACACTTGAGATATATGACTCTTATAAAATTGTTGATAAGGAATAACATAGTTGTATTTTCATTGTTGGTAGCTAAGAATGTTAATCATCATCTGTTCCAAAAAACAAAAAAATTAGAAAATCTCAGAGAGCCAACTGATACACATACGAATGCGCTTGCTACTTCGTTTTGTCTCGGCAAAAAACCTTGCAAACGAAGCGCTATGCAAAAATAGTATAATATCGATGACTCACAACGGCAGGGCAATGCATATAAAGGGAAAAAACAAAGAAATTGGAATTTTTGCATGTGCTGTGTTTTTCTTGTAGCTGTGATTCTCGTTTAATCTATGCTAAAAGTTAAATAAAGTATGCTTGCAGAATTCTATAAGACGTCGGCAAAGCGTCTGATGAGGAATTGACTTATTATAGTCAATTTTGACCTGTGGTGGGTCCCGAAACTAGTAACGCAAACCAGCCTTCCGATACATTTTTTTGCTTTTTTTATTTATGTGTATTTTTGCCTTGTTTTTTGTGTTTTTATTGTTGTTTTACTCAAAAACACTGAACAGTAAGCTCCAACCATCAATGTATTTTCATTGTTGGTAGCTAAGAACATAGTTCGACACAAAAAAAAAAACACATGAGAAAATCCAAAAAATTCTTAAAATAGATGTTAACAAAAAATACCCGTGTCTCGTGGTTTTTAAGATATTTTAATGGAATGACGTAGCTACCACTTTTTTTTTGCTGTAATCAACAGTCCCAAACTTCCAAAGTAAAATTAAATGTTTCGCAAAATCGCAACCTTGGCATTCCATTTTTTTTTTGCCAAATAGTTGAAAGCACTTTCTGTAAAACTCATTTTAAATTATGTCGATATCTTTAATTTTCTCTGAGATATTGGGGGTTATCGTGAACGAATATTACCGGGGAATTTTGCTTACACTGCAATGAAAAATGCACGGCAGTCTGTGAAAAATTCCCATACATACAAAATGAACCCCTCCCCTATGTGACGGTAGCTTTACATAAAAAACTAAATAAAATACACAAAGCGTGACGCTTGCTCAAACCCCCCCACCCCCCTAGGAGCGTCGCGGAGTTTATGGACAGCCAAAGTTGCGGAAAAATACAATTTTGGCAGTTTTTAGAGTGGTCCAAAGAGAAATTTTTTTGTTTTCTAGATACTCTCAAAGCAAATTTTAAATAAGGGGCGATTTTTCCAATATTTTTTTCATCAACCCGGCCTACTGTACTTTAAACCGGATCGAACACCATACAAAAAAACAAAAATTGTTTTCTGCTCTATTTTAAACGGATGCTTTTTAAATTTGTCACTATTTCTACACGGAGAAAAAAAATAGTACTTGCTACTTTATTTCTCATAAATTTTATTATACCAGAATTTCAAGTCAGAATAGTGACAACTTTACACCGAAATAAATTTCACCTTACTTTTTTAGTCAATTCAGAATCTATGTTTGCTAGTTATTTTTTTGAAAAAATTGGCGTGATATTTACCTTACTGTAAAGTTCAACAAACAAAAAAAAAATTAACTGACCGGCGCTGGAGTACGAACCATTGCCCTTCCGTATGATAGTCAGATACATATCCTCTGCGCTGCTTACGCATGTGATGTAGAAGCAAAAAAATTTGTATATAAAGAAAATGTCTGTCCAAAAATAGAAATTTTTACTAAAATTATAAAAGTCCAAATGATTTTATATTTTTATGACATTTACCTTACTCGCGTAAGCTGACAATTTTTGTACGTGAAAAAAATATAGTTATTTTGAATAGAATTATAAATTAACTACATTTTATTTGTAAATATGGCGTTAGGGATCCATCAAATAGTTCATACGTAAGGAAAATTATACTTGAAATTTAGTGTTGATTACTTTAATTCTTCGACTAGCCGAGTGGAGTAAAAATTATGAGGCGTATTTTTCTCCGTGTAACACTCATGTACTGAGGTAGAGAGCAACTTTTAAAAAACTTTTGATCTAGCACTTAAACATTTTAAGTGCACTACTTTTGTGAATTTTTTTTTTTTGGCGTTATGTAGCCAAAACAAAACAAAAACAAAAATTTTCCATACAAACTTTGTTTTTGGTCCAAAAAAAATTTTCATCAAAGTCATAATATTTTTTGAAAAGTCTAACAAGTCAAGGAACTTATTTCAATGGTTACTAAAACAATTTTTTTGGCGACCCACCTTACTCCACATATTAATTATTATATATCAATAGTTTTTGAAAGTGGAATAAGTCCAAATTTTATATGTATTCCCCAACCTTAATTTTTTAGACCCCCTCAAGAAAGCAGAAAACGTAGCCATTAAAAATATATCTCTAGAACAAGAAATACGTGAATCGAAGAACTGTTGGGGAGACTTAAATGCACTAGCAATTCATAGACTATCGACTCAATGTATGGGTTAAACTCTTTAGGTCACAGTTTGAAGTCAAAGAACTAAAACTTTTAGAATAAATGTCTTAACATTTGATTCCAATTGTTACCACTTTACTAAAAGTTTGGAAATCACTGCCAAAAACAACACTTCTTATCTGAAACAATGTCAGATATTGTTTTTATTATGTCTATGTTATCTAAAAAAGATACATTATTGTAGTTGTTGTACCAATCGACTTTTGGAGAGGTTGTTGTTGTTGTTTTTAATATTCTTATCATAATAATGCTGCTCAGATCTTGTCTGTCACGTGCTTGAGATTCTCTGGGTTTTTCCAGTAAAAAGCTTAAATTTAATTTAGTACGGTGCTATAAAATTTTACACCTCATTTAAAATGCTTTAAATCTACCTTTTTATTTATTAAACCTGGCGTTATATATGATTAAGTATTAAAATGGAAAAAAATAGGAATCACAAAAATAAATAAGTGACGCCCCAATGTTAGTGCCCCCAAATTATTCACTTTACAACACTTTAAATACGCCTTTTTCATAGAAATTAAGATTAAGTATTTCATCATAACTCTTCATGACAAAACTGAACTTTTGCTCACCTAAGTTCTTGGAAAAATCATCATATCGTACTACTATATAAAACACAACATCTGTCTGTCTACACGGAGAAAAATACGCATCATAAATTTTACTCCACTCAGCTAGTCGAAAAATTAAAGTAATCAACACTAAATTTCAAAAATAATTTACCTTACGTAAGGTAAATATCATAAAAAAATTAAATCATTTTGACTTTTATAATTTTAGTAACAATTTCTATTTTTGGACAGAAATTTTCTTTATATACAAATTTTTTGATTCTAGATCACATGCGTAAGCAGCGCAGAGGATATGTATCTGACTATCATACGGAAGGGCTCACAGGGTTCGTATCCCAGCGCCGGTCAGTTAATTTTTTTTTTTTTTTGTTTTTTTTTTTGTTGTTGTTTGAACTTTACAGTAAGGTAAATATCACGCCAATTTTTTCATAAAAATTACTAGGGAACATACATTCTGAATTGACTAAAACAGTAAGATGAATCTTACTTCGGTGTGAAGTTGTCACTATTCTAATTTGAAATTCTGGTAAAATTTATGAGAAATAAAGTAGCAAGTACTATTTTTTTTCTCCGTGTATGTCTCCATAACTCGAGAACCATTTGTGCGATTTGCATGATTTTTTTTTCTTTCATAGATATTTTGCATGGCAAGGTTTTAGGATACATTTTATTTCGAAATGCCCTTGGCTTCGTCCGAGCTCTTGGAAAATCCCTTAATTCGAAAATCAGCTATCCGATTTCCATGATTTTTTACTTTCAAAGATATGTTATCAGATGAGATTCCAGGACAAACTCTAATTTAAAATTCCCTCGGCTTCGCCCGGGATATTAAAAAATTTTGGCACCGGGACAGATATCATCCGCTGGAAAAATGTCCAAGACAGCGAGAAAAACAAATAGCATTATGAGACTGTTTGACAAAGATGGATGAGAATATATGTAAAGGGCGAACGATGTATCCTCAAATTGTTGAAATTAAACAATATTTCAGGTCGGTCTCTATACAAAAAAAAAAGTTGGGAAAACCGCCCCTAATTTGAAAGCATAACTTGAGAGTACGTATTCAGAAAACAACAAAACTTTTTTTTTGGAACACTATATAAACAGCCCCAAATGGTATTTTTCCCATAACTTCGGCAGGTGCCGTCCGATGTTTAAAAACTGTATATCGTTGCAAATGGCTTAGATAGGCCTACATTTTTCTCATGGTGTTTGGACTTCCGAGGTCAAATTCGGCTTAAAACATATTAACATTTATCCAAAAAGTGCTAATTTAGGCCCAATTAAGACTTTTAAAACGATATATAATTTTTAAATCGGACAACACCTGCAGAAGTTATGGAAAAAATACGATTTCGGCTGTTTTTAGAGTAGTGATGAGCAAAACTAGTCCTCCTGGTCTTGGTAATTTATCGGGACCAAGACCAAGACTGCCATGGCACTGTGGGAAATTTTACCCTGTTCGTTGGCCAAAAGTCGAATTTTAGACACTTAAAAATAAAGTTTTGGGTATGCTATTCACATGTGAATACTTGCGAGAGAAAATCCTCATACTTAGTTTTTTCTTAAAGTTTTTATCCTTCAGCTACACAAGTGTCAAATTTTCTACTTCCGAAAAAATAAAAATTTTGTTGTTTTCGCTCAAAAAATTTGCTTGTATTTAAAAGTGAATATTTATCTTAACTCAAAAAATATTTAAATTGGAAACGGGAACTAATAGAAAGTAGTTACTCTATATATGAAAAAAATTGTCTTTTCATATAGTGGTTTCAAAGAAATGTACGTTTCCTTCAGTGAGCTTAAAATCGTAAATTTTTTTTTTTAAATTTAAGTTTTGGTGAACCCGGAAAAACACAGCCCAGCCTAGATAAATATGTACAGCAATCGATTTTGAGCCCTTTTGCAAAACAATTTGTTTGCGCTTTTTCGCGATTTTTTAATAATCGACATTTTTCTAAGACATCTTTTCAATACGAAATACAGACTTATTTGATATCTGGAGACCCAATGAAGATAAAAAATTAGCAGTTTTCATAAATCTCTTGAATAAAGGCTATAGATCGAACTTGTTTGCGGAATATTTAGGTGAAAAGTTTAAAAAGAACGAAAGCGAGTGACACTTCCACTAGAAGTCATAAATTTATTAAGATGCGTTGAAAATAATAACGAAGATAGTTTAAGCAAACCAATAGAAAATGAAGATGAAACGGAAAGTAATGATAATTGTACGTTCATAGACACATAATTCGAGAATATATTGGAAAATATAAAGTTAGAACATAAATTTTTATAAATCTTAATATGTATTTTACTCATGAATTTATAATGTTTTCTTATGTTTTTAAATTAGCTCAGTTTATGTTATATTAGTTTTTAATATAATATACTTTTAGATCTCTGTAATTTTTTGTTATTGTCAATATATGTACATTTGTGTGTTTGTATATACTTAAAAAATATGAATATACCACACAAAGTTTTAGTAAAAAATGTTTTATAACAATTCCTTTGAAAAGAGGTTGAAAAAGGGGCATGACAGTTGTCCAATTTGACCAATTTTAAAATATGTTGTTCTCTACACTCCTAGTAAAGTTTCCACGAGATTTCAGCTCATTATCTTTATTTTTGTACTTTTGGCCAGAAAACATGTTCAAATTTCCCATAGTGCATGGTCTTGGTCTTGCTCACGATAATCGTCAAGACCAAGACTGCTTTTCAGTCTTGGCAATTTATAGTTAATAGGTGTTTCACGCCCCTTTCAAGGACAAAATCGTCCCTCTATTAGAAATTTGGGATCTTAAGAACCAAACGGGTTTGGAAAAATAAGTTTTCGAAATTTTTAATACTCAACAATCTTTAGAAACTATTTCAAGACCAAGGCTTAATGACCAAGATTAAGACCAAGACTCAATATCAAAGCCAAGACCAAGACTCAATGTGCAAGAACAAGACCAAGACTGCTATGGTTTTGGCTTGCTCATCATTACTTTAGAGTGGTAAAGAAAAAAAAGATACTATTAAAGTAAGCTTTCAAATAGAGGGCGGTTGTTCAAATTATTTTTTCATCGACTCGGCCTATTAAACAAGCAACAGCGAATCTTAAACTTCAGTTCAAAATATAAAAAATGGAAATAAAGTCCTATAACTATGCAATATTTTTTTTTTTTTTTTTATCGAATCCTTCCACAAGCCACGTTTTGCTCCCATTTAACCGAACAGATTTCACATTCGAATCAAAAATGCGCACTTTCGTTTTGGTGGAGATAACGAAAGATGACTATATTTTGTTCAATTGATATTTTGATATTCTTGAGTTTCTATCCTTTTTTGCTCCACCATGCATGTAGATAATGTCATCATTCCCAGCTTTAAAAGTGATATCATTTCAGTTTGCGTTCAGTTTCAAGCTTTTAGTCTTGGATGTATTGACTTTTAAGCCGTCCTTTTGCGATCTCAAGCCAGGGTCTTCAATATTGCTTTGCATATCTATGTGTTCGGACGATAAAAAGCAGATGTAGTCGAGATCTTCTAGATGTTCGGTAAAATTCCATCGGTTACCTTTTTTTAAGAGAATAATATGCTTTTCATATAACTTTCTTTGTATGTAAAAAAAAAAAATGTACCGTTTGGCAGTAATTTAATAAAAACCGATTTTTTGACGCTTATAGCCGTTTATAGTGGTTTTTGTTAAATAAATCCCAAAACGGTAAATTTTTTTTTGACATGTAACGCTTATCGCTTATAGAGCTTTTAATTTCCTATAAACAAATAGTTTTGTTTTTTTCGTGCGACTCCTTTTTTTGCGAGACTTTTCGTTACATCCCTCGCAAGCTATAAAAGCTATTTTGATGAAATTTGGTAGGTAGGTAGGTGTCGGATATGAATACCATACACTGGTCTAAAAACAAACGTAATCAAATTAATGCTACGTCTGCTTTTTAACGTTTTTAAATTTTATTAAGTTATGTTATTTGGTAGGTCGAAAATAGAGCCTAATAAAATAATAAAATAAAAAAAAAAAAAAAAAAAGTAAGTTTCACTTCCTTCACGTGTACTGAGTTTTACGCGTTTTTTTTACTATTTTTTTTTTTTTTTATCTTATTTTTTTTTTTACAAAATTTGGAAAAAGTTTTCTGTCTGCTATTTAAAGAGATTTTGGAAAGATTTTTAAATTTAACTAACGCTTCTGGTAATCACCATTTATTGATGCTATTTTTGACACATATTTTTGAATAAAATTAATTGTATTTTAACAAACTCAACGGAAATTAAATCACGTGTATATGCAAATTATATGGCATTATTAGAATTCATTTATTTTCCATAACTTTATTTGCTATATGGAATTTTTGCTAATGGATTTTCGCCCTCTATAACCACTTTTATTTGGAACCTAACTACCACTGCCGCCAATGAATGAACTTGCTAACAAACTCATGTGCTTCGATTTATTTGGATTGATTAAATTTTAATTTAAAATTTTGATTAACATCATATTTTACAAATAAATACAATTTTCAGCACAGTGTGATAATTGATATCGATAATCGGCAATTAACAAGGTCCAGTGTTGGAAAGCGAAACCATATTTCTTCAGTCTTAAAGCGTTTGGCGTCTGAATTGTGATCAATTTAAAAACACTTAAACTTTGCAATGATTGCATTATATCATTACTATTGCTTTAAAAACTTTGCAATTTTAAAATGAAAAACTCAATTTTGTAGACATCGAAATTCAAAGTTTGTAAATTTTTACGCACCTTCATGAAATACAATGAACGAATTAAAAAGCGAAAAGCTAATTTTCTATTGTAATAAGATTTTTGTGAGGATTTCAAATCTGGAAAAAATTTTGTGGTTTTGCTACATTACAAAGATAGAAGAATAGTTCAAAAATAAGATAGTAAAAAAGTAGGCATGGCACAATTGCGGTTTTCATAGTCCCAGTGGTCAAAATTCGACCACAAATGTATTTATTTAATAATTTTGGTACTATTTTGTACACTTTTCGTACTTTTAAGCTACATATTTGGTACAAAATAGAAAAACTCATTTATCATCCCTGGTTCAATTCAAGCGAAACGTGAACCAAACCATAAACATGAAGTCAATGCTTTGCTTTTTGTCTTTCTCTTTTTGCTTCATCCTTTTTTGAGCTTTGTGTGATTACGTGTTTTGTTGTTAATATTGAAAAATTTGTATTTAATTTTACTTGACTTAAAGGCAAAATGTTAAATTAATTTTAACTTTTTGCACATCTACACACAAATACCTTTCTAATGGTGTATAATTCAAAGTCGAACTTCATTTCTAACATAGTAAAAAAAGGTGGACAAGTTTTTCTCTTGTGTATTAATATATAGATTTTCAGTTTAATTATCAATTTAAAATCAATTACAAAATGTTTAGAACATGTCCCCTGTAAGATTTTTGTCTCTTTTCCTGTGGAGCATCACAAAATGTTAAAAGGCGATTTATGTTCAAGATTTGTTGCCATTTGTTATCTAATTCTTTTAACTCTAGAACATCATATGACTTTAACAACTTTAATAGAGTCATTGGCACATAGAACGTTTTGAAGCAAAAAACAATGAAAGTCAAATTTGATACAAATGTTAAGAACAATGGCACCAAAAAAAAAAAAACTTCCTAAATTTAAATGTAAGGAAATCACATCAGTTCCAAAAAAAGTTGGTTAAAAAAAAGCAAAATTTGCCTTTAATTAAAATGAAGAATTCTACTCCTTTGTTAATGCTTCTTTTTTCTTGTCCTAAAATTCATATAGTTTTTCTTGTGATACTTTTGTTGGAACACTTTTTTAAATATTGTAGAAGTATTTGTGGAGAAATCTAGAGATACACAAATTTTTCATTCCTGTTGAATCATTTCATATTAATTATCACACCACAATAGTTTTAGACGTTTTTCAACACTGCTTCACTTATGCTACTAGTCACCGGTGTTAAAAGAGGGCAATATTTTCTATTGTTGTCGGTGTTTTATTATAGAGCTTTATTGGATGCTTTATGACTTCTTTTTGAAGGAAAAGATTTAAAAAGTTTCGGTTGCCACAATTTTGAAACTAGTTTGATTTGGTTGTTGAGACAGGTTAGTTGTGATTTTACCCGTCTGTGCTAATAATTTTATAAAAAAAAGAAAAAAAACAATTGCAGAATTTAAGTTTAATTGTCGTAAGTAAATAAGCGATATCAACGGCTGATAAAAATAATTATGAAATGAATTCCAAGTTAAAAAAAAAAAAAAATAAATTTATCTAAAAAATAATGTTGTAAATGACAGTTTGAAGGAAATGTGCCCATAAATTTGTAAAACTTCCATTGAATAAGGATTTCGTAAATATTGTAGGCTAGGACAAAAAATTGTACCAAATGCATACAAAAACAGCACTGATACTAACAATAGATGTGGTAATAAGTTCTAAGTAAATTTGAAGTATTAAAGCTCAAAATTGGATTTGAAAGATAACTGAAAAATTTTATAAAGTAATTGGTGTTTTCGGTACAAATGCACGAAATTGGCCATACTTGGTATTTTTGACAAATTTGACTTAATTTTACTCAAAAAAGATTGCCAAATTTTGATTCAGCGTCATAATTCTATAAATGTGATGCGATCTGCAAAACCACACTTATCTTGCCCGAGGTAAAAATTCTGATGCAAAGGACACTAAAATTGTACAAATACAAAGGAGTTATAGAATTCTTTTTTCTGAAGTTAAAAAAATGGAAAATAATGGAGTTTCAATATCGGAAATGTTCGGGTTAAAGTTCGTTAAGGTTCAGAAAAATTTGTTTTTAGACTGCGTAGCGGTATTATTTCAACTCAAAACACTTCACTTTAAAGTTAATATTAAGATATGAAGGTAGAGTTTGGTGCAAAAATCCCGAAACATATAATTTTGACTTATATCACATTTTGCACTTTTCTGAAAATTTTACTTCGTCACATTTAAGTCTCATAAGCACACATATATAAATGTTTTAAATTAAGCTTTTGCTTTCCCATACGTTGCTCGGAAAGTGCTTATGCAAGCACATATAAACTGTTGTCTAAAATACAGCTAAGTAAGGACTGTCACAGAAACAACCCAATGTGCACAAAAACGGATGAGGATCCATATCGAATCCATTACGAGTTCATAAAGGTATAAAAAACGTAATACGCGGTAACGGATCCATTTCGAACCCGTAACGTACATCAAAAACGAATTCAAAACGCTTTGTTTAGATAAAAAAAAAAACATTTTGAAGCGCTTATTAGCGAAAAAATTTAATTCCGCAGTGCGGGCCCGTTTCGAATCCGAAACTTATGTAAAAACGAATTCAAAACGGATTTGCTTTTAAATATGTTAATGCTGTATATTTACAGAAAAAAACCGTTTTGATGCGCCTATTAGCAATTGAAAAATAATAAAAAGAGAAAAAGGAAGAAAAATAAAGGGTAAAAATCCACCTCTGGTAGGATTCGAACCTGGGCAAATCCGTTTCGATTCCGTAAATACTTCAAATACGAACTGAAAACGGATTTGCTTTATTTAATTTTTATGATAAAAAAAATATTTTTGATTTGTTTTATTTTTCTTTTTATTTTACTGCGTAAGATTTTTTGTAAACTTTTCAAACTCTGTTTGAAAAAATGTTTTTGATTCCAAATTTGAGTATATAACATTTTTTATCAAAAGAAGGGAAGAAAAACAACACAGAATACTTATAAAAAAACAACAGAAATTTGTTTAATATACAAACTTTAAATCTCAACATCAAATAAGCCTACATCAGTTAAGTAAACATCATATCGGCCAATAGCCTAGTTGTCTAACGTCTCGTGTATGAAAGAGTAATACCCCGGGAGCCTGAGTTCGACTCACGGCCGTGCTAGTAATTTTTTTTTTTGTTATTTTGTTTTTTTTTAATTAAAACTAAGCGCTTCACCATGTTTTCTTTTTTTTTATAAGCAGCATTAACATTATTAAAAGCGAATCCGTTTTGAATTCGTTTTTGATGTACGTTACAGGTTCGAAACGGATCCATAAAAGAAGAAAAAACGATTCGTTTTTTTTTTAGGAATCCTTCCCGCAAACGGATCAGTAACGGATACGTAACGGATTCCGTAACGGATAAAAAGAACGAAAATATGAACCCGTTACGGATTCGAAACGAGTCCGTTTGGCACACTGGGAATTGACACTTTTGTTTCTTAAGATTATGAGAAAAAGCCGCTGGTGGCTTAGAAGCGAGAAAAAAAGTTATATGAAGGCTATCTGACTAAATTTGACTGTTGCGTTATGGGCGATTTGGCAAATTTCAAACAGCTTCCGCGACACGAACGAAAGCAGCAGACTTGAGCGTTTTGTATTAAAATCCATTTTCACTAAATTTAGTGCTATGGAAAAAATGTTCACTATAAAGAAATTTATTTAGTGTTAGTGAAAAATCTTTCTCTATCAAAAAATGCATTTTGTGGTAGTGAAGAGTTTTTCATTATCACTAAATTTAGATTTTATTGATATTAATTTGTATATTTTTTTTTTCACTATTAAAATATTGATTCGAAAAATTTTCATTGAAGTTTCATTGAATTTAATGGAACAAATTTTCACTTTCATTGAATTTAATGAAACTTGAATGAAAATTTTCTTTACAAGTTTCATTAAAAGCTTCATTAAATTTATTGAAATTCATTAAATTTAGTGATAATGGTAATTATTTTTCACAGTGCACAACAAAATAGAAAGTTTTCATTGCCGAGTATCTTGAAAAACGTATTTTACCATTTGTTCGTGGACACGAAGTTACTGCCATGTTTTGGCCTGATTAAGCAACCTCTCAATGTTCTAAAGCCACCATAAAGTGGTACAAAAGCAAATAGTTATGTAGATTTTGTCCAAAAATTGCAAATCCACTTAACTGCTCAGAGCTTGGAGTTTTTGAAAGGTATTGTGCTCTAATGATTTCAAATATGTACAAATATTAATAAAAACTGTACAAATATTAATAAAGAGCCTCCATGTCAAAACGATCAAGATTTCTTTTGATGGAATCCGATTTGGCTATAAATTGGCATAAGCAATAGTGGTATAGTGGAGAAAATTACTAGGGTAAGGGAGGGAAATATGGACTACGTGGGTAATATGGACCACACGGTTATTTCCCACTGCATACGTAGAATTTACCGTGATTTATGTTCAAACTTAACGCTAATACCTAAAGCTTATAATAGGGCGATATTAGCGTTCGGTGAAGTCGCATGTTTCTGTAAAGTTGATTTTTCTAAAAAAAAAAGATCAGTGATAATTTTTTTTCTAGTGAGTATATTTCATTATTTCACTTTAAGGACATCGCGTTTTTAAATAAATGGTTAATTATATAAAGTCAGTGAATACCATTTATAATTTATTAGCAGAAATAAGTTCATTTACCAAATGAGTTTTTGATAAAAAACCATTTGTTTCACCAACACGTGCTGTGGGTAATATGGACCACCAAAGAAAAAAGCCTCAAAAACAAATGTATTTATCTTCATTTTCGGATGGGGAATCTAGTTGCAGTTTTCATGACGAGTCTGATGGTCATTATATGTAATTCGTTAACTACAAAGGAAAAAAATGATAAAAAATGCATATAATGTAATACCCTTTACTCAGAAGATCGACGTGGCGAATTTTGTGTTGAATGTGTAATCTGACGTTCTTGGAGTCATGAAAAATGTGCCGAATGTGGAAGTGACATTTTTATATGCAACTTCTGTACCAAATGGACTATATGGTCCATATTACACTACACTTTTTTTTTATCTTCATTTTGAGTATTTTGAGTTTTTTAATTTTTTTTCTTTATCCTGATGAGATATATTTATCTAAAAGTGAATCAGAATAAAGGTAAATTGTTTCCTTTACAGAATGACATAAAATTAATTGTTTTGTTTTATGTATTTTGGGTTTTATTTAAAAAAGAAAGATGGGTGGTCCATATTTCCCTCCCTTACCCTACCTAATATTTTATGAAAATTTCAAAAAATTACGGAGATTTGGGATTTTGCTCATTTTAAATCCATTGAGCAAACTTTGACGAAGCAAGCCAATCAAATTTCATTGGATATTCTTGCTCAGTTTTTAGAGAAAATTTATTTCCACGCACACCCAGCCAGCCAGCCAGCCAGACAGACGGACATGGCTATATCGACTCAGGAGGTGACGCTGATCAAAAATATAAATACTTTTCTATACCTGCCACGCCTCCTCCTCTGCGTTACAAACGGAAGGATATAGTGAATATACCCTGGGTGTAGGGTACGTAGGGCACTACTTATTTTTCGGGAATAGCAAATAATAACAAACCTTTTTAATTGAAAATGGCTTTATTGTTTTTCGAAGTATTCCCCTTGATGATCATAGTTGGGCACTTTTCAGTACCAGTACAATTCCAGTAAAATAAATTTGTTACTGATATTGCAATTTAATTTGCAATTACCAATAAAGTATTATTGATAATTTAAAAAAAAAAGCAGTAACCAATAAATTTTTATTGATAATGCAAATCAAATTTGCATTACCAGTAAATTTTACTGATTACTGGAAAATATATCAGTAAGCAGTAAATTTTACTGGTACTGCAATTTAACATTTAATTACTAGTAAAATTTTACTGGTTACTGGGAATAATATCAGTAAGCAGTAAATTTTACTGATATTGCAATTTAGCATTTAATTACCAGTAAAATTTTACTGGTTACTGGAAAAAATATCAGTAAGCAGTAAATTTTACTGATACTGCAATTTCACATTTAATTACCAGTAAAATTTTACTGGTTACTGGAAAAAATATCAGTAAGCAGTAAGAAATATCAGTAATCAGTAAATTTTACTATTTACTGGAAAAATAGAAGTAATCAGTAACTTTTATTGATATTAATTTGCATTATCAGTAAAATTTTACGATTATTAAAAAAAAAACTGCAGAAGTAGTCAAGTCGGTTATAAATGACAGTTTATTAACTCCAACCATAACAAGGTGGAACCCACTTTATGATTCCGTAAAGAGGCTACTGCAACATAAAGAAAAATCAGCGGAATGGTGTTTTCTGCTCAAAACTCCTACCATTCTCAATGACGAGCTTGAGTACTTGGAGGAATACATAAAGCTTATGGGGTCTATAGCAGAGGCGATTGATTTTCTTCAGGGCGAAAAAACTATGTATTTTGGTTACCTTGTCCCTGCAATAGTATCCTTAAGGATAAAAATGCGTTGTTTAGACCCCACAAGCCTTAAGTATTTAGCCAAAGTAAGCGAAGAAATGCTTAAAGCTTTGCTTAAAAGATTTGAAAAATATTTTAAACTGCAGCCTGACGCTTGGGATGCTGTTATTGCGGCTATATCTATTCCGGATATAAAATTACGCTTTGTAAAGGCTCTGTTAGAAACAGCAACAACGCAAACAGAAGAAGATGTAAGGAGAATGTTCAACACTTATGTGGCGAAACATGGCATCAATGATGATCAATACAGTTTTGCATTCGTTCAAACCATTTGTCATGGCAGTTTTCCCATTCCTCTTGAG
Source organism: Calliopum simillimum (assembly GCA_951812925.1). NCBI lineage: Eukaryota > Metazoa > Arthropoda > Insecta > Diptera > Lauxaniidae > Calliopum > Calliopum simillimum. The sequence continues at coordinate 50,736,100 of OX638369.1, read as the reverse complement.
ACACCTCCAAAACATGGTTTTTGAACGCTCCAACTGCTTCTTCGGCGCTCGTAAATCGTTGACCACGCAGTTTACCTTTGATGTTCGGGAACAAGAAGAAGTCATTGGGTGCCAAATCAGGACTGTACGGAGGATGAGTCATTAATCCGAAGACTTCCGGCAAACAAATGATAGTGTACCACTCAAAATTGACCGTCCTACGTTGCTCAAGCGGGCAGTGGCCACATGAACCATTTGGCCGAAGAAACAGGCGAGCATTTGCTTCGCTGTGCTTCTTCCACGAACAAGCCCAGCGAGCCTTTTTTGAGCGATTGATAAATTATGGGGTATCCAACGAGAACAAACGTTTTTTACAACTAAGTGTTCATGCAAAATCTAATGTATTGGAGTGGAACTAATGTGCAAGGATGCCTCTATCTCACAATATGTCACATGACGATCTTTCATTATCAGTTCATGCACTGCATCGATGTTTTATTGCACAACAAATGATTTTGGACGACCTTCACGGAATTCGTCGGTGACCGAATTTCGACCACAATTGAATTCACTATGCTAACCATACATATACTGTGATTTTTGATGGGGCTCTATCGCCATACAAAGAACTGAGTTCATCGATACATTCTTGTTGAAATAATCCACGTCGAAAGTTGTGAAAAATAATCCAACGAAAACCTTTTTTGAAATTTCCATTTTGTTGCCAAATTGATTTTCTTAACTCACCGGAACCAAAAAAAAAAAAAAAAAAAATAGCACTTGTGCATCAAAACGTTGTGAGTACGTTTATGCTAAAAAATTTCAAACTTTATTATGGTGTTGCCAGATTTTAGCTATTAACATTAGTGTTGCCAGTTCCCGAAATATAAGTACTGAAATACTGTACTGAAAAAATGCGGTAGATGCTACATTTTATTGATTTTCTAGAGAACCACTGGCGGGCCCACTCCAAAAATTGTTGGACATGTAAGTTACACTTGTAAAACCGATGGTGACATATTTTGAGAAACTCAATACAATAAATTTATTTAAGTGTAAACTGTTTTAAGACAAATCATTGGAAATTTTCAAAAAATATTTAGTAGTAATTTTCTCCACTATGCCACTATTGCTTATGCCAATTTACAGCTAAATCGGATTCCATCAACAAAATCTTGATCGTTTTGACATGGATTCTATCAGAATATAAATATTTGTTAAAAGTTTTAGAGTTATTTGCATTCTGTATGCTACACATAAAAATAAGAAATAAGAAAAAAAAAAAAAAAAATCATTGAATAATTTTGTATTGATCAAAAACAAAGCGTTAATTTTTTCTGGGACAGTCCTTAATTATAGCCAGGCAAATGTTTAAATATTATATATACTATATATTGTTAAGTCGAAAGACAAACGCTTCTCATAATGAGACAATATATAGTAAGACAACATATGTTTTCTGTGTTGCTACGGTTGATGTTTTTAATTATTTTAGATATATGTACATTTGTATTTATTAATTAAGCAAGAACTTGCACTTACCCGCCTTAAACGATAACGGATTGTACCGGCAGAGGTACTTTTTTCAAAACAAAATTTATTAAAATTGATTGTCGTAGTTCGTCGCAATAACTCAATCAAGATTAAACTATTGAGCTATAATGAATATTAAATTTGATTTACTAACGAAAGTTAATTTTGATTATAACCTACTGTCACTAGCCACTCGATCGAGATACCTATCTCTGATCCTAAAAAAGTTATAGGCAAAAGAGTAAAAAAACACAAGAATTCGAAATTTTTGCTTATTTTTTTTTTGATTTTAGCATTTCAAATAAGTAATTTTTTTTTTTTAATTTTTTAAATAAGCTATATCACTACAAAAAGTTTTCTGAAGAAAGTATCGAAATTTTGCTTTGTTCGCTAGATATATTGAAAAACAGTAAATGGTGTATTTTGCCCCTCCCTCTCCGATTTCCACCCTCTTATTCAATAGCACTCAGCGGCTTTTTCTTCCTAAATGAACTATTTACCGATTTCTGTAATAAAAACCTGTAAACGTCTTACTTCCTTTTTAAATGACATAATCAATAGACTTATACTTACGTTTATGAAGTTAGTTGTAATAATTTGCCTTTTTTCTTTTACAGTGACTCAAATAACCACTAGTCATCATAGGAGAATTTAAATCAATAAATCTGTTAATATTTCTAATAAAATAAGAATTCAAAATTATCTAAATAAAAAAAAAATAAAAAAAATTAAGCGCTACAAACATTTAAAGCCAAAAGAATTAAAAATAAAAATCAAACAAAATTGAGTGATAAACAACGTCTCCAACCACCGTCGTCAGCACCTGCAATAGTAGCAGCATTTTTTTATAATGTTGCTACTCTTCTCTCACAACGTCAACCTCCACCTCCTCCTCCTCCACAACTGAATGCAATCAATGAAAGTTCCAGATATCAAAGAATTATTATAAAAATAGAGAAAACAAAAACAAAGTGCAATATAAAAAATTAAAACCAAACAACAGCGGCTGTTAAAATGAAGGAAACCGATTATGATAGTGCCACGCCTTCATTGGAACAGGAAATGAATTTGGCCCGTCGTGCCTGTTGGTGCAATAATAATAATAATAAAAGTAAAACTAATAATGATAATGATAATAAAAACTATTGTAATAATGATGCTGATAATGCGCTGATCAACGATGCTGTGGTTGAAGATGATGACGACGATGAAGGTTATGATGGTCTTGATGACGATGTTAACGATGAGACAACGTTTCTGAAGAATGGTGCTACTTTTAGTAAAAATATTTTAATTGTTAAAAATATTGATAATGTTGATAATATTGAAAATAGTCATTTAACTAATATTGAAAAAACAATACCTACTATTAGTACTAAAACTAATAATAATACTACTATTATTACTACTACTACTACTACAAATAATGTTAATAATACTACAACTGCTAATATAAGTGAAAATAATTTAATTAGACGTCTTTTAAAAATCACCACAACAATTAAACCTAGTAGTAAAAATTTAAGAAGTGATAATAATAAAAATTTTTATGAAAACGATAATAATGACGATAATGATGAAGTTGATGAAAAAAATGATGGTTTTCGATCGGCGGCTAAAGGAGAACGTATTGAGTTTCTAACGCTGGTTAAGACGAAACTTTTGTATTTTTGGTTAATATTTGTTGCATTTTGTGATTCGGTGACAATTAAACCAAATGATCCACGTTTTCAAAATGCACGCCAAGCGGATCAGGAGCGAAAACAGCAACAGCAACAGCAGCAGCAGCAACAACAAAAACAAAAATCATCACAACAAGAACAAAACCAAAAACAACAAAATGCAAATTCAAGTGGTGATAATCCAACGACAAAAACAACAACATCCTCCACCAAAAAAACAGGGAAATTCAAATTGCTTTGTAGCAAAAAGTTGCTGTTTTTATTTTTCGTTTGCGTTTTTTTCTCCTGTTTAAATTACATTGAAGCCCGTCCAAATACGATTGTACCACCTAATGCCATTTCTGATGGTGGTGGCGGTGATACTTCCGCCAGCGTTGCATCCAATGCTGTGAATAGTGCAAAATCAGAGAAATTAACGGTAAGTGAAAAGATTTTTATAAATTCGTTGAAAAATTTTACTAAGCGAAATTCTACACTGTTCGACCAAAAAAAAAAAAGTTGCAGACTTTAAGTTTCGACTGCCTTTCACGATGAAAACGCTGTGTTTCCCAAATTATGTCTATATAGGTTGGCTAAAAAAAAGTTCAGAAAAGTGAGCTAAGTTAAACCAATTTTTTTTTCATTTATCAAAATAACTTTATTGAGTCAAATATTTTCCATTGTTATTGACCACTGATGCCATCTTTCAAGCAAAACTATAATACCGTCCATAAAGAATTCCTGGGGTTCTGCTAGAAATACTCGGGCAGGACGTTTTTCCTTGAGCACTTTCTTCAATCTTGTTAATTGTTAACAGTACAGTTCCGAATTTATCGTTTGACCACGGGGAAGCACCTCGTTGCACACAGGACCCTTGCAATCCCACGAAATATTAAGCAAAACCTTGCTAAGGTCAGTTCCACCTTTGCGACAGTTTGGGCAGGCTCACCTCATTTTGACCGTGATGTTTTTCTCACATTATTATCACACGTTATACATTTTTGTCACCAGTAACCAATCTATAGAAACATGGTTCGAGATCATTCCGTTTTAAAAGGGATTCACATACTGAAATGCGGTCAGTAAGATTTTTTTCACTTTTGCGACTGCTTATGTGTCGGTCTTCCTCCACCTTTTCAAGAATTTTGTCCGCTTTTTTGGTGCATGGTCGACCTCAAAATTTCCAGAGTGGAAACGATTATACCATTTTCCAACTGTCTTTTCCGATAAAGTATCTTGTCATTAATGTGCACAAATTTTTCCTTTGCGGCCGTATAGTGCTTTTAGTAGAAATAAAGTCAAGTATAACGAATTTTTTTCGATTTTGCACTCATTTTAGTGACGTTAAAACAGTTGAATAATGAAGAAATATCAATGAGTAAAAATTATTTATGATTCTAAGAGATGTCAACTACTTTTAGGAACAAAGTGTTGGCAGATCGGACCAGTACTTACAGAGTTATCGTACTTTAAACTAAGCTATTACACTTTTTTGAATTTTATTTTTAGCCAATCTTATAGGTATACATATCGAGCCCTAACCACCAAAAAGACTTAACCGACACGATTTCAGATTTTCGTTTTTTGATAGAAATCGAATACTCGCGTCCATACGCATCTTCCCTTAGAGTTTCATAACTGTAAGAAGTACCATTACGAAGTTATAGCAAAAGCAATTTTGACTTTTCACTACATTAGTACCTGGAGACCGATCCCTACTCGGTCAACAATCTGATTTTATTATTTTAAACGATGTTTTTATTCATAGCTATTTTTTGTTATGAAACTCGTACCTTTTCACCTCCAATGCTTTCAAAATGATAAATTAACCGATAAAAAAAATAATAAGAAAAAACTCGGAATATCGAATGGTATAGAAAAATATCAAGAACTCCAAATTTTTTAAGAGAAATAGAATGACCTAAAATAAATAAATGAGATACGCCACGCACCCAAAATATTTCGTCTCTTGTATGGGGGCTGAAATATCGTATCATCATGCCTCGGAAAGTTCATTCCATTTTTTTTTGTGCATGAGTTATTAACTAAAATTTTTATTTTGGTAAAAAGTGGGCATGACAATTATTGAAAAAAGCCCACTTTTCGTTGTGCTTTAGATACTCGTGATCCAGATCCGCATACCAAATTTCATCAAAATATGTTGTACCATTTGCGAGAAATAGCATTTAATTTGTTTTACTTGTATGGGAGGCCCCACGCCCACCTGCGATATTTTGCCCACCTTCAGCTCGTAGGTGCCTCATAAAAAGATGATTCCCTACAGTAAAATTCAGAGAGATTGCATTAGTAGTTTTCTTTTTATATCGTATTAAATTTTTGTGGGCGGTGCCACACCCTCCTACGAGTTTTCCTAATATAACGGCGTATCACATATTAATACTTGTTTTCATGGGAAAAATATTTAAAATTTTCATTAAAATTGTTGAAGTCGTTTTCGAGAAATACTGAATTAAAATGTTCAATGGTTAAAAAAGGGGCGTGGCACTTCTTCGATACCACCCACTTTTCAGTTATTACAAGGCATTGATATGTAGTACCTACATACCAAATTTCATTAAAATATCTTGTAACATTTGCGAGAAATAGCATTTAACGTATTTTGCTTGTATGGGAGGTTCCACGCGCAATGGCGACATTTCGCTCACTTTCAAATCAGAGATGCCCTATTGCAATTAGGCTCCTCACAGTTAATTTCAGAATGTTTGCTTTAATAGTTTTCTTTTTATACCGTTTTATATTTTTGTGGGCGGTGCCACGCCCTTCAACGAGTTTTCCCAATATAACGGCGTATCACATATAAATCCTTGTTTTTAGAGGTAATATCTCCTAAATTTTCATAAAAATTGTTGGAGTCGTTTTCGAGTAATATTGAATCAAAATTTTCAAGGGCTGAAATGTGGGCGTGGCACTTCTACGATCCCGCCCACTTTTTGTCTGTTACAAGGCAACATTAAGCCGTACTCGCTGACCAAATTTCATCCAAATACCTTGTATAGTTTACGAGTTATGACTAAATCAAATTTAAAATTTAGTGCAGTGCCACGCCCTCTGGTGAGCATTTACAAAGTTCAAACCTAGCTCATTATTCATTGTTTGCTAATATCTAACACTATTCCAAGTTTCATTGAAATCGCTGTAGCCGTTTTCGAGAAAAAATATTGGCACAGAAATAAGTACAAAGAAACAAAAAAACAAAAAAACATACAATTTTAGCTCCTATAAGAAGAGAAGATAAGCAAAGAAAATTCAAAAATAGGTTCTACTGTAAAATTTGTTTTTTGTCGGTTGAGTCTTTTTGGCGGTTAAGGCTCGATATATGATCAAAATGCCAGAAATTTGGTCTTTATTGATAAACCACAGTTTTCCCGGAGCAAAAAAAAAAAAAAAATAATAGTAAAATCAAAATCTCAAGTAATGCTTACCTTAACTTGTTGCATAAATTCAAAAATTGTATTTTTTGCACTTTTAGGTTAGAATATCTCAAAAACCTTCTATTTGTTTTTTTTTTTTTGGTAAATCGAACAAAAAAAAAAATCGTTCAAATTCAATATCTTCTGAAGGGGAGCACTTAGGATTCCGGTCTTGGGATTTATAATCTACATAAACCAAGGTAACTTTCACATCATCAAGAAAGACTGCATACTCAAAAAATCTACATTTTAGGTTGCTTCAGAACTTTGGTTCACTTTCTTCATAAATAACCATTCTCCATCTTTGGTTTTGAATATAATTGAAAACCGTTCAAAATTTTAAACAAAATTGAAGTTTATTTGCGTCGCAATGTTTTTTTTTTGAAAATCAGAAGAAACGCAATTACAAAAATGTGTACAAAACAAAAATAAATAAATTATCCGACGTAAAACATAAAATATTTACTCGATTGTCTTGAAATTCATAATTCATTCATAAAAGTCTCACAAGAATTAAATTAAAATTGTCTTTATTAAAATTAAAGCAACATTTCAAAAATGTAATTCAGCTTTTGTCGGATCTACTAGACGAATAAATTAATGGTTTTCATATGGAAAAGTTACGTAGATGATGAAATTTGGTGAAAAATTTGTTATGGTGCCAAGAATTTAAAAAAGGTGCACTTTATATGATTTCATAATTTTCCTGTTTCTAAAAAAAAGATATTCTTGTCCATTCTATTCGATCATTTAAAAACCATTAATGAAACACTTTATGACCATAAACTTTAAGAGCTAATGAATGAATTATAAGTTTTCCTGAATTTTTTTGTGCATTTAAGTAGTAAAATTTAAGTACGTTTAATAGAAAGGTAACAGCGAACGAATAAACAAAACATTATATTTTATGAAGAGATAAAAAATTGTGTTAAATAATAACCTCGTTGTTGCCAGGTGCTGCGCAGAATATTTTGAATTGAAAAATAAAAATGTTTGTTACGCTCCATCAATAAAAAAGTAAATTTGTATTTTTTTCGCTTTTTTTTTTTTTTTGGAAGTGACGATGATGATAAAGCACTTTCTTCATTAATTACATTTCTGGCTAAAATCAAACAGTTTTTTACAGTTTTATTATTATTGTCGGTGTTATAAGTAATTCTGCGACAACCGCCAGTAAGATTGGCATCTTAACTGAAGACAACCTGGTGTTCGTCTGGTCCGCTCAGTCAAGAGCATCAAGTCCCTACAACTCTCAGCAATTAAATCTTAGCTGAACTAGCCTGAGCAGAGTTTTATATAAAACTACTGATTACACTAGTTTACAAATGATTAAAAATTTTTTCCCATTGAATGCCATTATTCATTTTATATGTAAAATGGGCTGCTGATTCCGAAAATCGCATTATTTTTTTTTTTATTTCGTGTCGTTTTCGAGATATTGGTCATTTTCGGTTTTTGGACCAAAAAAAAAAATGATAGTTCCACTTAAATACAAATATCTCAAGAACCAATGTTTGTGTTTAAACGTGACCTACATGTGAGGGGGGTCAAAATGACCCACATATAAGGGTCTTGGAGGGTTAAAATTTTTCACAAAAATATTCCTCGCAATATCTTGCATAAGTTTACTGAATACATATAGTTGATTTCATCGATTTAACACAAGAATGCGTTATTTTTGTTTTTTCATGTGCAGTCGATTAAAAAACTTCAAAAATCGATTAAAAAAATCTGACGTGCTCGAGAAAAACGAAGAGACACGGGTATTTTTTTAACGCATACTTAAAGAATTTTTTGGATTTTCTTATGTGTTTTACAAAAAGTTTCAAATTATCGAACAGTTTATTACAAAAAAACGAAAAAAATTATTGCGCATTTTAGTAATTTATCAATGAATTGTATAGGGGAGGGGGGGGGGGGGCTAGTGTGGACAAATTCAAATTCTTGCGCCGTTTTGAATTTTTTGTTTCTGTTTTATATTTTTCAAGTTGGTATTTGCACTCTGCATCACCAAAAAAAAATTCATTTGTTGACAGTTCAGCTTTCCATGATAACGTGACTGAACGTGTTTTATGCAGCAAAAAGTAATTTTTTTGTTGTTTCGTAATTTCAGTGATACTTTTAAACTAATTATTCTTCTGCTGCAGTGTTAATAGATAATACAACCTAAAATAGTGTTTATTTAAACCATTGAAATTATTTTTGAAGATCTTTACCGTAAGATTAAAAAAAAACTATTTTTGTTTAAAAAGACATGAAGGGTCTAGTGTGGACAACTGAAATGGGGCTAGAGCTGAAATGACTCCAGAAATCGTCAAAACATTTCTAAAAGCAGTTCCAAGAAAGTACGTTACTAAAAAGAAAGAACGACAGACTCACGTATTCCGATTTACCGGATACCAGCGAAATTTACCGATATGAAATAGTGGCAAAGCTGCCAGAACCACAATAACTGTGGGAAATATCGCGATCAGCAAGTTATATGAAGTTTGAAACAACATGGACAAAAAGTATTTTATATTAGCCAAATTGTCACGATCCACGGTTCTGAAGATTTCGACATAACGTTTCTAAAAAGAGAGAACGATAGATTCACGTATCCCGATATACCGGATACCAGCCAAATTCACCGAAATGAAATAGTGGCAAAGCTGCCACAAGCACAACTGCCGGGAACATCTCGATCAGCAAGTTATATGAAGTTTGATATAAATTTCTCCAAATACAACATGGGATAGCAGTTAATTTTTTATTTGTATTATTATTTGTATTACATCATTATTTTCTTGAATAAACATGTATCTAAACTCTTTCTTAACGTTTTTGTATGAATTATCAAGTTTCTTAAGGTGTCCACATTAGCCCCCAGTTAAATCAATGGTTGTAAGCTCTTTTTAAAATGCATTAATAAAGCATTTATGAAAATAAAAAATCATAACTATTGATGCAATTATGAAGGCAAGAGGTGTAAGTAATCGCTAAAAATTACTTTATTACAAAAATGGTATATTTACATATATAATTTTGTAATTATATAAAAACTGTCCACACTAGCCCCCCCATCCCCTACAACTTTTACATTTTTCCATCGATTTTCTTAAATAGTATCTTATTTGCTTTACAAATATCGATACCTCCAACGTAAAAGTTGGTAACTCAAGTTACCAACTTTTTACGGGACAGCGTTTTTCGAAATCTACACATTTGGTTCCATCTTGTGTCAAATTTTGGTACCTCTAGCTTGAAATTTGAAGGCATGGGAGCTATTTTTGAAGTCATAACCTAAATTTATTTTATATACTAGGTTTTCATACAAAAAAAAAAAAGTTAAAATACAAAAATGCTCATTACTCAAAACTACGATATATAGACTATGATATTAAGAAACAAAATGATTTAAAAATTTTTTTTTTTTTGGATAAATCTGCAGTTGATTTTCATTTTTTCTCAATTTTCTTCGAAAAAAAAAATGTTTTTTTTTAGAATTCAATGTATTTCGTCGAAACTGACAAGCCAATCAAAATATTATTTGTAGGTTATTTAATTACCTTTAATAGGACATATAATACATTCAAACAAAAACATTGGTTCTTGAGATATTTGTGTTTAAGTGGAACTATCTTTTTTTTTTGGTCCAAAAGCCGAAAATGACCGATATCTCGAAAACAACACGAAATATAAAAAAATAATGCGATTTTCGGAATCAGCAGCCTATTTTACATATAAAATGAATAATGGCATTCACTGGGAATTTTGGCTGTAAACTAGTGTTATTATTATAATTTACTCAGGAATTAAAGCCAATTTATCATACATTTCATAGTTGCTTCTGGGTATTTTCATGTAAATGTGGACACGGTATAGAAAATTTCTCACATTTTTTTCAACGTTAAACTATGTCCAAACTAATGTTTAATTGAAGTATCATTACCATTAAGTACCAAAATTAATAGTCCGTGAGCCCGCGTACAAAAAAACAAAATTCATAAACATACTGCTGAGACTTCGTGTATTTAATGTTCCGGTCGAGTCGGACAAAATTTTGAGAGTGGGGAAGTATAGTGGTGGGGCGTTTACCGTTCAAGCTATCACAAAGTCATGGATTTCATGTTAGAAAAAAATTTATTTCATTCGAATCAAAAGTTTTTAATATGTTAAAAGTATAAAAAATCCTATCGGACAAAAATTTTAGGGCGTTTGACGAGTCGGATATGTCGAGTATGCCAAAATTACGAAATAAAAAAATTTATTACCACAGAGCCAAATTTTGCAGAATTGGTCAATAAAAATATTCAAAATCAATTGGTAACATTGTCGGACAAAAATATTGGGGCATAACAATAGTCGGACAAAAAATGCCATTTTAATTTAAAAAAAAGTGAGTGAACGAGCACTAATATATTCTAATATATTCCCACTTAGTTTACCTATCCAATATGTCTCTCAAACATACCATCACCTTTTTTCCACCACTTGAGGGGGCACCCATACAAAATGTAAATAAAAATATAAAAAAAAAATTCCTCATCGCCGGGAGAGGAAAAAAATGTGCACCGACCCCCACAAATTTTTTCTCTTCATTATTTCTCTCAAACATATAAGCTCCTTTTATCCAGCCCTTAAGACGCATCCCATTCCGACAATTCTAGCTACCTTGCAACTAAACCGCATACATAAATATATGTAAGTGCCAAGGCCTACAGTCGTATCTAAAAATGCCTTTACCCTGAAAAGGCCCTCTTGAAAGTCGTATTCTCAAAAAACACCTCTAACGTATTCAGCAACTTTAAAATACGGGGAAAGACATTGGAGTAATCGTGATTTTATGCTAAAGTTTAAAGCTGTGCCCGGACTAGTAGATGTATTGAACATCATATATAGCACGACTTGAAGCTTTCAAGCGTGACACGTGCATAACCAACGGCATTTGGCGGCAAACACTGCGCTCTATAACTTAGCACCAATACCTTTGTCACAACAAACTTAATGTATACGAGTATTTTTTTCGCTTTTATTTTACAAAACAAATAAATCGTTTAATTAAGTGAAAAAAAAATATGCTAATTTCGATAAAACAAAAGCAAAAAAAATATAATTCCTAATTAAAAGCAAAAAAAAAAAAAAAAACAACAACAAAGAGTGCAACAAATGCATTTGAGTTACATAACTATATATGTACATTTATCCGAAGATCATTCACAATTGCAACAAATATAGGCAGAAAATTTATACAACAATTAAAAAATTATATGAAAAACTTTATTTAAGTGGCGTTAGGTTATTTTTTATAAAAAGAAAACTCTTTGTTTTTAATTTGTTACATATGCTATAATTTCTCCGGTTTATAGAATTTTTTATAAGTTTTTATTTTGCTTGTTGTATTATTTGAAACTTTCCGTGAAAACAGAGCCCAACTTTATTCATTTTTAACCCAATTTCAGTAAATTCATGCCATGACATTACTTTTGCGAATTTATGAACTTATTCCCCTTTCAAAAAACCCCATTCAATTGTCAATTTGGCTGTTGTTATTATGTATTTCAGAAATTTGTTGCCTTCCGAAATTCAATATTTGTTGTAAAAAACAAATTCAATATTTTTTAACATCTGTATTTTTATGCCCTACACCCAGGGTATATTCACTTTGTCCTTCCGTTTGTAACGCAGAGAAGGAGGCGTGGTAGATAATGAAAAGTATATATATTCTTGATCAGCGTCACCTTATGAGTCGATATAGCCATGTCCGTCTGTCTGTCTGGCTGGCTGTGTGTGGAAATAAATTTTTTGGGAAAACTGAGCAAAATAATTCAATAAAATTAGTACAATGCCTCCGTTGTCAAGCTCGTGGGATTGAAAATGATCGAAATCGGTCAACGAACACGCCTACCGCCCATACAAAGAATATATTTGAAATGCAACTTTATGAGTATTTTTCACGACAATACAACCAAAATACACATAAGTACTACGAATTGTAAGCGCAAGGTCTAAGCAAAATCTGAGCGAATTCGGACAAGAGGGCGTAGCACCTCCCACACGGAGAAAAAAAATAGTACCTGCTACTTTATTTCTCATAAATTTTACCAGATTTTCAAGTCAGAATAGTGACAACTTTACACCGAAGTAAGATTTACCTTACTGTTTTAGTCAATTCAGATTGTTCGAATGACCTCACAGTCTAGTAATTTTTATGAAAAAATTGGCGTGATATTTACCTTACTGTATAGTTCAAACAACAAAAAAAAAAAAAAAAAACAAAAAAAAAAAAAAATGAACTGACCCGGCGCCGGGATACGAACCTCGGCCCTTCCGAATGGTAGTCAGATACATATCCACTGGGCTGCTTCCGCATATGATGTAGAAGCAAAAAAATTTGTATATGAAGAAAATGTCTGTCCAAAAATATAAATTGTTACTAAAATTATAAAAGTCAAAATGACTCTATATTTTGTTGGTACTTACCTTACTCGCGTAAGGTGAAAATTATGATACTCATTTTTGTGCGTGAAAAAATTGAAGTTATTTTGACTAGAATTATAAATTCAAATTGACCACACATTTTTTTTCTGAAAGTGCAAATTACCTTACATATAGTCAAATGTAGGAAATTTGTAGTAAATATTCCTTTATTATTTAGCTACATTTTATTTGTAGATATGACTTTACGGACCCATCAAATAGTTCATACGTAAGGTAATTTATACTTGAAATTTAGTGTTAATTACTTTAATTTTTCGACTAGCCAATATAGTAAAAATTATTATATGTATTTTTCTCCGTGCATATAAGCAAAAGCTTCAAAACGCTATACTGAAAACGTTTTTTGAGATAATCGAACTAAATTGTACTCAGACACTTAGAACTATAAATACAAGTTCTCAACAAAAACTGGGTGAAATCGGACAAAAGGGCGTGGCACCTCCCATATAAGCAACATTTTCAAAATGCTGCAGTGTAGGGTATTTATTGTTTGGCCAGGCCAAATGTTACAAATGTTTTCGAGCGGATGTGCAATGCGCCAGAACAAAAACAATTACTATAGATTATCCTAATGAATGCTTTTTCTTAAGAATTCTAGAATATCTTACATTATGAAGCTAAATTCGATAGGACTATGCGCTGGTCTGGTTCATATGTGTACTATCTTAAAACACTCAATGTATCTGACATTTGTTTGTCTCAAATTGACGGCTTATAAACCAACTTTCCATTACTTCATTAAAAATTACCCATTGTTTTAAGCTCCAGAACATCTAAATTAATGCGCGATGCGCATGTTAACTTTGTGTTTGTAAAAAAAAAAAATTAAAAAATTATTAAGGGTGCATTTCAATTGCGAGCAATTAGTAGAATTTTGTGTTAATTTTGCTCTATGATGTATCCTCACACTTTTAAAGGCAAAACAGATACGCGAGTTGTGAAAGAATTAATTTGTCTTAATTCGAGTCATGTACTCGTACATATATTAGTTTTTATTTATTTTAAGTGTAGAAGAAAGAAATGGCAAGTATGATGTTTAATATCGATTGAATTAATGATTTGTTTAGATACAAAGCTTATTTTTCATATAATTTGTTAAAACCGAAAAATAATACCTTAGTTAGTTCCATTTTTATTGGATTATGATCGGTACAGTTTGGCCACGTAATCCGCCGAAGGAAAAAATTCATACATACACTATTTAACAAAAACCACCTATTCCAAAATTGACTTTCATGGCCTTATCTTCCTTATTTTTTCAATATTTGTTGATACTCAATTTCATCCTCGCCCCGGGTGGCTAGCTTAGGGAGCGGCAAAATGCACTTTCATGGTGAGCTAAAGTGGGTTATTGTGTTCTGGGTTCAATTACTGCAAAACTGTATCGTCCCGAGATAATTGAAACATTTTTAATAATATTAATTTCTGCCGAATTTTCCGATGTTCTTCGGTAGAAACAAATGTGCGGCGTTAGGAAATAACGCCCAAGGAAATAACGCCAAAAAAAAAAACGAAATAACGCCCAAATTATTTGCATATAAATTTGGGCGATAATCATTTTGGAAATAACGCCCAAAAATTTGGGCTTTATTTCGTTTTTTTTTTTACAAAAAACGAAATAACGCCCAAAAAAAACGAAATAATGCCCAAAAAATAAAATGACGTAATAACGCCCAAAATAAAAAACGAAATAACGCCCAAAAAATATGAAATAACGCCCAAAATCAAAAACGAAGTAACGCCCAAATTATTTTCATATAAATTTGGGCGATAATCATTTTGGAAATAACGCCCAAAATTTATTTGTATGAAAATAATTTGGGCGTTATTTCGTTTTTCGTTTTTGGGCGTTATTTCATTTCTTAAAAATAAAACGAAATAACGCCCAAAAAAACGAAATAAAACCCAAATTTTTGGGCGTTATTTCCAAAATGATTGTCGCCCAAATTTATATGAAAATAATTTGGGCGTTATTTCGTTTTTGTTTTTGGGCGTTATTTCATATTTTTTATATTTTGGGCGTTATTACGTCATTTTATTTTTGGGCGTTATTTCTTTTTTTTTTGGGCGTTATTTCCTTGGGCGTAATTTTTTAACGCCCAAATGTGCCTATGGTATTGTCATTTCAACATATATGTAGATTTCTATTGTTCTCAATATTTTTAAGGGTTTTCGAGATTTTTCGAATTTCATCGAACTATTTTTTATCTAGTGACCACTTATTTCAATTACACAGACATTTTTTTTTCCTAAAATTTGCTAATATGTTATATTGGAGTAAATTTCAAATTGAAGACAAATTTAAAATTTAATGCATTAATTCTCTTATGACAGCATTACTAAAGTCATGTTACTTTTTTATTATCAATAAGCAAATGATGTAATGGTTGATTGATGACTTAATGTTTCCAAAATTTAATTTTTTATCGCAGTATTGAATGTTCATTAATTACGGCGTATTTAAAGTGACAATCGGCTTTTCTTTCAAAAGTGTAGACTTATACACTAGATAGGGTCGAAATTTAGATACATCCCGAAACCGACTCAAAAGTAAGCAGGACTCTTAAAAATGATGCCTGCATAATTTTTTTTTTTTTTTTTCATTCCGAGAAAAACCGATGGGGCACTTTTGATTCTACTGAAGGTCCATTTTGGCTAAAAAACATGTTTTTGGTCATAAGTTTTTTTTTTTCATTACAAAATGGATACCCAAGGGTACACGAAGAAAAAAATAGTACTTACTGCTTTATTTCTCATAAATTTTACCAGAATTTCAAATCAGAATAGTGACAACTCCACACCGAAATAAATTTCACCTTACTGTTTTAGTCAATTCAGAACATATGCTTGATAGTATTTTTTTTTTTTTTTTTTTTAAATTGACGTGTTATTTACCTTACTGTAAAGTTCAAACAAAAAAAAAAAAAAAAAAAAAAAAAAAAACGAACTGACCGCGCTAGGGTAAGAACTCTGGCCCTTCCGTGTGATAAGGAGATACATATCCCCTGCGCTAAGTACTCACGCATGTGATGAATAGGCATAAAATTTGTATATAAGGACTGCGTTCGATAAAATTGTCCCATACAAAATTCAAAAAATCTCTGGAACTAGTAGTCTGATTTTAAAAGTTAGACTCATTCTTGAACCGCCATTTTATTACAATTTTTACAACGTATCTTGAATTTTAATAATATTTTTTTTTACAATTTTTTGTAACGTTTCTGACACTCCTTCCATTAAGGATTTTATGGTATTATTTGATAACTTTCTAGCTGCTGAACACAACTTTTCTCGAAAATTTGTAGCATTCTTGGCAACGTTTTTTGTTGCCTTTATCTCCTTTTTGACCAAAGCCCAGTATCTTTCAATTGGCTAGAGTTGTGGACAGTTTTGAGGATTTGCTTCACGAGGCACCAAAATCACATTAGTTCTTGAGTACCCCTCCAAGGCCAATTTACTATAATGACAAGATGCTAGGTCTAGCCAAAAGAAAGTGGAAACTTCATGCTTTCGTAGGAAAGGCTTAAACTTTTTTCCAAGCATTCCTTAATATAGAATTCGGAGTTTACTGTTCCAGTGGTTACAAAAGAATTGCTTCTTTTGCCACAACTGCAGTGTGCTTGGTCAACCAAGAACTTACGAGGAAATTTTGACTGCTTTTTTGACTTAAGCTTTTTGTCCGCATTCCCCCGCAAGTTTACAGTGTAAAATTTTTGGCCTGGAAGCAGCGCAAAATCGGCTAAGACATACGTTCTGTCGTTCATGATGCAGCATTTGAATTTATGAAAAAAAAATTAATTTTTAATTTTATGGCGTGGTGTTTTGCTTTCGTGTTCTTGATAGCATTTCTGTCAGAAACTGTTTGTACTTTAAATGTCTTCAAACTAACCTCCTTTTTGGCCTTGCGAACTAAAAACTCGGAACACTTTACCTTCTGTGCCAGTTTTCTGCATGAAATGTTGAGGTTCTCTTCAAAATTGTGACGAAGTTCTTCTTTTTGTTTTGGTCACGAATGCCTTTTTCTTTCGCGGAACCTGGCTTTCGAAACACATCAAAGTCTTCCTTAAATTTTTTCAGAACTCTTGATAGCAATTTCACATTAACTTAGCTTTTCCGAGCAATTCTATTGGTAGTCTACCCTGGGTGGTCCTCAAAAATTTTTATTATAGGCTTTGAACTTATAGCTCGTTTACCATTTTTAAGTAAATATGACTGACTAGGGACAAAATTTGAAAACCATAGTTTTGGTACATTCAATTCAAAGCCTTCTGCGAAAAAAAATTTTGAATTGAGTTATTTGAAAACAAGTTATTGGATAAAATGTGTGGGACAATTTTATCGAACGCAGTCCTTAAAGAAAATGTCTGTCTGAAAATAGAAATTGTTACTAAAATTATAAAAGTCAAAATGATTTTATATTTTTATGACATTTACCTTACTCGAGTAAGGTGACGATTATGACACTCATTTTTGTGCGTGAAAAAAATAAAGTTATTTTGACTAGAATTATGAATTCAAAATAGTCAGACATTTTTTTTCTGAAAGTATAAATTACTCTACTTAAAGTCAAATGTTGGCAATTTATAGTAAATATTCCTTTATTATTTAACTACATTTTATTTTTAAATATGACTTTACGGACCCATCATATATTTCATACGTAGGGTAATTTATATTTGTAATTTAGTGTTGGAGTGGATTGGAGTAAAAATTATGATGCGTATTTTTCTCCGTGTATAGATAACACAGGGCAACACTCATTCTGCGGCATAAGGTTTCGCAGACGATTTCGAGTAATCACAACCTACAGAATGCGAAAATAAAAACAAATTCGCTGAGATGACTCTAGTTCTCCAGATATCCTTTTTTAAAAGTGCAAAAGTAGCTGTTTTGAGGCATATTTGACGTAGTATAACACTTACAGTAGACAGTGTAATAAATTTTTGTTAATGAAATCAAATAGGCGAAACCTCCCTCATGAAACCTTACCTTTTAACTTTATCGATTAGATCCTTACTTTCCGAGTTATTAACCATTGAAGCAATGGTATTTTAACTCCTTACAAATAACTATTTTTTTATTTTTTGCGGCGTTAGTTTTTTAAGTTAATCCAGATTCCCTGAGGTTATTAAATACTTATGGTATTGTTTGTTTGTCTGAATTGACTCTAGTTCTATAAAAATCCTTCCCCGAAAGACCAAAAATAGCTGTTTTGTTTGTGTGGAGTTGAAATGGGTAATAACTCGGAAAATAAGGATTTATGAGGAAGGATATGACTTTTTGATGCCGATAACAAAAAATAATTGCACCGTTTGCTGTGACTATTTTACTCTTCCAAACATGCCTCAAAACAGCTATTTTTGCACTTTAAAGCAAGGATATCTGAAGAACTACAGTTAATCCTGACAAATAAATTATTTCCTATAGGTATCGCATGACCTTGAGAAATCTGAATTAACTCACAAAACTAAGGCCGCAGAAATAAAAAATGTTTTTGTCGCCCTGTGTAATCTATACCCCAAAAAAAAAAATTAAGAATTTTTAAACGCCAAAATTTTTGTAAGAACATAGTATTTATTTCTAAATCACCTTAGGGCATCCATTTTGTAATGAAAATAAATTTATGACCAAAAAACATATTTTTTATTAGCCAAAATGGGCATTCAGTAGAATCAGAAGTGATGCAGACATAGTTTTAAAGAGTTCTTCTAACTTTTGAGTCGGTTAGAAGTTTTTTTTTTCTTTCATACAAAATCGAACCGGTCTATTATACACTTAAATGTACATACATACTGTGGAAAATGAGTTTCCAAAAAAATAATCAGGAATGTGTTTGATTATTTCTTCGACAACCTGATATTGAAAAAAGGAGTGTATGCCAACTTAGTTGTTGACATTAAAAATGTTTACTTTCAAACGCAATTTCTAACAATAGGTACATATGTTTATCTATCAATGCATAAAGTAGGGCGTTTCACATTTGTATTAAGAGAATCTAGTAACTAATGTAAAGGTGCCCTTAATTTTTTATTTTTATTTTTGTTCCTTTTGTTCAAAAATAAATAGATATTTTTGTTCCTATACTAAGAAGTTACTCATATTTCAAGAAAGCTTTGAAAAGCTATGCAAATGCAAGAAAGCCCTTACTCACTGTACTATTCGCTAAACAGTGATATAAATATTGCTCTATCACATTTTGTGGTCAGAACTGAAAACTGCAATTAAATACACATCTAGATGAGGACCCAAACTTTTCAAAAAAGCAATGGGCGCAAAACAGTCCAAAGTCAACTTGGGGCGTTCTTCCACGCAACGCCTCAATTGTTCAAGTTTATGGACATCAAGAGACTTTAAGGATGAATCATTTTTAAAATTTTTGTGTATGTAGTAGGGTGGGCCAAATTGTATGGATGAAATTTTATCGACCTCGGCACCCCCCTATGTGAAAGTTCATTCAATTCTATGAATATTTGCCCAAGGAGCTATACCTCTGCGTTCAACTTTAGTTCGGCGCATTTTTGATCGAAAATTTTACCTTTTATTAATATTTTTTTTATTTTCATACTAAATTTTAAAAATTTGTATAAAGACAAAAATAATGTCATTATATAATTTGGCTGGTATTCTGTCAGTAATCAATAAAATTGGGTTCTGTTTGCATAAAAAGTTTACTTGATAACGTGGAATTGATTATATTTATTCCAAAAAATTATATCGGTCAAATAACCGATTTCAAAATAAACGAGTCATATTTTTACATGGATTTTTTCAATCGAAACACAAACCCAAGTATTTTTGGATGCTAGGATTCCGAATCTGACACTCATTTTTTTCCAGGGCAACATCTAGTGGTAGTTTTAGGAAATAAATTAGCCGCTTTTTTTAATTTTACAGAACAATATACCAAAAATCTATGTAAAAATATGACTCGTTTATTTTGAAATCGGTTAGTTGACCGATATAATTTTTTAGAATAAAAATAATCAATTCCACGCTATCAAGTAAGCTTTTTGTAAAAACAGAACCCAATTTTATTGATTACTGACAGAATACCAGCCAAAACATATTATGATATTACTTTTGTCTCTATAGGAATTTTGAAAATTAAGCATAAAAATAAATATTAAACGCAAGGTAAAATTTTCAATTGAAAATGCGCCGAACTAAAGTTGAACGTAGACGTATGGTTCCTTGGGTAAATATTCATAGAATTGAATGAACTTTCAGCCTAGGTTGGTGTTTTGTTTGAAAAAATTCATCCAAAAATATGAATCGTTTATTTTGAAAGTCGGTCATAATAATCGGCTATTTGACCCATATAACTTTTTTAAATGTATAGCATCAATTCCACACCATCAAGTGAGCTTTTTATGTAAACACAACCCAATTTAATTGATTACTGACAGAATACTAGCCAAATCATATAATGACATTATTTTTGTCTTTATAAAAATTTTTAAAATTTAGTATGAAAATAAAAAAAATATTATAGTCCGGGAGCCGGCAATACTAAAAGTGCCGTCATCGCGGATTCTGAAATTTTTAATGCAAAATGGTAGTTTACACTAAGACGAATAAGAAAAGCTTGGTCAGCATGGTTGTAGCCTGGCAGAAATATTTTTAAATGGTTTTTGAATTATTAAATTTACGGAATGTTTTGCCGTCATCGCGGATTTTGATCAATCTTAATATTAATCGATGGTAAATTTCATAACCTTTCAGAAAAAATCCGGCCGACCAATTTTTTTTGCCGAAAATGACCGGCAGACCTATTTTAATGGTGGGTACAATTTCTCTGTTATCACGGAAATTTGTTTTTTTTTTTTTTTTTTAATTTACGTGTTTCAATGTCAAATTTAAAAATTTCTTGGTATGCGAGCTTAGAAACTGCCGGAAGTACCCACTGTCGCACCATTAAAATAGGTCTGCCGGCCATTTTAGGCAAAAAATATTTGGTCGGCCGGATTTTTTCTGAATGGTTATGAAATTTACCATCGATTAATATTAAGATTGATCAAAATCCGCGATGACGGCAAAACATTCCGAAAATTTAATAATTCAAAAACCATTTAAAAATATTTCTGCCAGGCTACAACCATGCTGACCAAGCTTTTCTTATTCGTCTTAGTGTAAACTACCATTTTGCATTAAAAATTTCAGAATCCGCGATGACGGCACTTTTAGTATTGCCGGCTCCTCGCCTATTAATAAAAGGTAAAATTTTCGATCAAAAATGCGCCGAACTAAAGTTGAACGCAGAGGTATAGTTCCTTGGGCAAATATTCATGGAATTGAATGAACTTTCACATAGCGGGGTAGCCGAGATCAGTTTTCAAATCGGCCCACCCTAGTATGTAGGTACTTTTGTTTAATCAACCAAAAAGTTTAGAAAAAAATATAAAAGCACCTTAATATTTTCAACATTTATGCATTTGATACACCCTAATACATAGGTAACAATAAGGAAAATTGTCAAATTATACATACATATGTAATATAGTTATATCACGAAGGAAAAGTTTATCATAATTTATTATTTGAGCCTTTTGTGTATGAAATTTTTTTTTATCAATTACAGAATTAGTTAGCCCACAACCAATCACGCATAAAATAAAATATTTGATATAACAAACACTCGTATTTTATGTGTACGTATATCATTAACATTTTTATAGTGTTATCAAAAAAATTATACTTAAATATGCAAAGCTTTAAAAAATAGATAATAATAATTATTCAATCAATTTGAACCCTTTTACATATTTTTTTACTGGTTTAAACTGGTGCTAAGCAGCTGGAACATGTTTTGCGTCAAATTCCTTGCCACATGCAAACACATTTTTTATAATGATTCTCATTACATTCATTATCATACAGAATGTACATCATTTGCTTAATCTTTAGAATAGAGTATTTTTCATTAAATTGCTCAATTCTATCGTCAACAATTGATCCAATTGAAGCAGAAAATCCAGGCGGAGCGGCCAACGTATGCGACCAGACATGAGTCAATCATTTTCCACCACGATAACGCTCGGCCTCATATTGCTGCCCCAGTCAAAAATTACCTGGAAAACAACGGATGGGAAATTTTGCCTCACCCGCTTTATAGCCCAGACCTTGCACCATCAGACTACCATTTGTTCCGATCGATGCAGAATGCCCTATCAGGAATACGCTTCACTTAAGTTCAAGATATCGAAAATTGGCTCGATTAATTTTTGGCCGCCAAGCCGGCGCAATTTTTTTGGGATGGAATTCATAAATTGCCTGAAAGATGGGGAAATGTTGTAGCTTCCAATGGACAATACTTTGAATAAAATATATTGTAACATTTTTCCACAATAAAGCATCAAATTTCGCTAAAAAATTCCGGTTTTTAAGTTGTACACCCAATAGAAAAGCTGATTTATCATCCCTGGTACAAAAACAAATGTGAAAAGAAAAGAAAACAAAAAACATGAATTAAGATGATTTTTTTCTTTGTGCACATTTCTACACAAATACCTTTCTAATGGTGTATAATTCAATGTCGTGCTCCATATCTAACATATTTAAAAAGGTAGGTTTTGTCTTGCGTATTAATATATAGATTATTTTATATGGAATATTTATTTTGAAGCCTTTCGAAAATGGTAATTTTCCGAAAAATTCAGTACCTACTTATTTCTAGAACAGCTCAAAAATACTATCGGCACAAACAGGTTTTTAATCTTGACTTTTGTGTAGCAAAGATGTTTGGCCTATTCACTTTCAAAGTTTAGTGGCTAAATTTAGGAAAGTCTTATAAATTAAATTAAAAATATTAATCAGTTCTCTAAAATTAATTATTATTCTAAACATTTATACATGAAATTAAATTAACATTCTGAATTTTTGCTGACTAAAAGGTGTTGCTGTCAGTGAAGTGTTTATTTGAATCTCTATTAATCAACTTATAACACTGTGCAACAATTTTTTCCCGAGTTAACGTAATTAAACCGCAGCGGAGTATTTATTCCTGAAAATATACCTATCGAAAAGCAAAAATTATAACTGCTTAGCCGACAAAGATACCATCTTGGTATTGGATTTAAGTAAAAGTAGTTTTGTCTATTTTATTATATCCTGAAATGGAATTTGTGAGACCAAATTTTCGAAAAAAACAAATTTTTAAAATTAATTTTCGTTGAAACAATTTCTTTACAATGCCGTGTGGCGATTTTTCGTAGCAATTATCGTGCCAAAGATAGGAGCTAAACAATTGGTCACTTTTTGCCCAATTGGACAATTTGCATTTGGACTTTAGAAACATGGACCTTTGGACAGTTTTAAGACGATTTTTTTTTTTTCGGTAAATTTTCGTTAAAATGCTTTCCTGATGTGATATTGGCCATATAAGCTGTCGGATCGGTCTTTCATAATTTTTTCACTTTGTTGCGTTAATATCTCGTCAGGAAAGCATTTTAACGAAAATTTACATAGAATGGAACCTGCTAATTTGCCAATTGTCCAAAAAATGACCCAATGTTTAGCCGCTATCTTAAGCGTAAAGTAATTGTTTCAACGAAAGTTTTAAGCCGGGTTAAGCCTTTTTGTCTAAAAAACTGCGAACCATGAATTTGCGAAAAAACCAGTGATAACCAAACTCAACACTAGCGCATTTTGTCAATGTATAAAAGCTCTGAAAGCTCTCTATGTATGTAAAGTATATCACTTTCTATTAGAAGAATAAGGTTTATATTTAAATTGGTTAGAAAATAGAAAATTTTTCATAATATTTGCAGAAGTAATAGTTGCGTACCACATGTCGTATGAGTACCTAATTTTTAAATAACAAATAAAGTTTCTTATTAACATTTATTACCATTACATGCCCTATCATTTTTAAATGTCTATAACTTTTGCAAAAACTATTATAAATTGAGCATTTGTTTTGCTATAGATAGGTAGATTTTCAGAAAAAAAAAATAGTCAGGTGCGGTTTTATTTTAAGTGTCGCCCAGTGTAAGCGCCACTATACTGCGCTAGGTTACTGAACTATAAAATAATAATGAAGCATGAAATTCTAAGCCAAAATAATTTAATATGTGAGGCATGACTTGTTGAATTGTTAAGATGATCACGTATCTTATTTAGTATTAAACTTTAAAATTTTAATTGAAAAAGAAAGAAAAAATACGTAGGCTGCTCGATAAATTTCTGGCCTAGGCAACACTAAGTGTTGCCAGGTGTAATCTGACATTTCTATTGGAAAGTTTGATATTTTTTAGCATAAACGTACTTAGAACGTTTTGACGTACGACCATTATTTGTGTTGTTTACAGCAGGGTTCGAAGGATATATGTCAATGGATATATATCATGATATATATCCGATATATATCCGATATATATCAAACGATTTTTTATGATATATATCAATACAAAATTATTTTAAAGATTTTATGTTATTAAATAATTTTTGGCATTTGTTATTGTAAATATTTCTACTACCGCATTCCATTTAGCTGGAACACTACTTAATAAAAATAATAATATTGTAGATAAAGATCTAGAATGTTTACGTGGCAAAACCGTTTCCATGTCCTTAGATCGCTGCTCGAATATACACAACGAACCGATTGTTTGTTGTAGCATTACAACAGGTGAAGAAGATTCCGTTCTCGTCCATACTGTCAATGCAATTTGCATTCTGCCGAATATTTTACAACTGTTGCTAAGCAATCAATCAAAAAGACTGAAGAAGATTTCGGAGTTAATGTACGCAGTTTTGTTACGGACAATACTGGAAATGCAACTAAGATGCAACGTGAGTTGGAAATACAAGAAGACATTGGCATTATCCAATATGGATGTAGTGCACATTTGTTAAATCTACTTGCTAAAGATGTAGAAGTGAAAGGAGTCACTAAAAACGTCATAAAAAACGTGAAATATTTCAGAAATAAGCATTTGCCAGCAGCGTGGTATAAAGGAGCAAAAGGCAAAAAATTGGTCATGCCTATTGTCGTACGCTGGAACTCGATTCGGGATACAGTACGATCATTCGTCGAAAATCGCGGAATTCAAGAGCAGATTTGCCAAAATCATTGAGATGCAATTGATAGTGACATTTACCGAATTGTCAACGATATTCAAATTGCTAATAATTCATTGGATTTGCTGGCAAGACTGGATCCAATCGCAAAAGCCTTAGATCGCTCCCAACGAGATGGCACGACGATTTCAATAGCTGTCGAAATTCGGAACAATTTAGAGAAAGATTTATCAAGTCAACCGACTCAAGTGAAATCTACTTTCAACAAAAGGCGTGATATGGCGTTAGGTGCCCCACATTATTTGGCAAATATTCTTGACCAACGATTTGCAGGCAAAAGCTTGACACCTGAACAACGGGATACAGCATTTGCTGAATTGGAAATAGACTTTATGCCAATGGTTACATCGATAATGACCCAATCATTAATTTTTCCACAATATCTTTTTGGGTCTCAGTTTCAAACAACCCCACCGATGGATTGGTGGAAGCTTCTAAACTTGAACACCACAGATGTTCAATGGGAGCAATGGGAACACAAATAAAGGTTCCTAAATATGTGTGAACAACTCTTGACTGCTATTGCTTCAACAGCGAGTCTTGAAAGGATTTTTTCACGATTTGGTCTGGTGCAGTCGAAGCTGAGAAACCGTTTGGGAATTGACAAAAGTAATAAATTGGTGTACTTGCTTAAACACCTCAACAAGTCTTCAGCAAAGAAAAATAACTTAGATTGGATATCGGATCCTACAGACGATGATGATATTACTCAACCTGCTGATGTAGTGGATGATATGATTCAAAATGTCGTTGATTTCCTATCCAATCCAGATTCAGAATCGTACAATTTTGAATACGGCATTTTTTGATTATTTTGTTTGAAAATTAACAAGTTATTACGAATGACTGATGACTAATTTGATAACTAAAAGACTTATGTTTTTGAGTTGATTTCTTAATATTATATAAGATTTTATGTTTTTTAGTTGATTTTGCCTGATCTAGAAGAAGATTTTATGTTTTGTTTTCATTTTTATGATTTTAAGTACTTAAATAAGTAAATAAAACATTAAAAACATTTCAGTTTTTCTTATGTTTATGTAACACAAATGCAAATAGTATACATAATGGATATATAAAGTGGATACCCAGTGTGCCAGACGGTTCATATCTTCGCTTTTTTACCCGTTACGGATCCGTTACTGATCCGTTTGCGAGAGAAATTCCAAAAAAAAAAACGATTCGCTTTTTTTTTAGGAATCCCTCCCGCCAACGGATCAGTAACGGATCCGTAACGGATAAAAAAGCGAAGATTTGAACCGTCTGGCACACTGGGTATATATCAAAATTTTTGATATATATCGGATATATATCCTAAATATCCGATATTTTGATATTTATAATAAATATCGGATATTTTCGAACCCTGGTTTACAGTGACTTGAAAAAATCAATTTGGCAAAAAAATGGAATTAACTCGTGAACATTTTCGTGCGATCATTTTTCATAACTTTCGACGTGGATTATCACGACAAGAGTGCATCGATGGACTTAAATCTTTGTATGGCGATGAAGCACCATCTTATAGCACTGTGAAAAACTGGTTTAATGAATTCAATCGTGGCCGACGCTCGCTCAAAGACGAATTCCGTGAAGGTCGTCCAAAAACGGCCGTTGTGCCAGAAAACATTGATGCCATGCGTGAACTGATAATGCAAGATCATCAGTGACATACCGTGAGATAGAAGCATCCTTGGGCATTAGTTTCACTCCAATACATTCGATGTTTCATGAACACCTGGCCGTAAAAAAGGTTTGTTCTCGTTAAATCCCGAACAATTTGACAATCGCTCAAAAAAAGGCTTGTGTCGATTCGTGCAAAGAAATGTTGAAAAATACGATCATGGTGCTTCAAAAGACGTTTGTAAGATCGTCACAGATGACGAATCATGGATCTATGCGTATGAGCCCGAAACAAAACAGCAATCGACCGTGTGGGTCTTCGAAGACGAGCCAAGTCCAACGAAAGTTGTTCGTGGGAAAAGCACTTCGAAGCAAATGGTCGCCTGTTTCTTCGGCAAAACTGGTCATGTGGCGACTGTTCCGCTTGAGCAACGTAGGACGGTCAATTCTGAGTAGTACACCACAATTTGTTTGCCTGAAGTCTTCGGAGAAATTCGAAAAACGAACAAGAGAAGACGAATCATTGTTCACCATGACAATGTGATTTCTCACACATCGGCTCAAACCAGCGCCGTTTTGACCGGCCAAAACGGCGAAGTGATGGGTCGTCCGCCGTACAGCCCTGACTTGGCACCCAATGACTTCTTTCTATTCCCGCGCATCAAGAAAAAAATGCGTGGTCAATGATTTTCGTCGCCAGAAGATGCTGATGAAGCGTTCAAAAACCATGTTTTGGAGGTGTCTCAATCGGAGTGGAAAAAGTGCTTCGACAATTGGTTTGAGCGCATGCAAAAGTGTATAAATCATGCTGGAGAATACTTTGAAAAACAATAAAACCATTTTTGATGATAAATATTCGCATTTTCATTATTAGGCCAGAAATATATCGAGCAGCCCACGTATGCAATACATAAAAATAAAAACAATATGCAAATCAATTGAATTTATGTATTTCATCTCTAGTTAATATCTGTATAGACATAAGATTATCCTATGGATGGTTTTGAAAATGAAAGAAGACAATAGTCAATAATCCAAAAATCCTATTTTGTCACTAAAAATATTTGCTTGCCTTAAATGCTTAAGATACACATTTAGTAATAAAATACATACTTATGTATGCTTATTATACCCATATTATATATTCTTAAGATTATAGTAATAAAACGAACCACATTTGTCTGGCGTTATGATGTATTTATTCTTTTATATGAACTTCAATGAAATCTTTAGACAAATTGAAATTTGGCTGCCTGCTGTGTTGTCGGAAATTTTCCTTTTTGTACTTTTTATACACGTGTTTTCGCAACTGTGCAAACATTTCCATGCCATATAGGAATTCTTAAAATTCCTTATATAAACATTTATGTATATACTTAAAATTGCAACTTAATCACGTTTAAATGACAATAAATGCCAAAAATTAAATTCCTAATCATAAGAATTTTAATTTCTTATAAAGAGTCATATTAGTTTTTATGCAGATAAATTTTTATATATATGGAAATATTAAAATATTATGTATAGAAAAATGTGCACAAAATTTTTAAAATAAAATTTAAAACACGAATTTGTTTTTTAGTTTAAACGTGTTATTCCACTTTCAATGTAATTTTTCATAAATTTTTGTAATTTATTTCCGAATTTAATAAATGTTTATACCCTACACCTAGGGTATATTCACTTTGTCCTTCTGTTTGTAACGCTGAGAAAGAGGCGTGGTAGATATAAAAAAGAATATATATTCTTGATCAGCGTCACCTCCTGAGTCGTGTTTAGTGATGGTCAAACCAAGACCAAGACCTTGGTCTTGGTTTTGATATTGGGTCTTGGTCTTGGTCTTGGTCTTGATCTTGCTCATTGGTCTTGGTCTTGATCTTGCTCATTAAGTCTGGGTCTCGGTCTTGGTCTTGAAAAAATTTTCAGAGATCTTGAGTATTTAAAACGGGAGTGAAACAACTTTTAACCATAAAGATCATAGCAGTCTTGGTCTTGCAAAAATATCAGCGTCTTGGTCTCGCAAAATTACCAAGACCAAGAACAAGACTCAAGACCAAGACTAATTTTGCTAATCACTAGCCATGTTCCTCTGTCTGGCTGGCTGGGTCGCTGGCTGTGTGTGGAAAATTGAGCAAGATAATTCAATGAAATTTGGTACACTGCCTCAGTTGTCAAAGTCGATCAACGGACACGCCTACCGCCCAAACAAACCTTTTGTTGTCGTTGGGCCTTAACGGCAAAAGGCCGCACCTGCGTATGATTGCAGTGGCCCTAGATCTCTTAAAGGCCTTTGATACTGTCGACCTCAACATCCTCCTTGCGGATCTTCAAAACACGACCCTCCCCGTCAGCACCAAAATATCCGAAAATCCTTGGGGTGACAATCGATAACCTATACAAATTCTCAAAGCAAGCTAGTGAGGTATGCTCCAAATAAAGCAAAAGAAACCGTGTGCTGAGTGCCATTGCAGGAACCTCTTGGGGTAAGGACAAGGAGACCCTAATTGCTACATATAAGGCGATCGGGCGATCCATTTTGAATTACGCCGCCCCCATCTGGTCTCTGGCACTCAGCGACACGCAGTGGAGAAACCAAACCAACCAAAATACACATAAATACTAAAAATTGTAAGTGGAAGGTCTGAGAAAAAACTGGGCGAATTCGGACAAGAGGGAGTGGCACCTCCCATATAAGCAAAAGCTTCAAAACGCTATACTGAAACCATTTTCTGAGATAATCGAATCAAATTTGACTCAGACACTAAGAATTATAAATGCAAGCTCTTAACAAAAACTGTGTAAAATCGGACAAGGGGCGTGGCACCTCCCATATAAGCAAAAGTTTCAAAATGCTGTAATGAAAGACTTTTTTGAGTTAATCCAACTTAATTTTACTCAAATACTTAAGACTATAAATGCACGCTCTAAGCTAAAACTAGACGAACTCGGACAAGAGGGCATGACACCTCCCATATATGCAAAAGCTTCAAAACGCTATACTGAAAACGTTTTTGGAGATAATCGAAGCAAATTTCACTCAGACACTAAGAACTATAAATGCAAGCTCTGAGCAAAAACTGAGTGAACTCGGACAATACGGCTTGGCAAACACTGCAGTGTAGGGTATTAAGTGATTGGCCAAGCCAAAGGTTGCGCCCTTACTAGTTTATTTTGTGTGCAGGTGTAATTGTTGTCTTCTTAAATTACCAATGAGAAAAAAATTATGGGCACCTCATTAAAATTATGAATTTTTGGACCTCATTTAAATTATAAATTTTTGGATTTCTCATGTCTTCTTGAAATTTAAAACCAATTTTTCTTTTTTTTAGGTCGCATCAAGCTCAACAGATAGTGTTGCATCAGCACCACCTTTACC
The DNA here is from genome assembly GCA_951812925.1 of Calliopum simillimum. NCBI lineage: Eukaryota > Metazoa > Arthropoda > Insecta > Diptera > Lauxaniidae > Calliopum > Calliopum simillimum. Next base: position 50,705,939 of record OX638369.1, on the reverse strand, counting down.
AAAAGCCAGTGGTCAAAATGCTGATGCGCAAATTGAAGCCAGAGAAGATGTTACAGGAAATACCACACACAATATTGTACGTTATCCTCTTGCGCAGGTGGATTTTGATCGTATTAAAACACCCTTTATAATTGGCATGTGGATATTGTGTGCCAGCATTGCAAAAATTGGTAAGATGTAGAAAATTTTATCATTAGTGAAATGAACCATTAATGGTAGATATTGTTTTTAAGTTTACATATTTTGTTTTCAAGAGATTGTATTCTTAAAGGTATTGGTTTTTCATGAAAAATTAAAGAAAGTTTTGAAATATTTAATTTCTAAAAATAAATTTGAAAAACCTGTCGTTTCATTATCAAAGAATGATTTTTGCCTTTAATACCTATTACCAAGTACCAAATTATTAATTAAAAAAATGTTGCAATATTCCTTAAGTGAATAAATTTTAATTTGTATTATCATAAAAAGAATTCCAACGCAAAATGCCATTAAAAGTAAAAATTGCCAAAATTTTATGTTCCACTGGAAATGTATTGGAGAGAGTTCCTGTGGTAGAAACTAACCAATCGCATTCAGTCATTATGGTAGTACAATAAGCAACAAATGATTTTATTCTGTAGCTTAAATGCCAAAGGAGACAAAAGAAATTAAAATCAAAAACGAACCCACTAGTAATTGCTATGATCTGACTTGCTAACATCTATCTGTAAATCAAAAAAAAAAAATGTTTTTAATATCGTTTAGATATCAAAAATAGCGTTTAATTCCTCTTTATAATTACAATTTTGCTTAGGTGAGATATTTTTCCTTATTGTAGAACAATAGGTTGTTTGAAATTGTGTGGAAAATAGCCTAGGAAAATTGTACAAAAATCTGCAAAACTGGAGACTGAATTTTTGTTCTAACCATATCCTGATAAATATATATGGGGTACTATTCGTCAGATTTACACTTTAAAAATTGATTTTAATTTTATAATTTTTTAATGATTGCCTGTTAAAAATTATCGAGTTCGTATTTTTTAATTTTTCGTTTTGGTGAAAATTAACATATATCTTGAGATATACCGTTTTTTCGAACATAAAGTCGTCCCATTTCATCTAAGAGACAGCGTAATATGGTTCGATTTACTTTACTGTACAGGGGGCGTACAATATGCGTTAAATATGTAGTTTCAGAGACATGACGAATTTTGTTTTTAGAGGCGTGGCAGTGCCCATTTTTCTGTGAAAATTTTCCCGCTGGTCTTTACACATGTATCAAATCTCATCCATGTGCGTTAAAAAGATTCAGAGATTTGTTGAATTCATTTTTTTGCAGAGTGGAACCGCCCACTTTTCTAGCCAATGAACTAGCACAATCCCATACTAATAAACTGTGCAATTTTCGTTCGAAAATCGATTGGTTGGAAGTTGAATACAAGTCATTTGTAACCTATATTCTAATGGGTACTTGACAGTGCACATTAATAGTTTGATTACAAGCTTTCGTGTAGTGTGGAAAACGCGCTATTGAAAATATGAGACTATTTGAAATTACATAATATTTGCTGTGACTCGTATTTGTTATCCTTGGTTGCTCTCGATGTAGGTATATTCAAGGACAAAGGCAAATAGACAAACAACACATACACAATTTGATACACGCAAGAACAACCCACACAATTGAAAAAACCGCATGCAAACTCAACTATGGCAAGTATTGTGTGTGTGGTGGTGGAAACTTTGTCCTTTGTAAAAGTGATGAAAGTTAAAAACTAAAAACATACAAGAGAGGAAGAGAGAGTGATTGTTAATGATAGTAAGAGAAAGAGATGTAAATAGAATTAGTGTCAGCTTATTAAGCTTAAATCTTTTGTTTGAAAAACCGCAGTTTCCAATTAAACAAAAAACAAAGTAACTGCATTTTTAAGTAACCACAATGCGGTGACAATATATATGTATAATTGATGTACAGTAGCTATGGGCTAGTTTGTATGGACATTTTTAAAAATTAACTTTTTATACCCTGCGGTGGTTTTTTATGTGACGTTTGATGAAAAAGTAAGTGAGCCAAAATTTGGAGGGGGTGGGGTGGGTCTAACCCTTGCCGGATTTGAGTCAAAGTTCGAATTTCGGGGGTAAAATTTTGAAAAAAGCTTCTAACTGCAAACCAGTTATACTTACAGGCATAGAATGTATAACCAACCCCCATTATATTTTCTACCCCAACATTTTCACCAAACATACTTACCCCCTATCTCTATCCCTTAGGGTCGCTCCCATATAAGGCTTCATTTTTATGACATTTTTAAAAAATCGACCTCCACCACCCCCAGGCTGCCCCTACATTGTTCAAAAGTATGACCTACCCCCATTATTTTTTCCACCCCATCATTTTCAGGAAACATACTTACCCCCTATTTCCACCCCCTAGGGGTGCTGCCATACAAAAATACTCATATTTATGTTAATTAATAAACATTTTTTCTCTCATTAACTCTGCCCCCATAGTGCTACTTAGGAAGGTAAAATGTATGACCGACCCCTATTAGTTTTTCCAGCTCGACAATTTTACAAAACATACTTGCCCTCTATCTCCGCCCTCTAGGGGTGCTCTCATACAAAAGCGGTCCGGGGTGCGACTTTATACTGGTGTACTAATATTGCTTCTGTTACAAAAATTAATTGCCACAGTTACAGTGGTTTTGAATTCAAAAAAAAAAAAAAAAAAACGCGTATCACGTATGACGGAAACGAGCAGTTACTGGGTGTGCCGATCGTACCATCCGGTAAAGGTAAAGGACGGAGATAGAGGGCAAGTTTGTTTAGTAAAATTGTCGGGCTGGAAAAATTAATGAGGGTCGGTCATACATTTTACCTTCCTAAGTAGCAATATGGGGGCAGTAGGGGTGATGAGAGCAAAAATGTTTATTGATTAACATAAATATGAGTATTTTTGTATGGGAGCACCCCTAGGGGGTGGAGATAGGGGGTAAGTATGTTTCGTGAAAATGATGGGGTGGAAAAAATAATGGGGGTAGGTCATACTTTTGAACAATGTAAGGGCAGCCTGGGGGTGGTGGAGGTCGATTTTATAAAAATGTCATGAAAATGAAGCCTTATATGGGAGCGACCCTTAGGGGTAGAGATAGGGGGTAAGTATGTTTGGTGAAAATGTTGGGGTAGAAAATATAATGGGGGTTGGTCATACATTCTATGCCTGTAAGTATAACTGGTTTGCAGTTAGAAGCTTTTTTCAAAATTTTACCCCCGAAATTCGAACTTTGACTCAAATCCGGCAAGGGTTAGACCCACTCCACCCCCTCCAAATTTTGGCTCACTTACTTTTTCATCAAACCTCACATAAAAAACCACCGCAGGGTATAAAAATCGAAAAATTGTTATTAAGCCCGTAGCTAATGTACAGTTAAAACTCGATAATGTGAATTCGATATAAAATTCTTGATGCATGAAATTCCTTAAAACAAGAATTTTTTCAATATCTTCAAACCATGCAAATAATATTTGAGGCTATGAGCGCAACAGTGGCCTAACCTTTACTTAGTTGATAAAGCAAAAGCACTTATCCTGAGTCGACAAAAGCACAATTTATTTGGTTTTGATTTTTTCATGAAGTGAGGGTTAGGCCACTATTGCGCTCATAGCCTCATTTATTGTATAAAAATATTAATCATTCTTTTAAATTCGATAATTTTGAAAGTGACTTAACTCCATGGAATATTCTATAAAATCACATTTTAGCAAAATTTATTTTCACGACATAATGAAAAATTAAATTTCAAGGACTCATGACAGATAAACCCATGAGATATAAAATAAACCCATGTAAATATTCACCAATTATCGATTAAAAAGAACACTACGATGAATCAAAACAAGATAAAACTAATTTGAACCATTTCCAAACAAAAGAGTTAATTTTTGTAATATAAGTATATGTATATTTCTTTTTTTTAGTTAATATGCATTTTATAACATGACCTGGCATTGGCCTGCATTACATTTTAATTTGGCACAATTAAACTGAACTATTCATTTCCAAGAAACTCTGTGTGTAAATAAAAACAATTCAGTATATTTTTCATAACCCAAATACGTTGTCAATATAAAGCTTTTTAACTTTTGAATGAAAAATTTTTGTATACAACATACGTTGATATAAGCGGCTTCAGACTGTTTACATTTTAAAAGATGATAATATATATCACCACTATTCGGTATTTAATAATTCTTCATAAAAAGACCTTAGCTCGAAACTATCTCGAAATTCCTGCGTTGAAAGATTTCATCGTTAACTCTTCCCGCGGATTCGCCTGGCTGAAAAAATACAGTAAGCCATACAGAACAATTTTTCCGGTTTTCCGGAAAATGGAAAATTTCCCAGACAGCTCGAAATTACTGTTGAAAAGCTCGAAAATAGCTCAAAATTCCCAACCAAAAAACATCGAAATTCGTCACACCTGTATGGCTCACTTTATGCACATGGTCGTTAGCCATAAATAGTAATATTCTTGAAATTTCGTACAAATGTTTGTAGGGTTATGACAATAAAAATTGGTGATTTTGAACAAAATCTATAATCGAACACGCCTACTTCCCATACGAAGTTGAGGCGTGGTCGAAACTTTTTTGCAAAATGGGAATCAATTTGCGTTAACTTGGCTACGCTGATCTCAAAAATGGTCCAAACATTATTATCTTTTATAGTTTATAAGTTATTATTAAAAAAAACGAAAATTGCATAATAAAACGACACTTGGATAGCAAAATTTTAAGTATCAGCTTAAATTTATAAAAGTGAACATAATTTTTTATGAAATGTCACTTTTGTCACAAGCTTCATAAAATGTGAATAATTTTAGGTGAAAATATTTAAAAAAAATTTACATAACTATTTTCTAAATGGCGGGCATAGCAATCAAACGAGCGCGTACGAACACCTAATTTTTTTACCAATTTACAGAAGAATAAGTTGGCAAAAAACCTTTTTGTCACCTGAGCTGTAGCAGGTGGAAATTTGTAATTTGCAATTTGTATCTCTCGCTGCTAACCTTACATCATGTATGCAAAAACCACTAATATTTTCTGATTAAGTATGGTTAACGATTAACGTGCCTGGGGGGGGGGGTGTCCTCTATATTATCCAATAACAATTTTCAACAAGAACACTTGCGAAGAAGAACTCATAAGGGTTTAACCTTTGGCCTGGCCAAACATTAAATACCCTGCACTGCAGTCTCTTTAAAATTTTGCTTTTGTCCGAGTTCACCCAATTTTTGGTCAGAGCTTGCATTTATAGTTCTTAGAATCTGAGTGAAATTTGGTTGCATTATCCCAAAAAACGTTTTCAGTATAGCGTTTTGAAGCTTTTGCTTATATGGGAGGTCCCCAGCCCTCTTGTCCGAATTTGACCAGTTTTTTTTTTCAGATCTTGAGCTTCATAGTATTTATGTGTATTTCACTTGCATTGTCGTGAAAAATACTCCTGAGGTTGCATTTTGAATATATTTTTTGTATGGGCGGTAGGCGTGTTCGTTGACCGATTTCGCTCATTTTCAATCATTGAATTATCTTGCTCAGTTTTCTCAGAAAATGTATTTCCACGCACACCCAGCCAGCCAGCCACCCAGCCAGACAGACAGACATGGTTATATTGACTCAGGAGGTGACGCTGATCAAGAATATATATACTTTTCTGTATCTGCCACCTAGTTCTCTGCGTTTCAAACGGAAGGACAAAGTGAATATAACCTGGGTGTAGGGTATAAAAATCAGCTCTGTTAGGAACTACTACTTTGCGTTAAGGTACAAGAGAGCCAAAACATGCAATAGTGTCCTCTTAACAAAACTAGACTGAAATAATGATTGAAATCGATTTTGCGGTTTTGGCCAGCTTTTCGGGCGATTGGGACCAGTTTGCGCTGTTGATTTCGATGACTCGAAAATTGAGAGTTAGATTAGATAGATATAGGTATGATCTTAAAACCGAAGGAAGTTTTTCTTGTGGGCCCTTGTTATTTTTCTCTTCTGAGCCATATTCTTGGACATATTTGTAGCAGCCATTAAAATATGTAATTAATTTGGTTTTGGTACGTAAATACATATATATTTTTATATTTACATTACATTGCTACAATACTAATTAACTTATTTTGTTACTTACAGGTTTCCATATGACACCTAAATTACATTTGATTTTTCCTGAATCATGTTTGCTAGTTGTTGTTGGTGTTCTCATTGGTGTCGTGCTGTTCTTCTGTACTGAAGTTGCCGTTTCGCCATTGACACCAAACACATTCTTTTTCTACATGCTACCACCGATTATTTTGGATGCCGGGTACTTTATGCCGAATCGTCTGTTCTTTGACAATCTCGGTACAATTTTATTAATGGCTGTAATTGGCACAATCTTTAATACAGCAATGATTGGTGAGTGGATTCAAAATTAAATATAATTATTATTGAATTTTTTTATACTATTTTTTTTATTACTCTGTTGATAAAACATTGGAGACGATAATTGAAATGCGTAATATGAAGCACTTAGAACACTTAAGAGATCAAGTTCATATCGTTTGTATATTGATTTAATTTAATAAAACGTAGAACAGCAAATTAATTAGTTTAAATTTGAAATATGACACTATAATGCTGGTAACGAGTACTTACTTAAAGAAGACTCATTTGACAGTGACAATTAAATTACTCGTATGTGTAATTTAATTTGCACTCGTGTTGTATATTTTTAAATAATGAACTTTGTTCCGCTACTGGATTCTATTGGAAGGTTTAAAATAATGGATCACTATTTTCAAATAAAAAAACAAAAAAAAAAAAAAATTAATTTGAAACAACTTCAAATGATAGTAATGTCGGGTCATATACGAAATACCTACTAATTTAATGGTCCATGATGTTTTTGTTTGAACTCTTTTTTCTGATTGGTTTTTGATTTGGAGAAATTTAAGCCCTATATGTCGAAAACACCAATTAACGACGTGACCTGAAATCTTGAACAATTTAAGTAAAAGATATTATTTTTTTTTAAGATTTCTATATGCTGAATCTCTGTTTAGTGGCATAAAGTTTACATATTCAAATTTAGTGACTTCTGTCTAAAATCTTTCAATCAGTTGTTGCTTATTTCTTAAAATCAGTTAAAGAGATTCTGCAGCAGCGACAAAGAAACGGTTTGTATTCAACAACCACCTGGAAAACTCACAAATTCATTTGTTAGATTACTGTAATCGTATGTTTTTAGTAGCATGATATGCATGATTTTTTTTTCATTTACAGATATTTTGTCTGGTGAGGTTTTAGGATACGAAATACCCTAGGTTTCGCCCGGGTCCTTTTTTTATGATTGTTGAAAGGTAGTATGCCTAATAAGTAAAAATTATTCACCCCTATTCCCAATTGTCGTTTCTATTTCGTTTCTGAGGCGTTTTAGTTTTTATCGTCGTCGCGTTGCTAAATTTGGAGTCTGGAAATATATTGGATCGATGAGGAGTGTTTATGAAGGGGTTCGATAAACGAAGCAATCACACTTATCGTTTTTCTGATCTCTCGATAACCACCCCTTGTCGTTCCAACAACATTTCAATATTTTTCAATATAAAGGAACGACGAGAAGATTTTATCAAAAGGTAAAGAAAACGAAGCACTCAAACATATACTTCGTCTTCCCAATCCCTCGATAAACACTCCTCGTTTCAATATATTTCCAAACTCTAAATTTAGAAACGAGACGACGATAGAAACTAAAACAAAATAGAAACGACAATTGGGAATAGGGGTGATTGTCAAATAATGCATTTACTTCATATCTGTTGGCGTTAAAACAACGAAAAAAGAGTTTTGACCAAAAATCAAAAAATTGATATAACTGCATATAAGCAGTAAAATTTAAAGAATGTGGATATATCGCGTAAAATTTAATATGGTAAATTAATGCATCGCACTGGAAGTGGCCATCCAAGAAAAACAACTGAGGGGGAAAAAAAATTTAGTATGAAAACAAAAAAAAAAATATTGATGAAAGGTACAATTTTTGATCAAAAATGCGCCGAACTAAAGTTGAACGTAGAGGTATGGTTCCTTGGGCAAATATTCATAGAATTGAATAAACTTTCAGCATAGGTTGGTATTTTGTTTGAAAAAATTCATCCAAAAATATGGATCGTTTATTTTGAAAGTCGGTCATAATAATCGGCTATTTGACCCATATCATTTTCTTAAATATATAGCATCAATTCCACTCTATCAAGTAAACTTTTTATGTAAACAGAACCCAATTTAATTGATTACTGACAGAATACCAGCCAAATCATATAATGACATTGTTTTTGTCTTTATAAAAATTTTTAAAATTTAGTATGAAAATAAAAAAAATATTAATAAAATGTAAAATTTTCGATCAAAAATGCGCCGAACTAAAGTTGAACGCAGAGGTATAGTTCCTTGGGCAAATATTCGTAGAATTGAATGAACTTTCACTTAGCGGGGTAGCCGAGGTCGATAAAATTTCCTCCATACAATTTGGCCCACCCTAATATATATATTGCAGTTTACGTATTAGTCGTTGAATTTAAGAGAAGCGTACATGAAAAAAACGCATTATCTCCACAAAATTGGAGATAATCAAAATTTCTATGCATTTCTGGTGTTTTTGGGCTAGACAAACACGAAAATTGGTGGATAATAAGCTTATCTCAAAACCTATTTATTCGATTAAAATAGTTTTTGCAGTTTTAAATAGAGAATTTCTTACGAATCGGTATAAAAAAACTCAATTTTCGAAAAAATGGAGATAATGCAGTTTTTCACATGTACGGCAGTAAAGAGATGGAATGTTTTTATAAAACTTATATATAAATAGTTCTTTTATCTCAAATAGCATAAAATTTACTATTTTACTTGTACTATTAGTCCAATTCACTACCTTTCCAAAATAGAACAGAACATGCAAATCGGTTAAAACATGCAGATCGGCTTAAAAAAGTCACAAGTTATGGACAATATTGTGAAGCAGTATCGGTCAATTGTATATTTTAAATATTCAAAAAATCATAATTCCTAAAGCGTCGGAGATATCCAGGCATGTTTTCAATTCCCATTTTGATCGGAATCGGAATGGAATCAATTTTGAGATGCTCTGCGTTTCGATATTAAACACCACATAGGAATTGTGCTTCAGTAAATCGGATTGAAATCAGTAGCCAATTTTAATTATTGCAATAAGATTCCGATTCCATTTTGTTTTTCGAAACGCAGAGCACTTTAAGATTGATTCCATTTCGATTCCGTTTGAAGTCGGAATTGAGAACATTCCACGAAAAAATATTTTACAAGGTCTAAAAAGTAAGCCCACGGAGCGTTTTTTTTTATATTTTAGTATTAAAAAAGTACTAAAAATATTTATTTTTGTCAAAAACAAAAAAACTTACTCTTACTTGCCATCTTAGGCTTGAATTCATAACAAAGGTAGTTTTGCCTTCTCTCTACTAAAAATATTTTAGAGATCTCAAAATTTTAAACCACTCGTAAGATTTTAAAAAGAAAGCATGTCTCTTGCTTCGGCGCTATATTTGTGAATATTTTGTAAATAAGCCTCTCTAGTCTACAACCCTTCCAAAATTAACGTAATTTACTATAATAAGAGTTTATTTATGTTCTATATACTTAAATATTTTACTTTTCTTTGTGTTTATTAATACTATCAATAATAACACAATACAACGCAACCATTTATTAACAAATTAGCAGCAGTTAAATTACAATAGTTGATCTCTCTTATTATCAATTAAATACAAAGCTTTTTGTTAGTGCTGTAGTGCTCATGTTAACAACACGTAAGCGCCATCCATCTGTCGCATTATTAACTAAAAAATATTGCAGTGTATGTATTGTAAACCTATGAGTAAAATTAAATTACAGGCAGAAAAAATGTACATCTTACAATTAGCGAGTGTGCACAAATTACTTGTTTACTCAACTCACAAAAGAGTCATGAAATTTATGACACATTCAATGCATCCAAATCCTTCATTCTGTCACAATTGAAGATGGTGAATGCGTCAAGGCATGTGATATGAAGTGAATGGAAATCAGTGATACATATGATAAAATGTGGTGTCAGTATAAAAAAAAAAAAAACTGCAGGTTTTCTTCGAGAAAAGTTCAGGAATGAGTTCAACATTCAAATTAGAAGAATATTCTTTACTATATTCACATTTCTATACTGCTCGAAGATTTCTAGGCTGAAGCAGTGCTGGACTTTTATCTTTTCAATGTGTAGGCTCAAAAATATTTGCCGTCCAAGAAGACGTGTTTTGAAAAATTTTTTAAAAAAAATTTAAGGGAAACAATTAGAAAAATAGGCCCCTATTGCGCATGGCAACTTAACCCTTAGTTTGGCTGCCATTGAAAAATTCGCATTGCCGATGGCAACCGAACAAGTCAGTTGGATTCTTAGTTGCCTCTATAGTTGCCGGTTAAAACAACTATTCAGTACCAATTGCGCGTGAGTCGAGAAAAACTTGAGCGAAGTGATGGAAAATGTGAAATGTTGAAAAAACTATGACAAAAGAGAAGAGCATGCATTTGAACATTTCCGAACCGTACTTTTAGAGGATATGGTTTTCAGGGTTAAGCTTATTTTAGGGACACCCATTAAATTTTTAAACCTTGTTGGTTTTCTTTAGCTTTAAGCTCTAAAAAAATGTCTTTTCAAAACGTTTCGCTCGGTTCTACATACTTATATCGAAGATTTAGCCATCAGAAGATCCAGATATAGCTTTAATAAAACCCAGTAGATATAAGTTGAAAGTGTCTGCATGGACTGGAAAAATATTGTTGTCATATGAAAAATATTTTTTACGAGCTCCAAAATTGGTTAACAAAACTTTTTAATCTGAGCTAGGTTTTTGAAATAAGGAGTGCGATTGAAAAAATCTTAACACACGTTTTACCTAATAATTTTTTTTTTGGGTGTAAAATTCAAAAATTTCTTTGATCTAGTTATCTTTGAAAAATATGTCAGTTATTATTTTGAATGACAAAATTGTTGATTTGTTGTGAGTTTCATCAAAATGAGTAAAGACAAAGAAGTACGTCTTAAAATTATTAAAAATTTTCAAAAAATCCAGATTGGTCCTACAAAAAATTGGCCAAAGAATTGAAGGCCTGCCGTTAAGCTGTTTCCATTGCTATTAAACAGTTTCAGGGGAATTTGCGCATCGATAGGAAACCTGGTTCGGGAAGAAAACAAGGACCACATGATATTGGGAAAGCCAAGAAAATTGAAAGCATATTGAAAAGATCTCCAAACACATCTGCTAGAAATGCTGTCCGGTTAGCGCAGTGCTCTGACTATTTGGTGCGAAAAGTTTAAGCCAACGCAGGTTTGAAAACATACAAAGTCCAAAAAATCCAGACAGGAATGCTGCAAAAATTTTAGACGCCAAAAGTAGGGATCTGAAATTAAAATCGAATTTCGTACAAAAATATTCATGTTGTATAATGGACGAGTCAAAAATTTTTTGTTTTTGATGCTCGAAATGTCGAAGAACAATTTAGAAGCCAAATGCAGACAAAATTTCCCAAAAAATTCCTGGTATGGCAAGCTACATGCAGTTGTGGCAAAACAAGCAAGTCATTTGTTACAATGGGCTCTATAAATACCGAAATATACATCAAAGAATGTTTGAAAAAAAGACTTCTTCCTTTCATAAGAGAGCACAATGTGTCCACATATTTTTGGCCCGATTTGGCATCATGACACTACGGCAAGAAAGCTCTGTAGTGATACCAAAGTAATAACATAGTTTTTGTACCAAGAGAGGCCAATCCTCCAAATTGTCCGGTGCTAAGACCAGTGGAGAGATATTGGGCTCTTGTGAAAAGAAACTAAAAGAGCACAAAAAAGGTATATTTTTCTGTAATTTGTAAAATATCAATTAAATAAAAAAAAAAAAAAATCAAAACTCTTAAGATCAACCGTTTAAAAATTATTGAATTTTATATATGTTGAGATTTTCGATCTCACTACTTATATCGAAATTTTAGAGTTATATTATTTTATCCAAAAAAATTATTACTAAGCCATAGTTTTATTAACATAATCAGGAAGCCTTATGTAGTTCTTTTTATCTACAATACTATACACAAACATAAAAATGAAATCAAGAAATTTTCGTGAAATAAATTATTCAAAATTTTGTTAGCAAAAACAAATATGCGGACCATTTTTAATCAAAATATTGTGAAATGTGAAATAAAGATAAGTTCGATTGCTTTAAAACTGAGTTGCCAATCAGGTCCGCTCTAGAGCGGTGCTTATTCAATCATATTTTAAGATAGCATTTACCTACTTTGCAACAAATTATTTGCTTTTCTTTCAAAAATACATCCTAAAATGATAATTTGATGGGAAAAATTCAAGCTGTTTGATTTCTCATCCATCAAGTAATGTCTTCCAAAAATGTTAATGCCATTTGCTGCGTATACACCGAAAGTTATATAAAAATATTAGTTAATCTTCAACATTTTCCAATTCTAAAATTTATTTGCTTTCAAAAACCATGCGGTTTCATTTCATTCATAACAAAAAATGACATAGTAATCACGCAAAAATATTTACTACGCCAACGATTCTATATATTTTAGTGCATATACTATATAATATATATTATATCCATAGATATTGCAGTTAAAATGTTGGCATACTGACAATTTCCAAAATGACCTCGCCAGACAAAACAGCTCTTGACCGTCATCGCTACACGCGATCTAATTTAGCTGGGCTAATATCCATTTAAAATAATAATAAAAATAAAAAGAAAATACGACTATAAAGAATTTTATTTATTTTTGAAATATTAAAAAAATAAATAAAAATAAATAAACATCGTCAGCACCTGCCGCATTAACTCTGGCATCATTTTGAAACGATACTCTGTCTAGAAAATTGTGAATTGTCACTGCAATAATAAAAAAGTTAAACAGCACACGAGCACAAAGGTGTAGATGGAGGCAAAAATGCTGTTGATTGAATTATGGAAATAAATTGCTTACCTTTGTGCTTATTGATTTATTTAGAAGCAATTGCTTGGAACAAATTTGTGAGATGCATTTTCTAGGCAACTAAAAAAGTAACATTTTTAAAACGTAATTGCTAAGAACTAATAAATGGAATTAAAGTTGTACAGCGGCTCACAAAATGAAATATCAAATTATACTCAAATGCAGATTTGTAATAAAACGTGTATTTCATTTTACTATTTCATTTGGTGCTACTAAAATTATTTTTTTCGTTATCTTCTGTTCCAGCCCACCAAAAAACCTACAAATATACATTCCTTATAAATTTTTATAAAAAGCGTTATGTCATCCCTCTTGGGGGGCTATAAAGGGGTGACAAGGTGCTCCAAATTATTTTTTGACATTATTTTCGCTTTCAAAGCACCTTAAGGGGACATTCGCTTTTGTAATTGAAACAAAAAACACTTTTTAAAAATTTTATTATGAAATAACTATTATATTTATTGACAAAATTTCTTTTGGAGATTGTTAAATATTGTCTAAAAAATATGAAAATTCCTGTAACAGATTTTTGAAAAATTCAAAATGGATTTTATTCTTGAGACTCAAAACTATACAATAAGCCTCTAAAATTCATACATAAGTTTTTGTATGAATATTTATGAAAAATGCGAAAAAATTGAGGGACTTACCCTCAAAAAATGCCCCGTAAAAAAAGGGGGGTATTTTTTAAAAATTTCAGAGGCTTATTGTTTAATATTTTTTATGAGTAATCGAATGCTCTTTGGTTTTTTAAAATCGGTCGAGTAGGTTCGGAGAAAAATGTCCTACCAGTTAGAAAAGTAACTTTTGGATAACGCCCTCTAACGCAGCCAAGGGAAACTAAAAATAAAAAAAAAATTTTTTCATATTTTTGAGACAATATTTAACAATGTCAAAAAGAAATTTTGTCAATAAATATATTAGTTTTTTCATAATAAAAAGTGTTTTTTTGTTTTCAATTACAAAAGCGAATGTCCCCTTAAAACCCAGCACTATGCATACAAATTTTAGAACAAGTAAAATTCTAACCCATAAGGGGTTATTAAGGGGGCGCTAGCGGGAAAACCAATTTTTTTTTCTATCTAAAAATACGATTTTCGGACTCAGCGCCCCCCAATACATAGGGCCTGGGGTGTGTACCTTCTGGGTCTTGCCTTTTTTTTGTGCCTGTGTAATTTAATGAAATTTGGTAATCCGTCGTCAAAGTTAGTTTGTGGGATTAAAAACGAGCAAAATCGGTCAACGAAAACGTGTACCGTCTATATAAAAAATATATTTAAAACATAATATGAAGAGCATTATTTGCTCTGAGAATAAACTAGTCGAATTCGTATAAGAGGGCGTGGCACCTCCCATATAAGTAAAAGTTTCAAAATGCTATACTGAAATCGTTTTTTTAGAGATAATCCAACCAAATTTCACTTAGACACTACGGATAACAAATGAAAACTCTGAGAAAAAACTAGGCAAACTCGAACAAGAGGTCGTGGCATTTTCCATACAAGCAAAATTTACGTGCTTCGTAGTGCAGGCATTATGAAACCAAATTTCGCACAGTTACTTGAAATAGTTAGTTCACCACCCGTATAAGCAAAATTCTCCAAATATTGCAGTGTACGGCATTAAATTTTCCGACAGGCCGAAGGTAACACCCCAACTTGTTTTTTTTTTGTTCGTATCTCCTTTCGATTTTTATCTCTTTTTCTTTAAATCTCCATTTCAAATGCGCTATCTCTCTCTGAGCGTATCGCTCTATATCTCTATTTATAATTTTACAGCCTTTTTTTTTGCATTATAAAGGTTGTATACCCTGGGCATCTACTCTGGCCTTCAGAAGCGGGCGTCTTTTTCGAAGGAGAACCGCTAAGTGTAAATAAAACTTTCTATAAAGCATTTCAGTAATCACTTTATTGTGAGACTTAATAACCAAAAAATTTTTGATTAAACTTCTGTAAAAACAAAACTGACAAAGATAGTTATCTCGTAAAACATGTAGAAGTCAACACTGGTCACTGTCTTATCGGTCACCATGGTCACAGAATGGGCATTTTGGCTCATAACAGATGTCGTAGGTATGATAACGACAAAGGGGGGAACTTGGAACATCTACTGTATCATTGCCCGGCGCATGATAGATCTAGATTTAAAACTCTTGGAGAAATGTTTTTTAATAGTTTTGAAGAACTTTCTGACGTTGGTTTTAGACCAGTGGTTCGCAACCGTTTTTGGTCACGCCCCCCTTTACAAGTGCTTCACAAGCTCGCGCCCCCCTTCAAAAAACAAAAAACAAAATGTTTTACCATTTTTCACATAAAAATTTATTTCTTATTCAAAAATTATTACAAATTAATATTACAAAAAAGAGGTCATTCAGTTGTTTAAAAAAAAATTAAGTTTACCAACCATGTTCTGAAATTTTAGGTGTTTCAGAATCCAATAACACGACATTTTGAATGCGTTCTCAATAATTTTTTTTTTTTGTTCATTTGCGATTGCTGAATCCAAATCTAGCAACTATTCTCTATCAGATCTGGGATCCGAGTTATCCTTAATTATCAGATTGGAAGCGATATCCAATTTAATTTTTTAAAATACAAATCCAATTCCATCTCACTCATCAAAGTTTGATTGAATCTCGATTCCGAAAAAAATTGGATTCCAGAACGTGGCAGCAATTAACGTTTTAAGAAAAATGCAAATCCAAAATTGGTATAAAATAAGATAAAAAAAATTTTCAATCGTATAGTTTCTATATTTTCAAAGGTTTTCTGAAATGTTTCGCGCCCCCTCCCCTAAATTGTCTTCACGCCCTCCTTGGGGGGCGCGCCCCACCAGTTGAAAACCACTGTTTTAGACCACAGAAAGATTTTGCAGTGGCTTCAAAAGCCCTTACTCTCAAGCCTGATGTAGGGTAAAAACCATTTAACTATTTACATCTACGTAAATCAAAATCCGGGATGATTTGATTTCACTATGGCCCTTTTTGGTCTGTATGTGGCTATTAAGCCGCCACTTAAACATCACCAATTCTTAGCTGGGTGGAGAACGACTCTTTTGAAAATTTTCTTGGCATCAATATTATTGAGTTAGTTTCTGTGAATGACGTCACGCTCTCTTACAAAAATAATACTGGAATCATTGGAAAATTCTCCTGATTGGAAATTTCTTCTTCGTCTTTTTTATTCCTTAAAAACGCAATTTTTGTAATATATATTAACATTAAAAAAAAAATGCAAAACAGCGCAGTTATCACGGAATATTAAAATTAATAGTTGTTCTGGCATTTTGTACTTGAGTAAAAAGTTGCAAATGACAGCCAATTATAGTTCCTTTCATCTTTTTTTTTATCTATAAAATGCAAACGTAGATATGTTAAAGACTACATACATATGTGCATAAAATATTAAAGGTTTGATGCATGCAGAAATATAAAGGTTAAACCATGTACTTACCACGTAATTGAAATCCAGACCAAAGAATAACACAGGTTTACAAAAAAAAAAAAAATCATGGCGTTTTGATCAGACTATGTGTTTCCCAGGGACTTTGACGTCCTAAATCCGAATCCGGGGTCCGTTTTTTTCCAGAACGTCTGAGAAAAAAGATTTCAAGATTTCAAGGTCATATGGAGGTCAAAATTTTCATGTGTCTTTTAGTGATAAATTCGCTAAAACTCTGAAACTAATTTTTTATCATTGAATTCTGAGTCCTTAAGAAGAATTTGTGATCAAAAACGGTCTCTCGGACCTCGTTTCGGAGATATAGCCATCGGAAGATCCGGATATATCTTCTATGAAAACCGCTATAAGTTGGGAACCACTGGATGGATTTGGAAAACATTGATGTCATATGAAAGGTATTTTGTTTTTGTTGTTGTTGTTGTTGCTAATGTTGTTGCTAATGTTGTTGATGTATTTGTTGTTGTAATTGAAAAATTTCTCAAAATTTCAAAAAAGGTCATATCTCCAAAACTATGAATCCAATTTTATAGGTTGTCAAAATACCTTTCATATGACACCAATATTTTTTAAATCCATCCAGGGGTTCCCAACTTATAGCGGTTTCCATAGAAGATATATCCGGATCTTCCGATGGCTATATCTCCGAAAGTAGGTCCGAGATATCCATTTTGATCACATATTCATTTTAAGGACTAAGAATTCAATTATAAAAAATTAGTTTCAGAATTTTAGCGAATTTATCACTAAACGACACATGAACCCCATTTTGACCTCCATATGACCTTGAAATCTTTTTTCTCAGACGTTCTGGAAAAAAACGGACCCCGGATTCGGATTCAGGACGTCAAAGTCCTTAGGAAACACATAGTCTGATCGAAACGCCATGACATTTTTTTTTTTTGTAAACCTGTGTAATTAGCGAAATTATTTAATAATGTTCGAATAAAAGTTTTATGTTTAATAAAATCTAAAATCACTCATGTTTCAATAAATTAAATTTATATAAATAATTAAGTAATTTGAAATCATTTTAAATTTCAGGTGGTTCCTTGTACGTATGTGGCCTTGCTGGTATTTTTGGTAGTGTAGATCACACCCCAAAATTACTTGATACTTTTTTGTTTGCCTCACTCATATCGGCTGTTGATCCTGTTGCTGTGTTAGCGGTTTTCGAAGAAATTCATGTCAATGAAATTTTGTATATAGTCGTCTTTGGTGAATCCCTTTTGAATGATGCTGTGACGGTAAGTAGAAGCGAATTGGCTTATTACTTTTTTTTTACTAAATACCATTTTATTTACATATGTATGTACTTAGTTTCCAAGTTCATACATATTTACTTACTTCCTTTATCACAAAGATTTTCTTACATCATTGCATACGCATGAATTTGATTACGTAGTTCTTATACCTTCCTTTTGATTGATTTTATTATAAACTAAGTTAAGGAAGGTATTAGGGTGGTTTTTGCGTGACATGCTTTTCAAATTTAAAACTGTTTGTATTTAGCGAGATGCCATATTCCATTATGTAACTGTGTCATGTGACAGTTTTTACTAAAATGTTCTTTTTTCTCGCAAAATCGAATTACACTGTGCAACTCAAAAATCTGATCTTTTTTTGACTAATTCAGTTATTCCTAATCTGGTTTCCGTTTTCAATTATTACGTCTGAAGTTCGAGTTATTTTTGATTTAAAATGCAGAAAACGCTATTTTCAGACATATGCCGTAAATCCAGGATCTGTGCCATTGAATAGTCCTAATCTTCATCTTTACACCATTACTGTAACTTTTTCAATTGGATCGTTATTTTTAGAGATATCATCCAATGTAGTAAAGGTATCCAAAATTAATATCGTCTTTTATAGGGAGTTGCGATATCTTTACTTCAATGGATGATACCTGGGAAAGTAAAGATCCAATTGAAAAATATAAAGTTATAGTTTAAAAGAGGAAGGTCAGGGGTTTTCAATGTCGTTGACAAAAGTGAACTACACTACTTCCTGGATGTACGCTATCTCTGAAAATAGCGTTTTCTGCACTATAAATAAAGGATGACTCGGATCTCAGACGTGGAAAATCGGTTACCAGATTCGGAATCAGCGACCCTGAATTCTTAAAAACAGTTTTCGAGATCAAATTCAGAGTGGTTTCCCCTCCATTTGTTACGCTGTGTTATTAGTAGACTCCATAAACTTTTTTCAATAATTTTGAACACCTTCAGCTTAAGAAAATGATAAAAGGTGTTTTCAGAAATGCATTACTGCAAAAGTACTGCTGCAATATTTAAATTTACATAGTTGCACTTCCGAAAACACCTTAACATCCTCTCCCCTGAAGGTCTTACTTAATGTATGGACAACCCCTTTGTTGAAATTCAACTTCAAGGAAATTTTTTGAACCATGCAAGCGAATAATCCAAGATCTTTTTACAGACTTCTCCTAGACGAATATTAAATAGTGGAATGAAGTTAAAAATTCCAATATTAAAAATATCATTTAGGAAGCACCCCAATAAGTAAAGTAACTGTTCACCTAGTTAAAAATAAAGAGCCATATATGAGCAAATGCACATGTGTATGTGTACAAAATCTCTTACAGGCTATTGCGTTCTTCTTAACCCCATCATCATAATCTTGAATATAAAAAGTATGGTTTCTTACGTGTGCTGCTGGTCGACACGTTTTAAATTTAAGGACAAGTGTTATGTACTGTGTATGTGCATAAGAGCATTCATTGTTGATTCATTTGGTAATGGCTATAAAAGTAGCTAAATATACTCGTGTGCAAACATAGTATTTTTTTCAATAAATGTAGGAACTAATAATATATAGGTACATATACAGGGCGGTTGGTAATCGGTAGAAAACCGGAAAATGTAAAATTCCTGGGACTATTCTGAACAACTTTTCTTATTTCCATTTTTCGAAATTCGCAAAACTGACGGAGATATAGCCATCAGAAGATCGGGATATAGCTTTATGAAAAGCGGTATAAGTTCGGAACCCATTGATGGATTTTAATAATATTGAGGTATGTACTTTAATTGGCTACAAAATTGGTGTACAAAAGTTTCAAATCCGAGTTGTGATTTTCGAGATATGGCGAATTATCGCTGCTATTGTCATGTTTTGGTAAATTGCATGAAAATTTCTTTGGTTTACTTTTTTGTATTCCTATAAAAAAATATATTTAACAAGCAAATCAGGTACAAATTACAAATCAAATGAATGAAAATAAATTGGACCTTCTTAATTTGTTACTAAAAAAAAATTTGTTTAGCAAGCAAAAAACAAAAACTATGTGTTAATAATACAGTTTTTGGAAAAATAGTGCTTTAAAAAACAAAAAGCTGTTAAATTTTTTTTTAAATTTGTCATATCTCAAAAACCATGGCTCGAATTTAAAACTTTTGTGCACCAATTTTGTAGCCAATTAAAATACCTTTCTTATGACACCATCAAAGGGTTCCGATTTTCCAGTTCCGGTTTTCATAAAGCTATATCCCGATCTTCCGATGGTTATATCTCCGTCAGTTTTGCGAATTTCGAAAAACGGAACTAAGAAAAGTTTTTAAGAATATGCAGTCCCAGAAATCTTACATTTTCCAGTGTTCTACCGATTACCAACCGCCCTGTATATTATGAACATGAAAACATGCGCGTCATGAGTTATAGATAGAAGCCAAAAACAAAGATGCCATACCAATTTACATACCTAAATAGAAAATTTTTAATTACACTTTATTATAAATAAACAAACCTCCTTTTCACCGTTTTGCGCCAAAAACAATAATTCTATAATAATTTCTATTTCAAGTTAAACACCAAATCTTCATTCATATTAACCCTTTTGCAAACCAAAATAATCCTTTTCTAAATCAAATTATACTTTTCCAAATTAAATTTACCTGCCATTTTTTCCAAATCAAATTAACTTAATTGTAATAAAAAATGGAGACTGTCACCTTTGTTTCTCTACCCCTCAAACATCCATACCCAAACATCAAACAGGCATACTTAATTGTTTTTAAAAAATTTACATTTTTTGTTGAAATTTTGTTCTGAGATATTAAAGATGATTTATTCATAAAACAGCATATTTTTGAAAAATATTTCATACATAAAAAATATTTAAAATCAAAATAATAATTAAATTATTTCATTTAACCCTGGACAATTATGCTTCGTCGAAACGACGAACAACTCCTACTCTTCATTTTTCCTCTTCTCTCACTGTACTTACTCGGCTAATTTTTTTCATAGTGTAAGCTGACCTCTTACTTTTGTTACGTTCACATGAGTTTTGGCTCTATGAAGTGTGCTGTATTCGTCGAAGCGACATGACTTTGTACACATAAAAAAATGTGTTTTAGTGATTTTTAGGCGTTAGAGATAATGTTAGTCGATTCGACTACCATTCTTGCTTTGCTCGCTACTTTTTTCTGCCTTAATATTTTCGTTTTCTTTTTTATAGTTAGTATTAATAATGATGTATTTTTAATTTTAAATAGTTTTTACTGCATTTGATTAACTACTGGTTCAGTGGGAATCAATTTTAGTACGTGTTAGTCGAATCGACTTACATTATCTTTAATTTATAACTAGTAAGGGTGTCAAATTTGGCCTAGCCAAACATTAAATACCCTACACTGCAGTATTTTTAAAATTTTGCTCATATGGGAGGTGCTACGCCCTCTTGTCCGAGTTCACCCAGTTTTTGTTCAGAGCTTGCATTTATAAATTTTAGTGTCTGAGTGAAAAACGTTTTCAGCATAGTGTTTTGACGTTTTTGCATATATAGGAGGTGCCACGCCCTCTTGTCCGAGTTCCTCTAGTTTTAGCTTAGAGCGTGCATTTATAGTCTGTAGTATTTGAGTGAAGTTTTATTGGACTATCTCAAAAAACTCTTTCAGTATAGCATTTTGAAGCTTTTGCTCATATGGGAGGTGCCACGCCCCCTTGTCCGATTTCACCCAATTTTTGTTGAGAGCTTTCATTTATGATTCTTAGTGTCTAAGTCAAATTTGGTTCTAATATCTCATAAAACGCTTTCAGTATAGCGTTTTGAAGCTTTTGCTTATATGGGAGGTGCCACGCCCTCTTGTCCGAATTTGCTCAGTTTTTTCTCAAAGCTTGCTCTTACAATTCTTAGTATTTATGCGTATTTTGGTTGCATTGTCGTGAAAAATACTCCTAAAATTGCATTTTGAATATATTTTTTGTATGGGCGGTAGGCGTGTCCGTGGACCGATTTCGCTCATTTTCAATCCCCCGAGCTAACTTTGATGACGGAGGCAGTGTACCAAATTTCATTGAAATATCTTGCTCAGTTTTCCCAAAAAGTGTATTTCAACACACAGCCAGCCACCCAGCCAGTCAACCAGCCACCCAGTCAGCCAGCCACCCAGCCAGCCAGACAGACAGACGGACATGGCTATATCGACTCAGGAGGTGTCGCTGATCAAGAATATATATACTTTTCTATATCTGCCACGCCTCCTTCTCTGCGTTACAAACGGAAAGACAAAGTGAATATACCCTGGGTGTAGGGTATAAAAAATATGCATAACTATCCAGGGATAACCAAAAATTTAGCAAACTCTGCATGCTTCTACGTATTACATATTGATGATGTTTTGTAAGTAGGGTGCTATGCCCCCATTTGTTTGGCGTGTTTAGTAGGTTAATTTGATTTTGAAAAAAATCAATATGGTCTGTAGAAAGGTTAATTTTTGCAAAACGTTTAATTTGATGAGGACTCATTTTTTGATTTGCATCCATACAAACTTTTGCATGCTCATTAAAAACTCCTTTAAAAACATTTTTTGTGTTGCATATATTTTATATTGTATTTTAACTTAATCTACTTACGTTATGATTCAATTATGTATGAATTTTCTTCTTTCTCTATTTCGTGCAGGTCGTATTGTATCATATGATGGAATCATTTAATGAAATGGGCTTATCAAATATCATAACACAAGACTGCGTATATGGTATTGGTTCATTCTTTGTAATCGCATTAGGCGGAACTATTATAGGTAAGTTTTAAAGTAAAATAAAATTTAAAAAAAAAGTACACTGTACAAATTTGTTACTCTTCTTCAAAGGTATTATTTGGGGCTTCCTTACGGGTCTAGTGACGCGTTTCACTGATCATGTGCGTGTTATTGAACCAATCTTCATTTTTGTTATGGCATATTTAGCCTACTTACATGCAGAAATATTCCATATGAGCGGTATTTTAGCGTAAGTTTCAAATTATAAAAATTTACATGATTTCTGTTTTGACTAATTCAATTCAATATCTCTTCTATATCTAATATATAGCATTACATTCTGTGGTATTACAATGAAAAATTATGTTGAATCAAATATTTCAATTAAATCACATACGACTGTTAAATATGCATTAAAAATGTTATCAAGCTCTTCGGAGACAATTATATTCATGTTCCTGGGTGTTGCGACCGTGAATAATGATCACGTATGGAATACGCTATATGTGGTGCTAACAATTGTATTTTGTTCTGTATATAGAATAATTGGTAAGATTGTCAAGGTTATAGCTACGTTATATTTCAATCGATAAATGTTTTTCCTTTTTCTTACATATCATTTGCAGGTATTATTATACTGACAGGAATTGCGAATCGTTTTCGTCTTCATAAGCTATCACGTGTCGATCAGTTTGTGATGTCCTACGGCGGTTTACGTGGTGCCGTTGCTTTTGCCTTAGTTTTACTTATCGATGAAAATGTTGTGAAGCAAAAGGATATGTTTGTTACGACAACAATTGCTGTTATTTATTTTACTGTCTTTGTGCAGGGCATAACGATTAAACCGTTGGTGAAGTTTTTAAATGTTAAACGCGCTAATAAACGTAAACCAACAATGAATGAGCGTATACATGAGCGGGTAAGTCGTTTAATAAGTACATACATATACTTAAGTTGATAACTTGAAAGTCATTCCCTTTATATTTCCATAATATGTCTTAAAGTGAATAATCATTCTCAAGAATTTTTTCTCAGATTCCCTGCTATGTTAACAAAAAAAAAAAAATAAATTCTTGAAGGGCAAAATTCACTAGAAATTTTAACATTTCTTGTAAGAAATTATACTTCAATTTTTTAACGGAATTCGTAGCGCGAATAAATAAGGTATGACAAACTAAGAGCTTTGTAAGAACATTTTAAATCTTATTAAAATACCTTTCCTATGGCAACAATATTTTTCATAATCTAGTAGTCTACGCTTAAAATATTCATGATTTTAAATGCTCCCTCTCGAGAAAGGAATATATTCTCGAGAATAGTCACTGCTTTGCTCTTTTCTTCCACCTTGTGCGACGGGTTCCACTCAAAAATATCCAAAAAATAACATCCAATGAAAAAATTCAAAAATAAAAACATCCAACAAAAAATTTTTATGGTTTTTCAGATGACCAATGGTAAGAATAACTGTTAAATGTTAATTCCAACATTCATTTTCACTCAAAATAATTTAACTCAATTTAATGCAATCAGTTAAATTATTCTTTAACTTTAATTTTTATTTTTATTCAAGCTACTTTTTAATTTTATTACCTTAATAAACATTAATTTAATATTTTCCATGATTTTATGTTTGGATTTTTTTTTTTTATGTTTTTATGTTTGGATATTTTATTTGGGATCTTTTTTTTCGGATATTTTATATTTTGGATGTTTTTCACTGGATATTTTTTATTGGATTTTTTATTTTTGAATATTTTTGATAATCATCGTGCGACGTTTCATTCAAACAAAACAACTCTATACTATTGTGTATTTTGTTGTCCTTAATTTAAAATATTTTTATGTAATGTTCCCTGGTTTAAAGTCAATATATTTAAATAATTTATAACTTTCTGCAAATCTACACAAAATTACCTTTCAAATGATATATGATATAATCCAAAGTCTTATTCCATTTCTAACATAGCAAAAAAGGGATGACAAGTATTGACTTATCGTATTAATGGATCTATGGATAACTTTTTCTACACAAAAATAAATTTTGTTTTTCTATTTTATTTTTAGTTTATGGATCACTTAATGGCCGGCATTGAAGACATCGTTGGCAAGACTGGCAATTATAATGTGCGTGATAAATTTAAACGATTTGATAATCGTTACATACGTCCACTGCTTATCAGGGATCTTAAGGTAAATAATTTTATAAAAATTATATGGTTTGTTTTGTTTTTTATTGAAAACAATATAATTTAATACTGAATAGAAACTTCGAGAAATGGAGTTATTGGATAATGTACAAATTGTCGAATATGTTGAAAAAATGAAAGAACTTCAAGAAAGAGAGCAAAGAAAACGAGATATGCTTAAAAAAGTCAAATCAAAAGATAAAATATTTAGACCAAAATCGCGAAATTCAATCAGTAGTTCTGAAGATGAAGAACTATAAAGGAGACTTACAAATATATATGAGAAAAAAAAACAATGCCCCAAAACGTTAAGTAAAAATTTATATTCAATTTATTTTTACGCCTACAACACAAATTGCTAAATAAATTTAATAAATCGTTGCCTCAATACTACAACTAGGTAACTTAAATTTTCTAGTTTTGAGAAAAATCAATATAAAGATTTTTAAAAATATAATTTACACTGATTTTCGACTTTTTTTGTTTTGTTATTTTATAACTTATAACTTTACAATGGTGCCACTTTTTAGAACTATAATTGGACAGGATTGTGCACCAAGCCATGAAAAATATCATAGGCCACTTGTCCCAAGAATGATAATTAAGAAGTTATCTAGTTGTACTATTGCAATGACGAAATAACGCGTACATAAAACAATTTGTTTTTGGAAAAATGTCTAGATGTTAAAGACTTTTTGATTGGAAAAAAGTGTTGAAAGAAAACTTTTCAATTATGATTGCAATAACCAAAAAACTTCAACGGAATAGAAAATAGTTTTTAATTAATTTAATTCACTCATTCTGAACAAACTGTACTGTACTGTGTGATAAAAATATAACAAAATGCAACTTCCTTCCTATACTACTTAGTTTCACTTGCCACCTCACAAATTCTTCAGCGAGTGTATGGCAATGTGGAGGAGAATTTTTATGCTTCCTTTATTTGCACTTTTGCATAGATAGATATGTTGTTGTAGCTTGAAATTTCAACTATTTATTCAAAAGGGGAGAGAGACACCTAGTGCCTTGGAGGTTCTTCTGCACAATGGCATGAATCCCGCTGAAGAGCTTGTTTGGTAACAAACGAAACTAGCATATAAAGGCAAATGCTTTGATTTTTTTATTGTGCTTTTACAAACATCACAGCAACCTCATAATGAGTAAATTTAAATAATTAAAAACCTCCAACATTTCTATTTCAAACCTTTACACTATAGATTTTGTACTTTTGATTTTAACTCTGCAACCAAACTATCGAGTGGGAAAATTAAAAAAGGAATAATTTGCTTTGTAAGTTAAGCATATCGTTCTCTTTCTGCCTTACCTGCGCGTATTTATTTTTTAACGAAAAAGAGTTTTTCAGATTGCCAAATTTTCTATAGGATTAAAGAAAATTGTAGTTACTTGATTAAAGTGGACGATATGCAAGTAGTATAAAAAGTTGAATCTTCACAACACATTAAATGTAATTATTCAGATCTGTTCCATAGTCCGTGTGGTTTCAATTACTTTTCGTTTTAAAAAATTTTTTCCGAAAAAACAGTGAGCACGATAAAAAGTATCAACATCTTTTTTTTTTTTTTTTTTGTGGCGGATTACATGTTTTACAAATAATAATCGTGTATGCAAACGAAAAGTAAATGTTGAGATATTCTTGACCTTTTACGATTTCATAATAATATTTACTAAACCGTAAAACAATCGTATACATAACTTAATATTATTTGTAGAGCCTGAAATTCTCCACAAAAATATCCTAATGAAAAGCTTTCGAAATGATAAGTAATTGAAACCTCACGGAATATGAAACAAGCCTGATTGTAGAGAACTACAAAGTTATTTTGATATTTACGTAAATTAGGTTTATTTTATTAACAATTTCACAATGAATTAAATTTAAAATAAAATAAATTTTATTGTTTTTTTTACTAGGGTGCTGAGCCGAAAATTATTGAAACCTATTCAAAATTAACAATGCGTGATGCCATGGAAGTAATGCGTCGTAATCCTTCAACAATTGGACAAATTTCTGGCACTGAATCTATGAGTGCGCTGTTTAGAAATTACACCAATAATTGCATTGGTGGAAGGTGGGACCCACCAACTATTTATACCACATGGTAAACGAATTTTGGAGCTTAATAAAAAATTAAATACATAATTAAAATAACGTAAATTTGTGCATGATATGAATGCCGTAATATACCACTAAATAATTTATAATTTTCTTTTTAGCCTCAAAGCAAACTTAAACTTAACCATTTGAGTAACTACTGTTGAGTTGTTTTTATTTTTTTTTCTTAAATATTTATATTCTTAAACAAGTAACTATACCATATACTTACTTCTTAATCTCGAAATATTTTCGAAAGTGAATGATAATTCGCATGATATTTAGTTTATCAATACTTCTAAAACTATACATTCGATAAATATTAAACTTCAGTAAAATAAAATAATGTTAATAAAATGAGTCGCCCAAATGCAAAAGCAATTAAAAAACTAAAATTTTTTTTTTATAATGGTACTTTTGGATTCGTTAGCTCCCTAGCCGTCTAAAATACCAATATCTCAAAAAAATTTTATTTTTTTTACTGCTTCTGCATTTGGGCGACTCAATTATATAATTCGATTTATCTACATATTTTTTTGTATAATTTTGTAAGTAGTTTTCAAGACACTCTAAATCTTTTATTACTCAAAATAGTTATTTTTTTAATTTTCAAGCAAACCCTGCAAACATGCAACTAAAATTTTTTCTCTTTAAATATTTCGCTTAAAAAAGATTTTATTATCATAAAATAGCAATGTCTAATAGTAGCCGTCAACATAAAAATTGAAATAGAAATTCTTTGTTGCTCGAGTTAACGTGACTTCAAGTTGATTATATTCTTGAGATTTATTTGTAGGGCACTGAGCCCTCAATGAACTCTGTCCTCTGTCTAGTAACAGCAAAAAGGTGCCAAGGTTACCGAGAAGAATAAAAAAACACAATAAAGTAGCGGGCTAGAAAACTGTATCAACTTATCAGAATGAAGAAAGTATTTGTCGTTATTGATGATGAGATGATCTACGTGAAAATCGACCTGGGTCACAATACTACAGCACATTTAAAGGTGAGACCCTTCTGCAGTCGAAAAAATCAATTGGAATTAAGGAGTTTGTAATGAAGTAGCTAAAGTCAAAGAACTCCGTCGTTCATTACTTTAGGGGCAATCAATGCCAAACCTTACATTGAGGAATGAGTAAAAAAAAGTTATAAGGACCTATCGTATCGAACCATAATGGCTCCTCATTGTTTTGGCTAGATTTGGCTTCTGCACACTACTCCCGCACAACACTTAGTGTACTTGAAGATTATCATATACGAAGAGGTGAATTTTCCGACAGGTCCGCAGTGTCGGCCAAGGACCAGAAAGATTTTGCTTTGAAATGAAAAAGAGTGTCTTGGAAGGAACTGTTATGAAGGACATACAAAAAAGTTGAGAAACAAGTGGGGTTCAAAATAAAGTTTATATTTTTGTGCAACATAGCTTTTAAATATTTTCGTTTTATTAATAAACCAAAAAAAAAAAAAAAAAATGCAGTTTAGCTCCTGCAGTTCTATAAATTAATTCCAAATCAAAAATGACAGGTTCTGTTCGTTACAGTCCTTATAAACAAAAGTGGACCGAATTCTCAAGACTCTAATACTTTAATACTAAAGCAAAGTAAATAAAGTTACTACTTACTCATATCAATAAGTTACAAGCACATAGTCATAAAATATATGGGTGATTCTCAGATAACTGTACTTTTTGTGTCCTCTGGCAATTTCACCTATACAGTAGGCTTTTTTTCACAAAAAATGACGCTATAAGTTAGAAACTATGTTTTTCTAATAGAGCGGATCAATTTTACCACCAAATAATTATTGGTCTACTGTGAAAGTTTGCAAATGTACCCCAAATGTCACAAACGTGGCATGTCCTACCCCTGCTTTTTATACACAAAACGATGAAAAACGACCAAAAAACGGAAATAGAACAGAAAACAAGTTACTACACATATTAAGTAAATACTTAAGGCTACAATGTTCTGAGCTCATCTGCAGTTTTTTTTTTAGAGGGCACAATTTCGAATTGAAAACTGTCCCCTAGTTTTCGAAAAAAAAAATTACTTGAAAACATTATGCTACTACTGCATGGTACTACTATTTTAGTCAATAGATTGCAATACATATGCATTAATTCTGATCACTATCCACCACACAAAGGTTATCATGCCCAGACGCGTCCAAAAAGAAATTGCGTTTTATATGGCAGTTTATAAACAAAAACAGTTTTTTTTTTAAATTATGGTCACAAACGTGGCACTCGGCACTGCCAGGTAGTAGGGTAAGGTAACCTGCTGTGGGCCGCCATCGGTTGTGGGCCACCCGTTGTATTTTCTGACGTTTATAAAATATGACAGATCTGAGTATGAGGTTATGTGTACATTGACAATAGACAGTATTAGTGCAAACACTGAAGTGAAAGGACGCATCTGACCTGCAGCTACAACAAAACAAAAAAAAATTGACGAAGAAATTTTCAATAAAGTAATTCCTGAAGATTTTGCGAGTGTGATAAAGCGAAGTGAAATATTGCAAAGAGGTGAGCGTTATGCATTTTTATGCAGTATTTGCGTTAAATTTTCCGATTTTATATCGAGTTTGCTCAAAATTTTTCCCCACGAGAATTTTGCCAGTCACTTAAGGGATGGCTGCCGTGACCGGTTGTGGGCCACCATGTTTTTTGCATGAAAATTATTGCAAATCAATGTTCCTCGCACCAATTTGCAGCCAATTCTATCAAATGCAACGGTGGCTGCGATCGGCTAGTGCATTTGAAATGCGCTGCTGTAAAAAAGAGCTATTATACATGGAAAAATTGCGAATCCGATGAGGATGATTAATAATTTGAAAAAGCCACATTTTCTTGATGTTTTTTCGCCACTAGAGGCTTAGTAATAATAATACATATTTCTTTACTGGTTTTTTTTTCATAATTTTACATTTGAAGTGGATTTTTCAGGGTGGCCCACAACCGGTTATAAAATTTTTTTTGTCCAAAAACAAGCTCCTTACAAAATTTGTTAAAAAAAAATTTTTGTTGAAAAATTATAAAAAAATTTTTCTTGAAGAATTATAAAAAAATTGTTTTTTTTTTTTTTTTTTTGGTTACCTACTGCCTCTAGCTTTCCATTGGTACCCACAAGTCCGAAAAATGTATACTTGAATGCACGTTACGGGCAAAAAACGAAACCCGGCCCACAACCGGTTACCTTCCCCTACATTTTATTTTATGCATGAAACAATTTTTTTGTAGGATTTGCATACATGACCCCAAATTCTTTCGGAAAAATCTTGAACTCAAACGCGTGCTTTACAATGAGCGATAAACTACAAAAATGTCACAAACGTGGCGCATCAAAAATGTCACAAACGTGGCACTTTTTATCACTTTGCAAAAAACATATTTTGATATGAAGTTTGAGTATGCAGATGTTTAACTGAAGGCTATCAATTATGTTTTTAATACAAACATTTTTCTACACCATCAGAATCCTGAGTTATCCTTGCTCAAAAGTGAAAAAATCACTGACATCTACTTAAAGCTATAGAACAAAAACAACAACAAGTAAAATTAATTTTTGTCAATGGATTCAGACAGCCAAATTTATTGTCAACAAGACATAATTTACCGTTTTTCAATTGGATTCCCAGCTTCCGAGTTATAAGCGTTTAAAGTAAGGATATCTTTCGATAACATACAAAGGATTTTTCGAGACCGAAAAGTTACAAAAAATTAAGTTTTATTATTTTTATCAATAACATATTTAATTACAAAAATTTCGAGATCTTGCAGACCATAATCGCATGAAAAATGACTGTTCTATGCTAGATTTAGTGAATGACCCTACTAAACTATTGCTTTGCAAATTAACAGAATCAAAATTTTATCTGTTCATTCACTAAATCTACAACAGAGCCTTATTTTTTCATCCGATTTTAGTTTGCAAGGGCTTAAAATTTTCGTGATAAAATATATTTTTGATAAAATTATAAAACTTACCATTTTTGTTAATTTTTCGGTCCAGAAAATCCTTTGTGCGTTATTGAGAGGTATCCTTTTTTTAAAGGCTTAGAACTCGGAAACTGAGAATCCAATTGAAAAACGGTAAATTATGTCTTGTTGTTAATAAATTCGGCTGTCTGAGTCCATTGACAAAAATTAATTTTACTTGTTGCTGTTTTTGTTAAGTAGATGTCAAAACTGTGATTTTTTCACTTTTGAGCAAGGATAACTAAGGATACTGATGTAATAGAAAAAAATCAAGATCAGATTCGTAATTAGGAGATCCTAATCCACCATAAACGGCTATAAAAACAGAGGACAGGAAACCATAGTTGATTTTTAGGGCAGTAGGGTATAAAAAAATGGACCACTGGAGACATGACACTGTTGGAAAATTAGTCTTGAAGTGTAAATTTGTCATTATTTGCACTATATCTCTCATCAAAACGCTTCAAAACCATAATTTTTCCATAAAAGGTGAATTTTAAGAGTGTGTTTACACAAGATAGCATGAAGAAACTTGCAAAAATCCAAAAAAAATATTAGAATTTTACAACTCAAAACAGCACAGTTATCTAAGAATCACCCATATAGAATTTTGGCTTGTTCTGCTAAAGCAAATTAAGTAAAGTGTACTACTCGTATCAAAAAGTAACAAGCACATAGTCATAAAATATATAGAATTTTGGCTTGTTCTGCTTTTTTTTACATTGAGCAATATTTTCTTTTGACCCAAACAAATGAAATCTTTTTAAGCTGGATATTTAATCGAAAAATTTTTATAATGTATGCTCACCTTTTTTGTAAAATTTTTTTCAAATATTCAAGAGAATGAAATTATGTACTCCCAAACTCATTTCAAAATTTCTTAAAGAAAAGAAAATTTAATGAAATTTACATTTATTAGTGGGAGAATTTATAACTTTTTGATTTTAAATTTGCGTATGTATAGAAAATCTACTTTTAAAAATGCACCAAATCTAAAATTCGTTTACTCTCTTTAGATGTAGTACTTGTATGTATTTACTATTAACATGTACCTATGTTTATTTATAATATAAAATTTATTTCACATAGTACCGATTTTTCAAATATGGACATATATACATATTCAAAACTATGGCGTCAAAGCTTTAATGGTGGAATTAGCCAAGAAGCAGCGTTTCGTAGCGTGACGTCTGTCAAAATCTATTAAATGGCAGAAGCGTGTAAGCGATTAGTGAAATCGTGTCGTAGCGGTACGCAACGTTGAGGCCTGTTAAAATTCGATTTTCAAACGTCTCGCTACGTTGTTAGATAAAATAAATTAAATTTGGATGTTAGAAATGGAATTTTTTGAACAAATTAATTAAAATAAGTTTGGCAATGGATACTTGTTAACAAAAACTGGAATTTTTTAAGTAATTTTTAAGTTGTAAGGTGACATTTCGAACGTTGCCTACCGTTTTCACTAATCGATGCTACGTTGACAAGCAACCGCGACGTTACGTTACGAAACGCTACTTCTTGGCTAATTCCAGCATAATTTGAAAAAATTGGTTTACATTAAAAAAAAAGACTTGCACAGCTACTTGGCTGTAGGAAAGTTTTTGTATTGTAATTTGCTTTTTGAAATATTTTTCTTCCAATTAGATAAACATTTTTATTTTTTTTTAAAGAAATATCAAATTTTTATG
Source organism: Calliopum simillimum (assembly GCA_951812925.1). Lineage (NCBI taxonomy): Eukaryota > Metazoa > Arthropoda > Insecta > Diptera > Lauxaniidae > Calliopum > Calliopum simillimum. Next base: position 50,673,431 of record OX638369.1, on the reverse strand, counting down.
TAATTCTGTCGATTTAATTTTTTTTAAAGAATCCCTTTATTAATGTTATAATTTCGATACAATTAAAATTAATAAATTCGATTACAATTAAAATTTTCATAAATTTAGATTTTGATATTTCTTTAAAGGTTTTTTTAAGTTTATATCAAAAACTTTATTATTAATTAACTTGAATACATTTCTATAATTTTTCTGAAAACAGTCCAAGCTTAACTAATCTAGACAATAATATATCACGAAACTTGGACATGCATGAGCTGGATTATAATCCATCGAAGAAGGATTTGACAGATGCAAAAATACATCATTTGCTTGCCGAGGAATTAAAACCATATAGAAGGGTAATCTTTTTATCTATACCTTAAATTAATTTTCTATCGACATTGCATACATATAACTCTATGGCTAAGGTTTTAACTGTAGTAATTTATAATTTTAGATTAAAAAAAAAAAAAAATCAATAATTTTATTTGTTGTCATAAGCTTCTTTTTACTATTCAAACAAAAAAAAGTCTCTTAACACGCATAATTAGTACGCATTTTCTATTCACACAATATATCGCTCTTATACTACTGTCTGATCTTTCTTCTATCAAACTTTATCTCTATTAATTGCAAATTTTTAAATTTCTTTGCAATCTGTATTTAATCACAAACTAACTACCGACTAATAACACTGGCACACAAAAAATTGGATTGAATTTTTGGCAAGACATATATATGTATATTAGAGGTGTTTTAAGAATGTATGGAGATCCTTAGTAACAACATTTTGATACTTGACACCCCTCAATTTTGTGAGGTTGGAAAAAAAAATGAGATTGCAGAAAAAATTTTGGGGGTGGGGTGAGGGTAAAGGTTGGCGCATCGAGGTCAAAGGTGAGAGAAAAAGAGAAAAAATTTACATACTGCCCTGCAAATGCTCAGGGGTCACCTCTAGAGGGGTCAAATGTATGACCAACCCACATTATTTTTCCCCCACTAAAATTTTTACCAAACACACTTACCCCCTATCTCTAACTCCTAAGGGGGCTCCCATATAAAATTGACATTTTTAGGAAATCGACCCTCACCACTCCCTGGGTGCCCCTAGAAGGGTCTAATGTATGACTGGTCCCTAATATTTTTTTTCCCCAACATTTTTTTCTAACATACTTACCCTCTATCTCTTACTCTTTAGGGGACTCCCATACGAAATAGATGTCACGGACATGAAAAATATGGAAAGGAAATCCTCAAATAGGCCCATTACTGCCCAGAGGTCACTCCTAGAGGAATCAAATATAAGACTGACCCCCATTAGCCCCCTTCCAAAGATTTTTCTCAGCATACCTACCCCCTATTTCTAATCCTTAAGGGGGCTCCCATACAAAGTTACTGTTTTTATATAAAATGCCCCAACTGCCCTAACTGGCCCACGGGTACCCATAGAAGGGTTAAATGTATGACCGACCCCCATTATTTTTTCGCGACCTATATTTTTTGGCCACATACTTACCCCCTATTTTCAACCCTGAAAGGGGTTGCCATACAATTTTTGTTTTTTTATAAATTTTCCTAGAAATAATGGGGGTCGGTCATACATTTGACCCTTCTAGGGGTACCCATGGTTCAGTCATGGTCCAGTTAGGGCAGTGGGGGCAGTTTTTTAAAAAACCGTAACTTTGTATGGGAGCCCCCTTAAGGATTGGAAATAGGGGGGTAGGTAAGCTGTGAAACTTTGGAGGGGGGGTAATGGGGGTCGGTCATATATTTGACTCCTCTAGGAGAGACTCCTGGGCAGTTATGGGCCTATTTGACGATTTCCTTTCCATATTTTTTATGTCTATGACGTCAGTTTTGTATGGGAGCCCCCTAAGGAGCTATAGATAGAGGGTATGCATGGTGGGAAAAAATGTTGCAGAGGAAAAAATATTAGGGGCCGGTCATACATTTGACCCTTCTAGGGGCACCCTAGGAGTGGTGGGGGTCGATTTCCTAAAAATTTCAATTTTGTATGGAAGCCCCCTTAGGGGTTAGAGATAAGGGGTAGGTATGTTTGGTAAAAATGTTGGGGGAGAAAAAAAAATATGGGTCGGTCATACATTTGAACCCTCTAGAGGTGGCCCCTCTTGTAGGGCTGTAAGTAAATTGTTTCTCCTTTTCTCTCATCTTTGACCTCGATGCGCCAACCCTTACCCTCACCCCACCCCCAAAATTTTTTTTGCAAACTAATTTTTTTTTCCAACCTCACAAAATTGAGGGGTGTCAAGTATCAAAATCCAAAATTCGTGCACTAAAACACCCCTAATGTATATACCCTTTTTTACTTTTTGACACTGAGTCCGAATCCCAGGTCAGAATTGCTCATATACCTGCAGTATTTAAAGATATTCTTGCCAGTTCCCGAAAAGGTGTAATTCCATTTTTTTTAATAGCAAAATAACTGTAATCTTCCTTATCAAACTAACCTTTAAATTAAGGATATCTGCAGGTATATAAGCAAATCTGATCTCGTGTTCGGCTTTAGCGTTGAAAAATAAATAGCGGTATATATTTATATATATCTAGGCAAAAGCTTATTCCATTTTTTTATTTTGTGTGCCTGTGTAAATTTTTACTGTTGTAAATATTCGTATATTAGTATCGCAGTAATTTTTTGAAATTCAAAGCAAAAATTATACAATCCACGGGTGTTCAAAACATTTTTTAACCCTCAAGTTGCATCACTCGGAAAGTTTTTATATTTTCTTGTTCATGGTACTTTCCTTATCATATAAAAAAAAAAATTAAGAAAATCCGTCGAGCGCTTTTTTTTAAATCGAATTTTCCGTTTTTGGCAAAGTTGAGTTAAGCCAAAAATAGCATGCGAAAACTAAAATCAATAAAAAGGAACACGAACACTTTTGGATGCTGAATTCAGATCCGTTAACAAAATCGTTCTATCGCTACAGAATTTTGAGATATCCTAAGTAATCCAAAAACTACCAAAATATAAGATTTTTCGTGATTTTTTCCCACTTTTGAGGTTATGTAACAAGACAGTGTAATACTTTGTCATAAAACCTGTTATGTTAGTTAAAAGTACATATCTTTGTCTACAAAATTTTTTTAAAACTATATCAATATCCTCTTTTTTCTAGGAGTTATCCTAACCTAAAAATTTAAAAAGAAACAAAAACAAGATTTTTGACTATGTTAAAGGCTACATAGAGAACGCACAAAATTTTTCTGCTCTTTTATACTAACTGAATTACTTACTACAATCCCTCATCTTTAAAATCAGCCATCGAGTGGTCACCTATGAATTTTCCCTTCTTCATCACAACAATTTTAAGCAAATTAACTTTTTAGCTTCAGTTTATTACTTGTTTTGGCATAACGTTTTTGTGTTTCTTGATGTCATATTAAAGAGCTCATAACTTTGTATAGAAAAATCGTAGATGACTATTTGATGGCTCATTTTAAAGACAATAAATGATTATAAGTGATGCAGTTTGTATAAAAGACTAAAAAATTTCGTTCGTTCTCTATGTAGCCTCCAACGTAGTCGAAAATCTTGTTTTTGTTTCTTTTTAAATTTTTAGGTTAAGATAACTCCAAGAAAAAAAAAGCTATTGATATAATTTAAAAAGAGTTTTGTAAGCAAAGATGACTAACATAACAGGTTTTATGACAAAGTATTACACTGTCATGTTACATTACCTCAAAAGTAAGAAAAAATCACGAAAAATCTTATATTTTGGTAGTTTTTGGGTTAGGATATCGCAAAATTCTGTAGCGATAGATCAATTTTGTTAACGGATTTGAATTCAGCATCCAAAAGTTGGTTAGAAATGACTATTCGTGTTCCTTTTTATTGATTTTAGTTTTCGCATGCTATTTTTGACTTAACTCAACTTTGCCAAAAACGGAAAATTCGATTTAAAAAAAAAGCGCCCGACGGATTTTCTTAATTTTTTTTTATATGATAAGGAAAGTACCATGAACAAGAATATATAAAAACTTTCCGAGTGATGCAACTTGAGGGTTAAAAAATGTTTTGAACACCCGTGAATCTAAAAAGAATGCCCAAAAAATATGAAATAACGTCCAAAAACAAAAAACGAAATAACGGCCAAATAATTTTCATACAAATAAATTTTGGGCGTTATTTCCAAAATTATTATTGCCCAAATTTATATGATAAAAATTTCGTTTTCAATTTGGGCGCTATTTAATTTTTTAAAAATAAAACGAAATAATACCCAAAAAAAAAAAAAAATGAATAAAGCCCAAATTTTTTGGCGTTATCGCCTAAATTTATATGAAAATAGTTTGGGCGTTATTCTGTTTTTGTTTTCGGGCGTTATTTCCTAACGCCCTTGAATAATACTTAAAAGTTATTCAAAATAACTCCGAAGTTGTGTAATAAATATTACATGATGTTCTTTTTTACTTTTGAATTTCTCTTGGAAACTGCTGATCAAACACTGCTTACAGCACGTAAACACTCAATGACCAGCATGTTTTCTATGTTTTGAAAAAACTTTCCTTATGAATTACATCACATTTGTATCCTTTAAAAAGGTTAAGATTTGGTAATTTTTTCGAATGTTGAGTAACTTTTAATCGAAAATCTCTAAGGTACTTCATAACACTGTGCAACACAAATAGTCGCTGATTCCGAATCTAGCAACCTTTCCATTGAAGTAAAGGTATACACATTTAGTATAGTCCTTTACAGGGATTTGCGATACCTTTACTTCAATGAATGTTAACTCGAAAAATAATGATCCAATTGGAAAAGTTAAAGTTATAGCTTGAAAAAAAAGAAAAGGGCTACTCAATGCCACTGACAAAAGTGAACTACACTCTTCATGGGTGTAGGTCATATGTCTGAAAATAACGTTTTCTGCACTTTAAATCAACAACTTCAAATTCGAATTACAACAATCACAAAAACAATTTTTTGTTGTTTTTTCATGCTTCGTTTACAACAACAATAATATTTCAACAATTTTCAAAATTTCTAAGGACTAGGACACACAAAAAGTAGGGGTATTCACGCGTTGATGCGCAATGCTCTTGCGTCGTTGCAGAAGTGCAGCTTGCGAAAGTTTGACATTTGTAAAACAACAAACACATTGTCGAAAATTTCGCACTAAGTACTTCTGCAATTTCTCAAGATGGAAATATTCTCGTTGAACGTTCAGGCGTTAGTGCGTAAAAGACTTGCATTTTCGCAACTGCGCATCAACGCATTAATACCCATGTTGTTTGTTGTTTTTGTTTTTGATGCGACGTAGTCGTTGTTGTTGTTTTATGTTGGTTCGAGTTCGATTTTTTGTGTACGCAAAAAAAGCAACAAAAACGCAAAATTTTGACGAGCGTGAAAAAAAAACAACAAAAATTATTTCTGTGATTGTTGTACAGAAATATTGATGTTGTTAGTCGAGCCAAAATTGGCTCACCTTTGTTCTACGCTGACGCCCTTGCTTCAAATCAAGGATAACTCGGATCTTAGACGTGATAGGAAAAAACAGTTTTGAAATCAGCAACCTTAAATTATTCAAAAAAAGTTATAGAGATCAAATTCAGATTGGTTTCCCGTCAATTTGTTGCACTGTGTAATATGGAAACTGATTTATCTTTACTTTTAATTGATTTTGTTTGCATTTGGTAGTCTTCATGGAATTTTTGACATGAACATTCTACAGCACTATTTTTAAAAATAAAATCTATTAAAAATATACGAACTTGAAATTAAAACTCTAGAGCTGAAATATCGTCATATTTGACGTCGCGCCGCACAGTTGATTCAAATATTGATTTGGTGCAAAAGATCTTATGGAGCTTTTAGTTTTTAAAGAATTTTTATTGTTTCCTCGAGGTCAACTTCTAAAATAATTTTCAGTCGTGCGATGATTAAAGTCTATAGAGGCTTTTTAATGAGAAAATAAAAAAAAATTATACAAAAAATCATTTTTTTATTATTTTAAAAAAATATTTGGGAAAAATTATAAAAACCGTTCTCGAGGAAAGTTCAATAATGCTGCTCTACAGAAAACAATTTATGAAATCGATTGACAATTTTTTTTTTAAACCAAATCGTGTGATTTGAACCTGCTGTTCATCATATTTTCAGCGGTTTTCAATATAATATTTAATTGATTGTAAATATTTAAATATTGAAAAAGAGATTTGTTTATTTCTTATGATTAAACTTATTTCAATTCATTTTCAGTCTTTATAAATTTGAAAGTGCTTTACATAAAAAGCAGTTTACTAGTTGTATATATGGCTGCAAAACAATGAAAATTGTGTATTTAAATACACTTTTTATTTTTCTTTATTAAGTTTTAATGCTTTGTTTTAGCTTTTAATTATCTCACTTTTATTACAATTTTTATAAAAATTATTGCATAAATTATAGATGAATTTGATTTAATTATTTATTCTCTTCCCTTTTGTGTTTTGTATATTTTTCTCATGATGATACCAAAAAAAACAATATAAAACTTTTGAAAATTGCCTACGTTTTCAAAATACCAACTCGCGCTCTCCGGCAATGAAATTTTATAAAAAAAAATTCTATAAAATTTTGTTAATTTCTAAAAATAAAATCGAAAACAGGCTTCGATACAAATGGTACGAAATATTAGTATTGATTGGACTTTTTCTAAATGTTTTTTTAATACACTAATAAATATTTTTCGTAATGATAGTTATATTTTTTCTTTTTTTGTATTTCCAACTCAATTTTTTTCATTAGAGCTGTGGAAGAATGCTTTTTTGTAACTGTCATACTTGTAAATTTAAAATGTAAAATCAGATCGAACAAATATGTAAAAATATTCGTTGACAGCAAAATCAACCATTTTTAATGAGAAGTTTAGCCCTTGCAGTTCTCTAGTTCTTTTGTTTTAACATCAAAAATTGGAAGCTTGAAGTTATTACACGAAATTGATTACAGTATATGGTTTCCGAAAATGGTTTTTGACATATTTAAAGACATTGCGAAAGCCAAAGAAATAAAAATCTCAAAGCCTTACTTTTAAAACACGGCTAAAATTTCGATAATATTTCAACTAGCAAGTAACAAAATTTAATTTTTATCTACCAAAAATTTTTAAAAATGCATTCCTCTATAGCTCTATTTTTTAAGAAAATTTGTTGTCGCTTACTAATTTCCTTATTCCAAGTATTTTAATGGTAATATTAACACAAATATTAATTGAAGAAAATAAACTAATTCCAATTATCCATAATAATATTTACCATAATATTAATAATACACACGTTTGATATTGTTGAAAGTATACTATGGTATTGCATTATAATCTCATAAACAAAAATTGTTATAGCACCTTAAGGACACATAACCTTAGCAGCAAAATTTTAGCACATTATTTTATTTTCATTTATAAAATATTTACAGAAATAGCGTGTGATCTTTTCATTTTTCAAGTGAGTAGTTTTGTTGAAACGATCACTTCTTAACTTCAAAACGAAAAAGTTGATTTTGACTACTTTTTTTGTACTCAAAATGTTACCAATAGAAACATCAGAATAAGTACTGAGATAGTAAAATTGGCTGGGAAAAGTTGAAAAAGCGAAAGTATTCCCAGTGTGCCAGACGGTTCATATCTTCGCTTTTTTACCCGTTACGGATCCGTTACTGATCCGTTTGCGGGAGAAATTCCAAAAAAAAAAACGATTCGCTTTTTTTTTGGGAATCTCTCCCGCCAACGGATCAGTAACGGATCCGTAACGGGTAAAAAAGCGAAGATATGAACCGTCTGGCACACTGGGTTATGACATTTATACGTAATATAACCGTGAAAAATAGTTGCTTAACTAAATACATTTAAAATTCATGAAAAAACAGAAAAAAGTGTTCCCACTTAAACTTACTACCAGCAGAAATAACAAGGTAGACTGATGAATTACACTGAATGAGAGTTATACAGTCCAACTTCCTATTAAATTTCAAAAAATAGCTTACATAGTTTGCGAAACAGAGCGTATTAAAGTGGTCATCAAATCATCATAATAGTGGGCGTGCCACCGTTTGATTGTGCCCACTTTCCTACCATCGGAAGATATCACTGTACAACAGTCAAAACCTCCTATTCGTTATCTTGCGTCAGGTCAGGCTTTCTATAAGCCCGAGTTAGAAAATATTAGGATCTCGAAGATATTTAAAATGAACAATAAATAAATGGTCGAAGGCTCGTTAGAAAGTTATTACAGAGCAAATTTTGCTTCAATGTTAAAAAAAAAAAAAATATTACACTAGACACGGCGAGCCTTAACCAAAATAAAGTTTTACTGCAACCACGCAAAACTCGGCGTATGCAGGATTATTCTATATAAAACACTAATTAATAACTGTTAGTAAAAGTTTCGTACCTGATCGTCTGAAAAAGATATTGCATTTTTACTAATTTTTTTTCTTTGAGGGCATTTATTTTTCTGCATGTCTTTGGATTTAAAAACTGCAAACCAAAAAATCCTACCTGATTCCATTCAGGAGATATTGAATTTTAAACTATTTTTTAAGCTTTTTTTAAAAAAATCGGTTTTTTCGTATTTACGACAAACACAAACAAAAACCAGAAACACTAGTAGTCATTCCAGATATGATTTTTGATGCTTAATCCGAATCCGGTCTTAGAATTGCTAAGTATATTACGTCTGTGTTTTGAGATATCCTTACATAAAAGTTTAAAGGACACCATTTTTACCTATTTTTGAAGTTATATAACAAGACAAGGTAACCTTAAGACGAAAAATCTGGTATGACAACTAATAGCTATAGTTTTTTTCTTCAAAACACAATTGGACCGATATCGATGCTTTTTTTTTGTCGGAAATATCTTAACCTAAAATGCTAAAAAAGTGCAAAAACACGATTTTTGGCTATATTGGATGTTATATGCAGGACGCACAAACTTTTTCTGTGAATTCTTTTCACCAGAATCATTCCACTCTTTTTTGGCTTCAAATTGAGCTATCAAATGGTCATTTGTAATATTTCTCTGCAAAGTCATGATAATTTTAAAATCACATCATGAAACTCAAAGTGAAAAATCTCGGTTTTCGACTATATTTGAGGTTGTATACAGTACGGACGAAATTTGTCTGCCTCTTTTTTACTAACCGAATCATGTAATTCTCCAAAATGAGCTACAAATCAGTCTCCTATGATTGTTTTCTACAAAGTTATGAGCATTTAAAAATTACATTATGGATTGCAAACTCACAGGGGTGTCACTAAAATATATTGCTGCAGCATGGGATCTTAAAATCGTTATAACTTTGTAGAAAACAATCACAGGAGACCACTTTCTAGCTCATTTTGGAGATAAAGAATGGCATTAAATGATTCCATTAATAAAAAAGAGCAGACGAATTTCGTCCGTACTGTATACAACCTCAAATATAGTCGAAAACCGAGATCATAACTTTGCAGAGAAATATTACAAATGACCATTTGATAGCTCAATTTGAAGCCAAAAAAGAGTAGAATGATTTTGGTGAAAAGAATTCACAGAAAAAGTTTGTGCGTCCTGCATATAACATCCAATATAACCAAAATTCGTGTTTTTGCACTTTTTTTGCATTTTAGGTTAAGATATTTCCGACAAAAAAAAAGCATCGATATCGGTCCAATTGTGTTTTGAAGAAAAAAACTATGGCTATTAGTTGTCATACCAGATTTTTCGGCTTAAGGTTACCTTGTCTTGTTATATAACTTCAAAAATAGGTAAAAATGGTGTCCTTTAAACTTTTATGTAAGGATATCTCAAAACCCAGACGTAATATACTTAGCAATTCTAAGACCGGATTCGGATTAAGCATCAAAAATCATATCTGGAATGACTACTAGTGTTTCTGGGTTTTGTTTGTGTTTGTCGTAAATACGAAAAAACCGATTTTTTTAAAAAAAGCTTAAAAAATAGTTTAAAATTCAGTATCTTCTGAATGGAATCAGCTAGGATTTTTTGGTTTGCAGTTTTTAAATTTTCTGCACACTCAGTTTTTTATCTTTTTCTTCAAACTTAGTGTTTTTGTATAGAATAATCCTGCATACGCCGAGTTTTGCGTGGTTGCAATAAAACTTTATTTTGGTTAAGGCTCGCCGTGTAGATGGCGCTTTAAAAATAATTTAATGGCTAAAATTTAATTTTTAACGCAATTTCTTAAGTTTTAAGCTATTCTCGTCTTTGGTGACCGCTAGTGAAATTTGTCGTAGAATATTTTTGTAGAATACTTAACCCATTTTTGGGAAAAAAAGAAGGGGTCAAATATACCCATAACAACAGAATATAATGGGTGAAGATGTTCTAACAAAATTTTCCGTGCGTGATTTCATTATGTTTTATCCAAATGTAAATTTAGAGACTTACGGTAGGTTGAAAGTTTAAAAATATGTTACTTTTGAGGACTTTAGCTAAAAAAAATTTATGTTTGATGGTTAGTTTGAGATACTTTTTTGAAGACGAACATTTCGAGATATCGCTCAACTCCGGGAATTTTTGAAACCGTTATAAAATATAAATAAAATTCTAAAACTATACTTTGGAAAAATCAAATTTTCCAAAAGTTTTTATGAAATTACACAAGAAACATATTTTATGACATATTAACCCATTATATCCTGTTTTATGGGTCCTTTTTGATCTCTTTTCTCAAACACTGGCTACAAAAATATTTTACGAAAAATTTTACTGTGGTCACCAAAGACAAGAAATGCTTAAAATTTAAGAAAATGCATTAAAAATTCAAGCTTAGCCATTGAAATTGAAATGATTTTGAAAACGCCATCTGAAAACGCCATCTAATAACTTTTTATCCGGTTTGGTTTCGTGTTAAGGAGACCAAATACACTTTAAATACTTTCAGGTTTTCAAAAGCGCCAAAATTGCTGTACAGTGTTATAAGTAAAAATTTTAGATCTCTTGACCCTTGCAAAATGGGTTAAAAATAAACAACGATTTTGTTGCAGGACAGTTAAAGGTAATTTCTCAATTAACTTTCTACGTAGAGTCAAAATTCAAGGTCAGAATTGTCCCATCAGCTCTAGATTTTGAGATATTTGAGGTTAAAAATACGAACACGGCCATTTTTGAAGTTCGATGAAGTTCTTCAAAAGTGATGGTTGTTTTAAGATGACATAACTAAATCCATAGACTGATGTCATCTTAAATAGACCATAACTTTTGAAGAAAGCAGCGTACAACACTTTTCAAGAGCTCATTTTGAAGAGAGATAACACTAGCAATACGTGATGAGTTAGGTAAAAAAAACAAACTAAAAAATAACCGTGTTCCTGTGCTTAACCTCAAAATCTAGAGCTGATGAGCCAATTACCTCGAATTCGAATTCTATGCAGAAGTTTCTTCGGAATTAACAAACAACTACCATGCAACAATCACAAAAACTTAAAAGCAGTAATTTGTGGTACTTCGTGCGAAAGTTTCAGCTATTAAAATAGAAAAGTGAAGAAGACCATATCAACCATATTTTATGTTACATGGCAAAAAAGTGAAGAAAACTTTTTTTTTTTTTTTTTTTTGATTCATAAAAATCTTCACTTAAACGCTTATTTTCAGCTTCCAAAGTGTATACCACGAATTTCTTTTCGTAAAGTTTGTAATGATTATGTTTAATTGAACTGCTAGAGATTTTAATAACAATAAAAGTTTCAATTTAAGGTACCACTCGATGTTAGTTCAGTAGATACAGACAAAGTTTGATAATTAGAACTATGTATGATGACTTGAATTTTTCTTAATTTTTTATTACGACAAAAAAAATTAAACTCCTGTTGTTGGTGCTTTGAGTTAGCGAAGTTTGTCAGTAGTTCAAACTCAACAAACTCTTTGCTTTTTATTATTTCTAACATTTTTTATTATTTGTTGCATGCATAATGTTTAAAATATTTTGTTTATTTTATGTTACATGTCAAAAAAATTTTTGCATTACAAAAAAATAACTGAATGGGTTTTTTGAAAGTAGAATAAGTCCATTAAAGTAATGTACTGAACATTATGTGTCTAAATTATCAGTTATTTGACCGATACCATTTTTTCAACTTAATGCCATCAATTCTACACTTCCAAGCAAACTTTTCATGAAATTCGAACCCAATTTATTTAATTTCTAACAAAATGTCAGCCAATTCATATTATGACATTATTTTTACCCCTATAATATATTATTCCACTTTCGAGGAAACCCATTCAATTGATTATTTCTATAAAAATAATGATATGACTTATTTCAAAAGTTTTTTTACTAACGTTTATGGTTTATATTAAGTAGTCTGATACAATTACTTGATTATAAAAACTATGTTTTAATTAAGTTTTGCTTAAGTTTTCAATGTTCGTTTTTGTTTTTTCTGATCAAGATATTTTTTTTTTTTTTACTTGAAACTATTTCACATAAAACTGTGCGCAAGTTTTTTAATATGCTATGAATTGCATTTTATTTTTACAGCACCGTCGTCTTAGTTATAGCCGACACGCAGTAGATGATAGAGATTTGTCCACACGGGTAAGTTATTTTAATTTTTGCATTTATTTAGAAACAAAAACTTGACAAATCTCTAAATGTACCTACGTTAAGAAAAAAGAAGTTAATGCACAGTTTATAATTTTACTTTTGAATCATGTTCCATTAAGACCATCATTATTATATTCTCGTGCTGTAAGAGCTTTATAGCGTTATTATTCAACTTGACACGATTGAGTGATTGAAATTCTGACTTGCTAGAAATATTTTGTATGTATATTGCAAATCTGTATAAAAATCGATAAAAACAAATAAACAAAAATTAACTACCCGGTGGCAAACGGCACGACGATTCATCGATGACAAATAGTGACAAAATTAGATCATACGTGACAAACGGAGACATTTGCTTGGCTTCATGCATGAACTTTTTGAACAATTGTCCAAAAAATCACTGATGACTTATGGTGATAATGTCACTGAGTCGTCAGTGTGCTAGCGATTTGTAGTAGACAATATCAGTATGATTCTCTCATGAATAAGTCACTTATGCATATACTGCCGAGTGAGTTGTAGAAAAAAATGTCATCGTGTTTTCACAAATGATTTTGTCACAAACAAATCAGCATAAAACTAGAAAAAAATTGTTTTTTGTTTTTTTTTTTTGGTTTTGCATTTGTTTTTATTTAGATTTATTAATTAATATATTTTAATTTACATTAATTAAATAAATAATCTTTTAAAACATGACACTAGCAACTCAGGCCTTTGGCCCTAAATAAAAATACTTATAAGCAAATGAAAATATCTAAGTACTATTGAATATGTCATAGTATCAAAGCTTAACGTTTTTGTGGGTGTTATTCCAATAAAAGGTATAATCTTGTGTTCTATTCGAATTGTGCCTTGGTGAGATATTAGGTACTATAGGTCGAGAAAATCTGTTTTATGTAAATATCTCGCTAAGTGTTGTTTATACAAAAAAAAGTGTTGGTCCACAATTTTATAGCTCAGAAAATTTCCTATAAGAAAATTGTGAAGGTCGGTGGGACAGAGTTTTTTATAGGAAGTTATCTGAGCCTCAAAATTGTGGACCAACATTTTTTTTTTTTAAATAACACTTTGCAAAATATTTGCAAAAAACTAATTTTCTCGACATTCACCACCCGATATCTAACGAAAGCACCACCTCTCAAGATTAGAATTAAACAAAAGTTCATATCTCACTCAAAAAAATTCAGATTTGATACGCTGGCAGTTATTCTATTAGATAATGCATTTTTAAAGTTTTCAAAGTGATATGTGGCAATTTTCAGGTCATCAAAACAAACCACTTCAAACTTAAAAATATACTTATCCATCCAATAGCAAAACTCTTGGCGATATTCTTTATGGGAAAGTCGATGACAGAAATCTATTGAAAGATAAAATTCAGACATTATAATAACTATATTTAAAGCCTTTTCTTAAGTACATATTAATTCATCTCAAATGGTTAGTCTGGGTCGTATTTATAATTAAATTAACAGTTTTTCAATATATGTTTTTAATTAAAATTTATCATATTTTTTAGGAGAATACAAAATTTTTTATTTATTTATTTCAATTCGCTTGACAAACTGACAGCAAAAACAACGATTGGCTATATCCATGACTTTTACTCGTTGATGGCGACATGTAACAGACAATGTCATGCTGCCATACACTTCTTATCGATTTTTAACAGACAATTCACAGATTCGGAACATTTCAGAAGTTCAGAGACACTAAAATGACATTGTCCGACAGAGAATACTAACTTCCTGACATCCACAATATGATTCATCGATGAAAAAATCATTTCGAAAAATTTCATTTGGAGAGCCATATGTTCGTGTTATTTTCTTGATGATTCATCGATGACAATATCAAAATGGATGATGTCGCTCAAAAACGCCACCGGGTATGAAGATAACAACATTTACGTAGGGGAAATTCAATTAACTATGACGGTAATAATAATTACCTAGGGGAAATCCAATGAAACAGTTGCTATTAAGTTTTATAAAGAATATATTTTTGCTGTGGTATAAATTCAAAATTCTACGCATATATATATTTTTAGGTGAATTACAAAATGCAGATGAACTTCCGTCGTATGTTCAATGATCGAAAACATCATAAACGTAGTAAGCGCGCTGCTAGCAAGGTAAGCAAATTCATTTAAATTTACAATTTGGAATTTAAATTTTAATGTTGGGCTTTTTTCTTTTCTTTCTTAATAATAGCAACAAGAAGGCGTTAAACAAAATCATGTTTCTTTCCATGATTTTCAACAAAACGGAACATCGAAACAGTTAACGCATGGTACGCATCAGAATGAAACTCAAACTCATTCTCGCAAAAAACTAATCAGAAAACATTCTCACTATTCACTTAACAAATATCGTAGATTAGAAATAGGTAATTGAAATTAATGCTAAAATCCAATGCTAATAACAAAGTTATGAAATTCTCCTTTTGAATTATATCAAAAGCCATGAAAAGACTTTAATCAAAGAAATGTACTAAATAGTTAATCACACATTTTTCATAGTATATCCAAATAAGTTTAAAGAGTAATTTAGTACTCATTAGTAAATTGATGTCAATCAATTATCACTGATTCATATTTTTTTGTTTTTTTTTTTTAATTAGTAATACACTTATTTTTGACTTTAATTTTATTTTTCATCTTTTGATTAAGTTTGTAACACATTTCGTGTGAAGTCAATTTTAACAAACTTTTCTCCATTAAAAATTTATTCTTTATATAACCGATATTTGACGTAAAGTTCTTAGACTTAATAATTTAATTCCTTTTATAATTTCATATTCTGTTTACCAATGGTATTCTTTTTGCTTCTTTCCATCGTATGCATCATACCACGTAGTGAAAGAACTACCTTGATCAAAAAGTTCCCGGAATCATCACCGTGTGGCGCCCCCTGCTGTCCGATTCAGCTTCCTAGCTTGACATTTGTAAATGTAACGCAATTTTGAGTGCATCTGTTTTTTTTGCGAATTTCGATTTTTGCAATGGATTTAATTTTGCAACAACGTGTGTGTTTTTAATTTTGTGTTAAAAATGGATTCAATGGCAAAATCATTACTGGTGACGAGACGTGGGCTTATGAGTACGACACTCAATCCAGACATCAGGCGAGTGAATGGCGACTCCCCGATGAGCCAAGGCCGAAAAAACCACATCGTTTTCAGTCGAAAAAGAAGGTAATGCTCACGGTTTTCATGGATTACAACGGTATTGTACACCACGAATTTTTGCCAGAAAAGCAGACCGTCAACAAAGAGTATTATTGAGGTGTAATGAGGCGTCTGCGTGAATCAATTCGCTCTAAAAGAAAGGATCTCTGGAAAAACAACTTTTGAATTTTACACCATGACAATGCACCGTCACACAATGCCATCATTATCCGTGAGTTTCTCACCAAAAACTCAACTAATACAATTCCGCAGCCATCAAATTCGCCAGATTTAGCTCCCTGTGACTTTTTTTTGTGTTCGAGATCGACTGGAAAAACCACTACGCGGAACGCGTTTTAGCAGCCGATCGACGATAATACAAAAATCGAAAACGGCACTGATGGGCATACCGAAAATTGTGTATCAAAAATGTTTTGAGAGCTGGATCAAGCGCTGGCATAAGTGAGTGGCAGTCGATTGGTATTATTTTGAAGGGGACCACATCAATATTCAAGAATAAACTTATATTTTTAATTTTAAAAATAAATTCCGGGAACTTTTTGATCAAGGTGGTATTTTGATTTTTCATTCAGTACGTAACGTATAGAAGAAGATATGAATTGTAACGTAAATAAATAAATTCGTTCATCATCCAGTATCAAGTCAAATTGAAACTTTTTGTTCAGAATATATCCTCAGATAACAGCCTAGGCGAATGCCAAATATTGAAAATAAAGAGTTGCAAAAAACATTTTAAGAAATTTAATGTTTCTAAAAATATGTTTAAAAATATTACAGTTTTCAGTCTTACGACTTATTGGCCCAAAGCGCGTTAGAAAAAACCAACTCAAAGTTTAAAGTATATGTTATAAAATTTATTAAACATTTTCCAGTTTTAATGAATTTTGGAAAATGATTCCACATTTTTGTCTTTTCTCATCCGATTAAAACTGTAATTCAATTAATTTCGGTCTATTCCATATGAATAGAAGAATATAATGCCTATTTCAAATCTGTTTTATTTTGTTTGATTATTATTTTTTTTTTTTTTCATTTTATTTTGACAATTCATTCTTTCAACTCATTCGATCTATGGGAATATTCATTCAAGTATTGCGGTTGTAAGTTTTTTTTTTTATTTTCGTCTTGAATTGGAAAAAAATATATTCAGGCCTGTTCCGTAATACGTGTGGTTACAATTACTTCTCATTTTGGAGACAAAAAGTATCAGAAACTTTTTTGTGGGGAATTACAGATTCTACAAATAACATTGACTGGCATTAAGAAAAAAGTAACCGTTTAGGAAATATTATTAAAAACCGAAAAAAGTCGAAAAATTCGACTTTATCGAATATTTCCGAAACAGTTACTTTTTCGTTAGTACAAATGAATATCATTTGCAGCGCTTGTAATTCTCCACAAAAAAGATTTTTGCACTTTTTATCGTGTGACTCACCATTTTTATCAAAAAACCTCCTCAGTGAAAAGTAATTAAAACCACGCGTATTACGGAACATATTATGAGCCGCAAAAGTTATGTCATTCACATTATGTGCCGTAATAATCGATTTTTTGCCCGATACAATTTTTTAAACATAACGCCATTAACTTCACGCAATGTGGTAAACTTTCTGTAAAAACAGAATTCAATTTTATTCGTTCTGAACAAAATGCCAGCTAATTCATATTATGACATTACTTTTGCTCCAAAATGGACTAAGGCCACTTTCAAAATAAACGGCCAAATAAAATTATTTATTTTATTATTTATTTTGACTTTTTCAAAATAAATTAATTTGTAAAAAAGTAACTTACATAGAATAAAAATAAGTTTAATTAAAATCACTTAAAAAAATTACATGAAATATCCGAAAAAAAAATTTTTAAATCAACCATATTTTTTCAAACTCTTTTCTTTTCAAAACATGCCTGTGTAATACTTGAATGAATCCTTTTTTGAACTACATAACAAATATAAATTCATGAAACACATTTAATTGGTATTGGACTGTAAACTTAAAATTTTGCACAACTCATAACATTTTTCCAAAAACAAAACTTTTTCTTTGTCTCTGTGTCTTTTTCTCTACCTCTTTTCTTCGTCCCCCGCTTCTTTCATAAACATACGCAAAACTCCTTAAAACTAACTCACACATATGTAAACACACAAACACATGCATATGATCAGATTATATTAACGAAGTCCTAAATGAATCAGCAGAAGAAACTCCATCGAAACTCACCGATATTACTGTGGTCAATTCAAACGACGAATGGGATGAAGATGGTTTAACCTTTACAGCCAAATCATCACGTAAGTTCGAATTCACAATTATTTCTATTTCTCTTCACATATTTAAGTTTAATCGTTTACAATTTGTTTTATTTTTTGTTAAATTTTCTATCCTACGTTAACATTTTGCGTTATATCCTTGAATTTTCAATCAAAAACATATACACTATTACTTACTATCAACAATTTAATTTTTACATAAATATATTTGGTATCTTTAATATATATATTTTTCATCGTAAGGTTTCTAAGTGTTACGTTTACACATGATGTATCAAATATTTTTATAACATAACTATTAGAGTGGCCCAAACTTTTAAAATTTTTTAGAATTGCGCTCCTATAGCATCAAAATGTTCTCTTTGATACAAATAAGCACGACGTAAAATTTGGTCTATTTCAGAGAACATTTGATGCATCTCAAAACATTTGAAAAACCGAAAAGTGGTCCTATATATGGAAAATTTTTTGTTTTAAAATTCAAACTGTTGAACTCTTTATATGTATTTTGAGCCGCTTAATCCGAATCTGCAATTTATTTCTCTGTAAGTTCTGTAGTTTTGAAGATATTGTCGACTCAAGTTGTAAAATTAAAATACGAAATGAAACGGCCAATATCTACAAAATTACTGAATTTATGGAGAAATCAATTGCAGATTCGAATTTTTTTTCTGTACCACTTTTAAGTTTTTGAAATGCTTTAAGATGCATCAAAAAAAAGGCCCATCTCTGAAAAGGCTCAAATTTAACGTAGTTCTTATTTGCATTAAAGAGAACATTTTGGTGCTATATGAACGTAATTCTAAGCAATTTTTTGTTTTTCACACAAATTTTGACCGTTCTAATAAATACCTATATATATATAAATATATTTCTCAATGTATTTTATATTTTTAAGTCATAAAGGATGCTCCTGTAGCGAATTAGTCTCAATGAGGAAGGTAATACAAGTGATCAATGCATGCCAAAATTGTTTATAAGAAAAATAATTTTTGACTAATACCTAAAACAAGAATAAACAATAAAATAAAAAACTTGTGCCTAAACTATTTTTTCATTATCATCTCAAAAGAGCAACTTTTGCTTGCATTGCTCTTACTCATTACCTTCTTCATAGAAAATGTTAACTATATGAAAATCCTGTTTAAATAATATAAGTTTTTAAACGAAAAGACTTCTAACTACTGTTTCAATCGTTTTTTTTTTTTTAAGTTGAATATTAATTTCAAACCGTTTTACCTAAATATTCAAATATTTTTCAACACCTAAATGTCTATTTTAATTCAATTACACAAAATTAAATTCGAACCTAAAAAAAACAAATATGACTTGCTCATGTTAGGTTTCCTATCTATTATTCTCTTCCCAATATTTTCTCCAAAGCCACAATAACTTACCCCTAAAAATTAAAAATTATAAATTCCTTTTTTTTTTTATAAAAGTAACTGTCAAAATTAGTACCCTATGTGTCTGTTGTAAGAGAGTACGAAACTTTAAAGAAGTACTAGAAAACTAGAAACACGTATGTGGAAATAAATTTGTATTCTAGAAGAATCAATTGCTCCTGCACTTCAGCATTTTATGATATTATTTTCGTCATATTTTTTCCTATTTAAACGTAAGGAATTTATAACATCGATACAACTTTAGGCTCAAAATTTCAATTCCTTCCAGATTATACTGAAGTTTATTCTTCCTAATTGACATTACTCTCCAAAATTTACTCCATAGTTTATAAAATGAGTCCAAGTTATGTTACGAATATTTGAGACCAAAAAGAATCGGCCCGGATTTTTTTAAATTTTTGGCTAAAGTCAAGCGTTGCTCCCAGAACCCAATTTGGTTTAAACCAAGCTTTTCTTGTTAAAGGTATAATTTTGACAAAAAATGTTTAATCAAAAAGTGTCGCTCGGACTTGGTTTTGGAGATATGGTTATCGGAAGATCGGGATATAGCTTTTATAAAAACCGATATAAGTTCTGAATCCCTTGATGGATTTCAAAAATATTGATGTTATATGAAAGATATTTTAATTGGCTACAAAACTATTCTGAAAAAGTTTTAAATCCAAGCCATGGTTTTCAAGATATGGTGATTTTGTGAAAATTTTGACTAGTTTTTTTTTTTTAAAAACTTATAAATTAAAAAAATACCTTAATAACCTATAGCTGTGGTAACAAAATATGGTAGACTTATCCATTTTCCTTCATAAAGTATTCCATTTAAAGCTGAATTTGCATCATTAGGGCATTTTTTTTATAGAAAAACAAAAATTAAACTAAAGAAATTTTCATGAAATTTAGCAAATATTACAACAACAACACCACCACTAACAAAAACAGCGCTAACAAAAACAGCAACACCACAACCACTAACAACAACAACAATGTCTCAGAGAGACCATCCTATTGGGAGGCCAGGAATAGCAACCTTGACGACAATATCTGGCCTGGCGTTCGAGTCGTTACAATTACAACAACGACATCACCATTAACAAATACAATGACACCACTATCCACAACAATAACAACAACAACACCAACAATACAACCAACAACAACACTCACAAAACAACACCAACAATACAACCAACAACAACACTCACAAAACAAAAAACACAACACTAACAACAACACTACTAACAACAACAACATCAATAACACTAACAAAACAACAAAACTACTACTAACAACAACAACACCACTATCAACCACAATAAAATGAAAATGTTTATTCAAAAATGTGAGGTTTACTACTACTATTTATTACAAAAGAGAAAAATTGTTATTAAAAATTTCGCGCGAAATTTTTAATAACAATTTTTCGCCTACGGCGCTTCTTTTTTATAAATTTTTGCAAATTATTCAGTCAGGTTATATAACTGATTACAAAAATAAGGTCTTAACCCCCTAACGGTGAACCACTCAATTTCTTTTAAAGATCCAGTAACTGATGACCACACAAATACGATTGAGGGTCTGTGGCGATATGTCAAAAACGCTTTGCATGTATTTAAAAGAAGAAAATGATTTTACGAAGGATATATTGCAAAATTCATGTTCCTTAAAAAGTGAAAAGCAGAGGGAGTTGAGCCAATGGAGGATTTTTTTAAATATGAAGAAGAATAGCATAAAGTCGTTTTCTATGAAGAAGAGAACGATGATGATGATAATGTTGTAGGTGAAGACATCTTACAAAAAAAAAAATACAAATTTTAATTCTTCCATTTTTTTTTTTTTTTTGGAAAAACCTTACAAACATAGGAAATCAGATACAAATGGCATAGTTAACAAAAGAAAATATATTGGACTTTCATATTTTGTTACTAAAATTATGGATTGGTGAGACGTTTTTTTGAAAAAAATAGTGTTTTTTTAAAAAAATCTGGTCAAAATTATCTTAAAATCGCCATATATCGATACCGAAAACTCGGATTTAAGACTTTCGTACACTAATTTGGTAGCTAGTTATAATACCTTTCATATGACACTAAAATTTTTAATATCCATCAAGGGACTCAGAACTTATACTTGTTTTCATAAAAGCTATATCCTGATCTTCCGATTGCTATATCTCCGAAACCAGATCTGAGCGACACTTTTTGTTTTTGCTATTGTTGTTGTAATTAATTTCCAAAGCCATACTTTGGCAAAAAAAAAAAAATTTGGCTTTGGGAGCAACGCTTGACTTGTTCCAAATTTTTTTTTGTAAAACCAATAATAATTTTTCGATCATGACGGCAATTCCATAAAAAAGCCGTGCCAAGCTTGTCCACATCGACAAAAATTGAATTTAGACGAAGTTTAACTACTTTAAGTTCAAAAACTAGAAAGTTTCATAAAACTGCCTTAAAACATTGTTATTAAACAAACTTTTTGCGTGATTAGTTGTTTTAAAGATTTTATGATAGTCTTAAACACAAAAAATTTCTTAAATTTTTCTTGTACAAACAGGTATGCCTTTACCACCTTCTCTTTATGAGCTTAACAAATTCACTTTGCTTCAAAAAGGTGTCTTTCACATATACCGACAACACTTTGACCGGAATAATCTTAAAATTATATTTTGAAGCTGTTATGCTCATTTTTGTGCAAAAATTCAGTGCCGTGCCAAGCCTTTACCGTGGATATTTTGAGATATTTTAAAATATACTATGGAAAATGAAAATGTAATTTCCGGGTGTGTTTTAATTTTTATTATGCTTATTATATCAACTTTGATCTATTTCTATTTTTTTTTTTTTCTAACCTTACACACAGGGTAAACTAACTTTGTCTGTCCGGGCATGGAAAAGTATATATATTGCTGATCAGCATCACCTCCTGAGTCGATGAAATTTCGTACACTAGCTCCGTCGAAAAAGTTAGCTCATGGAATTGAAAATTAGCGAAGTCAGCCAACGAACACGCCTACTGCCCATACAAAAAGCAAAAGCTTCAAAACGCTATACTGAAAGCGTTTTTTGAGATAATCCAACTAAATTTCAATCAAATACTAAGGACTGCGATCGATAAAATTATCCGATACATTTCATCTAATAACTTGTTTTCAAATTACTCAATTTAAATTTTTTTTTTCGCAGTAGGATTTGAAATTAATGTACCGAAACTATGTTTTTAAAATTTTTCCCTAGTCAGTCAAATTTACTTAAAAATGGCTAACGAGCTAGAAGTTCGATAGTCAATAATAAAAATTTTTGATAGCCACCCGCGGTGGACTATTAATAGAATTGCTCGGAATAGAAAAGTTAATGTGAAATTGGTATCAAGAGTTCTGAATAAATTTAAGGAAGACTTGGATGTCATTCGAAAGCCAGGTTCCGCGAAAGAAAAAGGCTTCCGTGGCCAAAACAAAAAAGAAGAACTTCGTCACAATTTTTAAGAAGAACCCCAATATTTCATGCAGAAAACTGGCACAGAAGGTAAAGTGTTCCGAGATTGTAGTTCGCAAGGCCAAAAAGGAGGTTGGTTTGAAGACGTTAAAGGTACAAAAAATTTCTGACAGAAATGCTATGAAGAACACGAAAGCAAAACAGCACGCCATGACATTAAAAATTAATTTTTTTCCAAAAATTCGAATGCTGCATCATGGATGACGAAACGTATGTTTTAGCCGATTTTACGCAGCTTCTAGGCCAAAAATTTTCCACTGCAGACTCGCGGGGGAATGTGGACGAAAAGCTTAAGTCAAAAAAGCAGTAAAAATTTCCTCGTAATTTCTTGGTTTGGCAAGCTATCTGCAGTTGTGGCAAAAAGAGCTATTCTTTTGTAACCACTTAAACAGTAAACTCCGAATTCTATAGTAAGGAATGCTTGGAAAAAAATCTTAAGCCTTTCCTACGAAAGCATGAAGTTTCCACTTTCTTTTGGCCAGGCCTAGCATCTTGTCATTATAGTAAATTGGCCTTGGAGGGGTACTCAAGAAATAATGTGATTTTGGTGCCTCGTGAAGCAAATCCTCAAAACTGTCCAGAACTCTGGCCAATTGAAAGATACTGGGCTTTGGTCAAAAAGGAGATAAAGGCAACAAAAAACGTTGCCAAGAATGCTACAAATTTTCGAGAAAAGTTGTGTTCAGCAGCTAGAAAGTTATCAAATAATACCATAAAATCCTTAATGGAAGGAGTGCCAAAAAAGTTACAAAAAAATTTGTAAAACATCATTATTAAAATTCTAGATACGTTATAAAAATGTTAATAAAATGGTGGTGCTAGAATGAGTCTAACTTTTAAAATCGGACTACTAGTTCCAAGGATTTTTTGAATTTTGTATCGGACAATTTTATCGATCGCAGTCCTTAAGTACTATTGGGTGTACAACTTAAAAACCAGAATTTTTTAGCGAAATTTGATGCTTTATTGTGGAAAAATGTTACAATATATTTTATTCAAAGTATTTTCCATTGGAAGCTACAACATTTCCCCATCTTTCAGGCAATTTATGAATTCCATCTCAAAAAAATTGCGCCGGTTTAGCGGCCAAAAATGAATCTATCCAATTTCGGATGCCTTGCTCTGATGTGAAGCGTATTCCGGTGAGGGCGTTTTGCATCGAGCGAAATAAATGAAAGTCAGAC
Organism: Calliopum simillimum; assembly: GCA_951812925.1. Classification (NCBI taxonomy): domain Eukaryota; kingdom Metazoa; phylum Arthropoda; class Insecta; order Diptera; family Lauxaniidae; genus Calliopum; species Calliopum simillimum. The sequence continues at coordinate 50,649,358 of OX638369.1, read as the reverse complement.
GGAGCAAGGTGCGGACTATAAGGCGGGTGAGCCAAAACATTCCATCCACTATTTTCCAAATAGTTTTTCACGGGTCTTGCAACATGCGGCCGAGCGTTGTCATGATGAAAAATTATTGCTTCGTGTCTGGTCGCATTTTCCGGGCGTTTTTCGATGATGGCACGCTTCAAACGTATTAATTGTGTTCGGTACAGGTCACCTGTGATTGTCTGGCCCGATTTCAACAACTCATAATATAACGGCCCCTTCTGATACCACCAAATACACAGCATAACCTTGGCGCCATGGATATTTGGCTTCGAGGTTGATTTGGCTGGTTGGCCGGGTTTCACGTATGACTTTTTGCGCTTGGGATTGTCATAATGGATCCATTTTTCATCCCCAGTCACAATCCGATGCAAAAATGATTTGTTTTTATGGCGTTCAAGCAGCATTTCAGACATACAGAAGCGCCGTTCAACGTCTCTCGGCTTCAACTCATAGGGGACCCAATTACCTTGCTTCTGAATGTATCCGGCGGCTTTCAAACGTTTCGAAATGGCTTGCTGAGTCACTCCCAACGATTTAGCAAGCTCGTCTTGTGTTTGACACGAATCCTCATCGAGTAGCTTCTCTAATTCTTCGTCTTCATACGTTTTTGGCTGTCCTGGGCGTTCTTTGTCTTTGATGTCATAATCGGCTCTTTTGAAGCGTTTAAACCATTCAAAACACTGTGTTTTTCCTAAAGCATCGTCGCCATAAACTTCTACAAGCAAATTATGACTTTTCGCAGCAGTTTTCTTTGCAAAAAATTGACCCAACAGAACCTCCCGCAAATGCTGTCTTTTTCTCGAATTTTCGAAGTTATTCAAGATAAAATTGTTTTGCTGACTAATTTTGACAGCTGTCAAATGTACCTTCAAAATGACATATATATAAAGTTCGAGCTTTCACGATATTTTTTAGTACGGACATCCACCGTCAAATTCCGGTTTTTAAGTTGTGTACCCAATATAATTGCATGCCCTGAGCTAAAACTAGATGAACTCAGGCAAGAGAGCGTGGCACCTCCCATATAAGCAAAAGCTTCAAAACACTATACTGAAAGGGTTTTTTAAGATAATCCTACCAAATTTCACTCAGACACTTAAAACTATAAATGCAAGCTCTGAGCAAAAACTGGGTGAACTCGAGAGGGCGTGGTACCTCCCATATAAGCAAAATTTTCGAAATACTGCAGTGTATGGTATTTAATATTTGGCCAGGCCAAAGGTTACACCCTTACTAGTTTTTTTTTATATGGGGAAAATTGCTATCTCAATTTTACCTCGAGGTGTCACGAGTGAGTGTTATATTTACATCATTTGAATGATAAGAAACCAGAATCTGGAAAAAAATTTTACTCAGACATTGAGAATAGTAAGTGCAAGATCTGAGCAAAATCTAAGTATATTCGGTTAAGAGCGCGAAGCAAAATTTTCAAAATACTGCAGTGTAGGGTATTTAATGTTTGGCCACGCCAAAAGTAATACCCTTGCTAGTGTTTTTTGCAGAATCGCCCATATATGTTTTTAAAAAAAGCATAGCCTTTGGTTCATAGTCGACATTAATAACGTAAAACTTTGGACACTTTGGACTTTCTCCATACTCATAACATAATATGGAATTCAAACACCATACACTTGGTATACTCAATTTGAAAATTTCACAAAAGCATTGTGTCAAGTTTCTCGAAGCTATTTCACTTTACGTGTTGTCGCAAAGTTCTTCCCTTCTATTCATAGATTTAAGTTTAAACGCTTCGTTTTTACTTTGTGGAGCAACTGGAATATAAAACATTTATCTTCAAATGAATCAAATAACGCGGTAGTAATAGTAAAAGTAGAGCTTAATACTCTTTTGCACAAAAATTGGTCAACAATCCTCACTCTAGGCACGACATTTTACCTTAGATTTTTATTTCGTACAAACATTTTGTTTGTATAAAAGTTGCACCACTCGCCTTCAAGAGTCGCCATCATTTGCCGTAGAGCTGCAGTTTTTTTTTTATCGGTTCCATCAGCTGTATAGGACACTAAACTCGAATTATGTAGAATAAATAAATTTACAGAGGTATTTAATTTCCTTACGCCTTAAGGAAGTACCTACCTTCTTATAATCATAGAAAAAAATTTGTCAGTAAACAACTTGTAAATGTGTTTTCTTTGTAAAAAGTAGTATTTACTACGAGTGAAATATCTGATGATAATAATATATAAATAAATTATAAGTATTTTGCAACATAAAAAGATAAAATAGGAATTAAAACAATTTTAATAGATTTTTGCCAAATAAACTTTTGTTTTTTCTTTTTTGCTTGTTAGTTTTTTTTTTCATCTTTTTCGTTTGATTATTTCTATTTTGTAGAATTTAATTAATACCATTATTATTTGAAAAAACAGAAAAATCTAATGCAAAGTTTTTTGCTTGTATTCTATTCTTCTACTTTCATTTCTTTATATATCGAATACCTTATTCTTGTTGTTTCCCCGATAACAAAAAAAAAAAAAAAACCAAAAAATTTTGTCGTTTTATGACAAATTCAAAAAATGTTGCTAAAATAAAACCGAACACTATTAAGCAGCGAATTCGGATCGTGAAAATAATAATTCACTCATAGCGCACATACAAAACTTACCCGGTTTTGATGCTTCCAAAGCACGCATTGTTAAAACCTATGCACCAGCAACGACGCCATCGACAATAACATCATTGGGTGATTACAGTCCCGAGATGCTAACACCTGATACTGGCCCAACAGCGGCCGAATTAATACTACCATGGCGTAGGGATCGTTCATATCAAAGCTTTGGTAAAGCAAAACATTTGAAATAGAAAAACAAAAAAACAATACAATTCCTTAGGAAGGAAATTAAATTTCTGAATATATACTATATACCAAATAATTTTTACTTTTTGAACTGCAATTATTTTCGTTCGTTCGCCTATTTTTGTAATATTTTATAGTCTGTTTATAATTTTTTCAATTTTTTATATTTTCCTTAGAGATTTGTATACTTAACACAAAAGTTTCATTGTATATTAAGTAGCTCCCATAATGTATATAAAGGATGCCGTAGCAGAAATTAATTATACAATTTATTTGTAATAAAAAGGTTAATGCAGAATTGTAACTCATCAGTCTGGCATGAATAGCACTTTTTTTTCGTTCGAAAAAACGATCTCAACAAGTTACAAAAAATCAGAAATATTCTTCAGGCATGTTTACTTCGGAACCGGAATTAAATCAATCTTCAAAAGCTTTGCATTGCGACAAATAAAATGGAATCGGTCTTATATTTCAACAAATAAAATTTTCTAATAGTTCCTATTCGATTTACCGATACAGTGATTTTGAAACGTTGACACCCTTGAGTTAGACTAAACAAAATAAGCGATGAAATAATTAAAGGCCGGTCCTTAAAATTAAAAATATTCTTAATTAGTGACTGTCGCAAACTATTCATGTCGGACGTTTTACTTCTTCGGTAGTCAACCCATATGTACTTATTTATTTCATTTCGAGAAGCTTTAAACTAAGTAAAAATATTAGAAAGCACATGAAAATGAAAACTGATCTAATAATTTAGTTCAAACCTAGTTTAATGTTTGCTATTGAAGAAATAAAAATGAAAATGGATGCCTATTGCAATGAATTAAGCGAGAAACAATACTGCATTAATTATATGAGCCGTTCAAAATGACAATGGTGCAACTCCAAAACGGGGCAAAAGTAATATCATATAAATTATGTGCCATAATGATCGGCCATTTGATCGACATCATTTTTTCGACTTAACTTCAACAATTCCATATCATCAAGTAAATTTTTTGTGAAAACAGAAATCAATTTTATTCATCCCTAACAAAATGTGGTTACCGGACATAACCCCAACGGACATAATCCCCATTTTCGCCATGGGGGTTATGTCCGCAAAATTTAATTAAGATTGAACAAAATTTTTGCAATAATCCATTTAAAAAATTTATATAGTGTTGGATGTCATAGACTGATCCGCGGCCGAAGGCCGCCACGAAGCCGGTGTTGGATTTTTGGGAGTTTTAAATCCTGAGCTGCGGCCGCAAGCCGCCCACTTACCCCTACTCTTATGAAAAATTACTGTGGCTAGCAAACTAGGTGTTGGATATAGCATAGACTGATTAGCGGCCGAAGGCCGCTTCGAAGCCGGTGTTGGCTTTTTGGGAGTTTTAAATCCTGAGCTGCTTCTGTTGTCAAAAACAAAATATCGTTATGGGGACTATGTGCGTTTTTTCCTGGGGATTATGTCCGAAACACTTGCGGACATAATCCCCATTGAAAAAATCCCCATTGAAAAAATGGGGATTATGTCCGAATAACTTGCGGACATAATCCCCATATCGTGAATGGGGATTATGTCCGTGGGGATTATGTCACGGCACCAATTAATATTATGACATTACTTTTGAAGTTGCACCATTGTCATTTTCAACGGCTCATATATCTTATACCTGCTCTATGTATACACTTGATTAACATAGTAAAAACTATATATTATGAATCCTTTATATATATATATATATGGTACATAGAATATTAGCAAATAGTTATTGTGGTAAAATATTTCCGCAACTGGTTTTTCCTATTAAAAAAATAATTGTTTTATATTTTTTTTTTCTCATTTTACATGTCATTCAGTCACGAATGTCCTTAATGATTCCAAAGTTCAAAGATAAACAGACTGCAAATTCTTAAAATGCAGATGAACGCAAAGGTATAGTTGTTTGGGCGAGAACACTGCCTTTTTAAATAGTTAAAAAACTAAAAAACTTTAAAAAAAAAAGAAAACTGTGACTGCCAATACAGATGATTATTAGGATCATTAAGGCATACGCACACTTTAGTCGGGTATTGTGGCATATGAACGTAAATATATTTTTTACAATATTCTAAGTTTACAAGCAAAACATTTTTATTTGAGGAAGGACTTTCCCTCCTCTCAAAAATATATCTACGGCTTGTAACTATATGCTAATTTCTTAGATTTCTAATAGATTTATCATGTTGAACATATAGTCTATTTCACATTAAACGTTTATTATTCTACAATATCCAATATATTCATACTCGTAAAGATATACACATTATTTCATCCTCATCATCAATTGCAAGTCATTATCGCCTTTGCATTTTGCTTGGCCTCTTTGCTCCAAGTGTAGCTGATATTTTGTCTAAAAAATTAAATGTATCGACGATTCTTAAAGCCCCACATGAAACATTACCATGTGGGGCGTTAACAATCATCGCTTCAAATGCTTTCTTATTAAAGTTATAAAAACTTAACGCACTGTTTATTGAGTGATTACATTAAGTAATTACGGTACACATTCATACAAATAGCATTTTCAATTTTACCAAAAAAAAAAAAAAAAAAATTACTTTCCGGGCAACAACGTTCTGTTGATGATAATCTGACTCTCCCCGAACATTGTCAAAAACAAAATATTTTTTGAGTGAACTTTATGGCAACAAAAATTGTATCCTTATACATAGAGAAAGCCATTATTCAAAATAACCTCTATTATTAGGTTTTTAGTCTTTCTTTACTCGATTTTTTAACACTTATTTCTAAAAAAAAATAGAGATTTAGAAAATTTAAATGTACAATAGACTGCTTCAAATTTTTGTTTTTGTTTCCTTTTTGCTTTCAAACAGGTTTAATAGTTGAAAGGATAGAAAATAATAATTCTGGTGCAAGGAGAGCCCATTATATTAATATTAACAGGATGCGCATTTTATTTCTTTGTTTCTGGTATGAGTTGTATGGTAAAGAGTACTTTTCCAAACACTTTTGTGTGTATCTCTCATAAGAGAAAACTTAGACGAATGGGACTAATACCATTAGAATGAGCCTAGTTTTTTAAATTTTTTAAAGTTTAGCATAGTTTTCGCTTTTTTTTTTGTCATAAATTATTTTCTAAACCTTCCACATTGTTTTTCTGTGCGAAATTAATAAAAGCAAAAGTTTGATATTATTTGAACCAATAACTGTAGCAAAGGGATAACTAAGAATAATTTTATAAAATTTTTTTTTTTTTTTAAATTAACCCTTTCGTGAATTTTTTTGTGAATATTATTTTTTCTGGTGCTCTTTATAATTTCGGTGATATGATTAGTTTAGTTTTCAGGGGGCGCCCATTTTTTCAGTGGATATTAATTGTCTTATACCCTTCACATCTGTACCAAATTTCATTAAACTGGCTCAAACCGTTTCCGGGGTGTGACGAATTATGGTAAAGTAAAGCCCGTGGCACCACCCATTTTTCTAGCCCATGATCTTCCTATTTACGGTTCTATTACGACCACAGTATAGTTCGTAGTTCGGTCGCCTACGGATTCCGTGAAGGTCGTCCAAAATCGGTTGTTGTAACACAAAACATCGATACAGTGCATGAACTGATAATGCAAGATCGTCATGTGACAAATTGTGAGATAGAGACATCCTTGCACATTAGTTCCACTTCAATACATTCGATTTTGCATCAAAAAAAGGCTTGCCAAATTAAATTTTCTTAACTCACTGTAAACAAAACAAATAGCACTTGTGCATCAAAACGTTGTGAGTACGTTTATGTAAAAAAATGTTGAACTTTATTATGGTGTTGCCAGATTTTAGTTATTGACATTAGTGTTGCCTGTTCCCGAAACAAAATAGTACCTTACATATAGATATAATAAGGAGGAAAGGAAATTTTATGTTGAGGAACTAGCAAATCTTACGTCAGACGCTCTGAGGAAGAGGACAAATAATTCTCGAAACGTTTGAGCGAAAGCATTGAAACTTTAATTATTGTTTTTTATTTGATTTCAATCTCGTTTAGCCTGTTACAAAATAAAGAATATTCCTGGTAGTGGTCCTTTAAAATTTATGAAAATCCCTCTCTCCAGGATGTAAGCTGTCCTAGGATGTAAGCGCCCCGAAGTTTGCAGTAGATTTCCGAGCCACCTAAAAATTTAAACGTAAAAAACACTTTAAAAAAAATTATTTTTTGTAGCAACCCAATGTGCACAAAAACGGATGAGGATCCGTTTCGAATCCATTACGAGTTCATAAAGGTATAAAAAACGTAATCCGCGGTAACGGATCCATTTCGAACCCGTAACGTACATCAAAAACGAATTCAAAACGCTTTGTTTGGATAAAAAAAAAGAACATTTTGAAGCGCTTATTAGCGAATGAAAAAAATTAAATTCCGCAGTGCGGGCCCGTTTCGAATCCGAAACTTATGTAAAAACGAATTCAAAACGGATTTGCTTTTAAATATGTTAATGCTGTATATTTACAGAAAAAAACCGTTTTGATGCGCCTATTAGCAATTAAAAAATAATAAAAAGAAAAAAAAGGAAGAAAAATAAAGGGTAAAAATCCACCTCTGGTAGGATTCGAACCTGGGCAAATCCGTTTCGATTCCGTAAATACTTCAAATACGAACTCAAAACGGATTTGCTTTATTTAATTTTTATGATAAAAAAAATATTTTTGATTTGTTTTTTTTTTCTTTTTATTTTATTGCGTATGATTTTTTGTAAACTTTTCAAACTCTGTTTAAAAAAATGTTTTTGATTCCAAATTTGAGTATATAACATTTTTTATCAAAAGAAGGGAAGAAAAACAACACAGAATACTTATAAAAAAACAACAGAAATTTGTTTAATATACAAACTTTAAATCTCAACATCAAATAAGTCTACATCAGTTAAGTAAACATCATATCGGCCAATAGCCTAGTTGTCTAACGTCTCGTGTATGAAAGAGTAATGCCCCGGGAGCCTGAGTTCGACTCCCGGCCGGGCTAGTAATTTTTTTTTTTTTTTTGTTATTTTGTTTTTTTTAATTAAAAATAAGCGCTTCACCCTGTTTTCTTTTTTTTTATAAGCAGCATTATCATTATTAAAAGCGAATCCGTTTTGAATTCGTTTTTGATGTACGTTACAGGTTCGAAACGTATCCATAAAAGAAGAAAAAATGATTCGTTTTTTTTTTTAGGAATCCTTCCCGCAAACGGATCAGTAACGGATACGTAACGGATAAAAAGAACGAAAATATGAACCCGTTACGGATCCGAAACGAGTCCGTTTGGCACACTGGGAACCCAATGTGCACAAAAACGGATGAGGATCCGTTTCGAATCCATTACGAGTTCATAAAGGTATAAAAAACGTAATCCGCGGTAACGGATCCATTTCGAACCCGTAACGTACATCAAAAACGAATTCAAAACGCTTTGTTTGGATAAAAAAAAAGAACATTTTGAAGCGCTTATTAGCGAATAAAAAAAAATTAAATTCCGCAGTGCGGGCCCGTTTCGAATCCGAAACTTATGTAAAAACGAATTCAAAACGGATTTGCTTTTAAATATGTTAATGCTGTATATTTACAGAAAAAAACCGTTTTGATGCGCCTATTAGCAATTAAAAAATAATAAAAAGAAAAAAAAGGAAGAAAAATAAAGGGTAAAAATCCACCTCTGGTAGGATTCGAACCTGGGCAAATCCGTTTCGATTCCGTAAATACTTCAAAAACGAACTCAAAACGGATTTGCTTTATTTAATTTTTATGATAAAAAAAAATATTTTTGATTTGTTTTTTTTTTTTTTCTTTTTATTTTATTGCGTATAATTTTTTGTAAACTTTTCAAACTCTGTTTGAAAAAATGTTTTTGATTCCAAATTTGAGTATATAACATTTTTTATCAAAAGAAGGGAAGAAAAACAACACAGAATACTTATAAAAAAACAACAGAAATTTGTTTAATATACAAACTTTAAATCTCAACATCAAATTAGTCTACATCAGTTAAGTAAACATCATATCGGTCAGTAGCCTAGTTGTCTAACGTCTCGTGTATGAAAGAGTAATACCCCGGGAGCCTGAGTTCGACTCCCGGCCGGGCTAGTAATTTTTTTTTTTTTTGTTATTTTGTTTTTTTTTAATTAAAAATAAGCGCTTCACCCTGTTTTTTATAAGCAGCATTAACATTATTAAAAGCGAATCCGTTTTGAATTCGTTTTTGATATACGTTACAGGTTCGAAAGGGATCCATAAAAGAAGAAAAAACGATTCGTTTTTTTTTTAGGAATCCTTCCCGCAAACGGATCAGTAACGGATACTTAACGGATTCCGTAACGGATAAAAAGAACGAAAATATGAACCCGTTACGGATCCGAAACGAGTCCGTTTGGCACACTGGGAACTAGTAAAAATTTGGAAAATTTATTTTTTTATAAAATATTTACATAACATCCCAATGTGCTCAAAAACGGATGAGGATCCGTTTCGAATCCGTTACGTACATCAAAAACGAATTCAAAACGCTTTGTTTAGATAAAGAAAAAAAACATTTTGAAGCGCTTATTAGCGAATAAAAAAAAAATTAAATTCCGCAGTGCGGGCCCGTTTCGAATCCGAAACTTATGTAAAAACGAATTCAAAACGGATTTGCTTTTAAATATGTTAATGCTGTATATTTACAGAAAAAAACCGTTTTGATGCGCCTATTAGCAATTAAAAAATACTAAAAAGAAAAAAAAGGAAGAAAAATAAAGGGTAAAAATCCACCTCTGGTTGGATTCGAACCTGGGCAAATCCGTTTCGATTCCGTGAATACTTCAAATACGAATTCAAAACGGATTTGCTTTATTTAATTTTTATGATAAAAAAAATATTTTTGATTTGTTTTTTTTTTTTTCTTTTTATTTTATTGCGTATGATTTTTTGTAAACTTTTCAAACTCTGTTTGAAAAAATGTTTTTGATTCCAAATTTGAGTATATAACATTTTTTATCAAAAGAAGGGAAGAAAATGAACACAGAATATTTATAAAAAAACAACAGAAATTTGTTTAATATACAAACTTTAAATCCCAACATCAAATAAGTCTACATCAGTTAAGTAAACATCATATCGGTCAATAGCCTAGTTGTCTAACGTCTCGTGTATGAAAGAGGAATACCCCGGGAGCCTGAGTTCGACTCACGGCCGGGCTAGTAATTTTTTTTTTTTTTGTTATTTTGTTTTTTTTAATTAAAAATAAGCGCTTCACCCTGTTTTCTTTTTTTTTATAAGCAGCTTTAACATTACTAAAAGCGAATCCGTTTTGAATTCGTTTTTGATGTACGTTACAGGTTCGAAACGTATCCATGAAAGAAGAAAAAACGATTCGTTTTTTTTTAGGAATTCTTCCCGCAAACGGATCAGTAACGGATACGTAACGGATTCCGTAACGGATAAAAAGAACGAAAATATGAACCCGTTACGGATCCGAAACGAGTCCGTTTGGCACACTGGGATAGATCGGGGAATAAAATAGTTTTTTTTTTTTTTTTGTACAAAAATTTTTCATTTCTTATTGAAAATCCCTTTTTCAAATAAATAAAAATTAAAGCAACTTCTCCGAATCTGAAAAAATTATAAAAAATATTTGAGCACTCTCCACATATCTAAAAATTATATCCAAGGAAAAAATTTGGGCAATCGATATTGATTCAAAAGTTATGAACAATACGAGGGGCCTAACAAAAGTTCGCTTAGTAGAATTGAAAAAACTGGATAAAAAATATATTAAATTTATACGTACACATGCCTCTTTTTGAGCATCACTTAAAATTCTAGGAACCCATCGTGCAGATTTCTTCGTGTACCCTAGATCATTTTTTAATTTTCGCGATACAGCCATGACATTCAAGCCCAATTCCTCAGCAATGATTTCCTGAGTCAATCTTGGATCTTCGTAAATTTTAGACTGCATGAGCGCTAAACTTGCAGAATCAGTCGAAGTTTTTTGGTGACTTTCTTGTGGTTTGTCCTCCACAGAAAAATGACCTGTCTGGAATCTTCGGAATCACTTTGAAATAATCACGAGGGATGGCGCATTAACTTCAAATGCTATTTGGCATTCTCTAAATACTTCAACAGACTTGGGCTTACGTCGAAATCCAAAAAGAATAGCAAACCGAATCTCATGCAGCGTTGACACTGCAATATCTGCTAACATTGTTTCACGAATTTTACGTTTTCTTCTCTCCATTTTGATCGATCTTTCTGAAAATTAAAATGATCTATCGTAAGACTATAACAAATAGTACGCAATTTTTTGACTTACCAAAAATTTATACCATGACACCTACTAAGCGAACTTTTGTTAGACCCTCCGTTTAATGTACCATGCAATTCTTTTTTAAGTAGTAGAGAAAAACAAGGCTTCTGACGGAAATAGTGTATATGGCATAAAATGCTTAAAATCGTCTAAACAAGTGTGAATTTTTTCAGAATTTTTTGTACAATTTTATAAATTTAATTGATCCTTAGACGATTCAAAGCATTTTATGCCTTATGCATTTTTCCGTAAGATGTCTAGTTTTTCTCCACTACTCAAAAAGAATTTCGCAGCACACTACTAAGTATATATTGTTAATAACTTTTGAACCAATATCGATTAAGCCAATTTTTTATGCGATTTTCATGAATTAAAAATTTTGGTCTAAAAAAAAAAAAATATTTTATTGCCTGGTTTATGTTAAATATTTTAGAAAAAATATTTTTATAAAATCTTTACTATGTAGTTACTACAAAAAATCATTTTTCTTGAAAGCCTTTTTTGTGTTTTTACTTTTAAATTCTTAAGTGGCTCTTTTGAAGCCTTGTAAAATTTGTATATATGTTAAAGAAATTTTTTGTAAAATATATTTTGTCAAATGCTTACATCAGTCTTACAAAAAATCATTGTGTGCGCGCTTGTAAATTTCTATGCGTACAAATGCTTTCTTAACACATTGGCTGCCATGGCTATTGATTTCAATAGCCAGTACAGTTTCATTCAGGCTTGTGGCTATGGATTTCCATAGCCAGTAGTTTTTTGTTATTTTGCCTCGTCATGAAAAATGCACAGCCTCTAGAAACAAAATTCAATACAAAACGAAAAGCTTATTACCACTCTTAGTGCTAAGTGAACTTGGTTTGAGGAGTTTTTGGTTTGTTTAGATTTTATAGCCATTTATTTTGAGAAATAATAAAAACTATTTCAGTGTGGGAAAATTCTTATAGCTAAAAGTCGAAAAATTAACGGTAGGCTTCTCAAACTATGCAGGCATGATACCTCAATAAGTATTTCCAAGCTATATGTGTAAGTTTGGACGAATTTGAACAACTCTAGCTTTATTTTTTCGACTTGCTCAAAATTAGGATTTTTCCACAATGTGTGCATTCGCCATCTTGGATTTAAGAATTCTGAAATTTTGGCTTCAGATTCGTGATCAGCGACCCCCAAAACCCCCGGGTGATGCAATTTACGCCAAAATATTAAAAAAAAAATTTATTTTACGACCCCTTTCGGCGCGTTTTACAACGTTTTCATATTGAAATTTTTAAAAGCGCTACTGGGCTTTCAAAAGCTTTGAAAAAAACGAAAATTTTGGGATCCAAAACTTTATTTTCCGTCTGCACAAATTCTCGCGACGGAGGTGGCCGGTTGACGTGAAACGTCCCATATATATTTATATACAGTACTGCTAACTTTATAACACTTCTTTCTTCTTCCTGGCTATTGAAAATAATAGCTACGGCACTTGGCAAACAGATAGACGTCTATCTTTACATAGGGTGCCGTGGCTATGATATTCACTAGCCAGGACTAAATCTTTTCTAGCACTTCCAAAAGTTGTAGAAACGCAACTCAACACCAAACAATGACCGTTATTTCATATAAAGCATGAAAATAGAAAAAAAAATTTTTGGCACCCTGGGAAACAGTACAAAATTTGGTCTGGCAGTCAATGTGTTAAGAAGCGGTTTCCCCCTTGGGTTGTAGTAATGATAACGCTGTTGTAGTTACATGAACTTTTTTTTAGGATGTTAGGCAGGCCGTTACTTTATTCGCATACGAGAAGTATTCAGTGGTGCTAACGGTTTTTTAGATTATCTCTTGATTAGTGAAAATAAAAGGAAAAGGAGTAATTTTCCATTGAAAACCGTTTTTTGACATTAATAAAAAATATATTTTTCTATTAAAAATACAATGTGTTTATTTTGACATCCAGCAAAACGGTTGGTACCATTGAATTCAATCAACCCGTATTAGGTAAGAAAGGCCTGTCAACTACAACAGCGTAAATTCAGTTTATTCGATTGTATTTTTCAAAATTATTGAATTTTTTTTCTTTTTTAAATTTTTAAGAAAATTATTAAAAATTTGTCGATTTTTCAATGTTTGAAAAAGAAAACACATCTCTTGTTGTTTCTGCAAAGCATGGCATTTTTGTGCATGAACATACTACATATGTTGCTATCATTTGATTTTAAAAGTTCCGCGGAAAGGGTTTTTTGTATTTAAAAATTATTTTATAAGAAAAAAAGATCTTACACTCTCTTCACTTAAGTTTATCCAATGTGAATGTGCGAGCTTTGTTAAAAAACAAAATACCAAATGGTTCATGTATCCAACTCACTAGATGTACATTTCTCCTATCAACTACGATTTGAACTTGGATACTAAAGATTTATGTGATGCAAATAATTATTATTCACGGTTTTTAGCTTAACAATGATTTTTTTTTAACGTAATCTTTCCGCCACCACTGTTTAACGCCGCTGTGCATGCATGCTGTTTAATTATTTTTCTCCTTGTTATCATTTAAAGATTTTTTATTAAAAAAAAAATAAAAATAAATTATATTTAAATTTTAATTATGTTTTTGTCCTTTTTTAAAACTTATGTAACGTTACGTACATTGCTTTTAAATATATAATTAATTTTGGTACTTTATTTACGCTGCAGTTGCAGAGAATGCCATACCTGAGGAGGACCGTAATTTTTCACGTGATTCTGATGGTGGTGAACGTCGTGTGGCCACACCTACTGCAACCGAATCACAGCTGCCTTGGAAACGTCATGAAGATGAAAATGTTGATGCAGTGCAACAAAATGAATTTCCCGCATGGGCATCAAATAAAGAGTATCTGGCTTATAATTCACCGAGTGCTACATTCTTAGGTAAATATCCTTCATAATGATATAATTTAAAAAATTATTTTTTTCAACCTACAAAAGTTTATTTAACATTTAAGTACTTTGAATATAGACTGAAAAATCAACAGAATACGTTTTCTAAATGAAAATAAAAATTACAAAAATAACAAATTTCTATGAGAAAGAAATGTCAGCTTGATAATGCTCTAGCCATTGCAATCCCAAATGAAAAAAAAAAAAAATAAATAAAACTAAACAAATTGCTTCAATGTTATAATTTCAGTAATAACTCATACAATATAAGTGAAAAATGTGCAAATAGTGTTGTGTTTTGTTTATTAACCAAAACCAATCCAACTAGTGGGAGCAATCAACTTTGAACTGTGGCTTAGTTTATTTTGGTTTTGTTGACCAAGGAGCAAAACATAAATCATCATAGTAAAGGTTACGACAAAAATTCAATTTAATCGGCATATTTTTCAAAGTCAAAGTCTAATTTCCTTAGGCTATTGGGCTAAAAGATACTAAGTAGTACAGATTAACTAATATTTCTGAACATCGAGAATTAATAAATTAAATAATTCTTTTAATTGTATTAAAATAAGAAAATAAACTGAGTGACTACATATTCCGGATTCCGTAATCCACGTGGTTTCAATTACTTTTCACTTGGGAGGCTTTTTGATGAAAATGGTGAGTCATACGATAAAAAGTAATAGAAATTGTTTTGTGGAGAATTACAGGTTCTACAAAAATATTGATTTATATTTACGAAAAAGTAACTGCTACGGAAATATTCGTTAAAGTCGAATTTTTCGACTTTTTGCGGTTTTTTAACAATATTTCGTTAATGTAAATCAATGCTATTTATAGAACCTGTAATTCCCCACAAAAAAAAAAAAAAAATCCCAATACTTTTAATCGTGTGACTCACCATTTTCATCAAAAAGCCTCCTAAATGAAAAGTAATTGAAAACACACGGATTACGGAACATTCCTAAATATATTTGACACTAACAGGCCTGTTCCGTAATCCGTGTGTTTTCAATTACTTTTCATTTAGGAGGCTTTTTGATAAAAATGGTTAGTCACACGATAAAAAGTATGAGAATCTTTTATGTGGGGAATTACAGGTTCTACAAATAACATTGATTTGCATTTACAAAAAGTAAGCGTTTAGGGAATATTCTTAAAAAATCCCAAAAAGTCGATAAATTCGACTGTGTCAAATATTTTCGAAACGGTTACTTTTTCATAAATATAAATCAATATCATTTGTAGAACCTGTAGTTCTCCACAAAACGATTCTAAAACTTTTTATCGTTTGACTCACCCTTTTCATCAAAAAACCTCCTAAACCACGTGGATTACGGAACAGGTCTGTAAATATAACTTTTTTAAACATTAGTACCCATTTTTATCAATAACACAGGCACACAAAAAAAAAGGAATAAACTTTTAACTAGACATATCATTCCATCTCAACTTTATCCACGTAACCGTATTTAAACCTTCGAAAAAATTTAGCATATTGCTCAGTAAAGTCTTTTGACTATTCATAAAAAGTAAATATAAAAAAATTTATCATATTTCAAATTTAAAAAAGTGTGTATTTAAGTGGTTAAGGACGGTTTGTACCCTTATGAACTTTTTGACGCTGAATATTGCTCATATATCTGTAGGATTTTGAGCTATCTTTGCTTGAAGTTGAAGAAAGCGCTGTTTTCATGCTGATGGCGCAGTTCCAGGAAAAGGTGTTATTTCATTTTTATAATTATATCGGATAGCCACAATCTTCCTTATCAAACTATACCTTTAAAACTGTTCTAATTGGACCCTTACTCTTAAACTTATCAACCTTTAAAGTAAAAGCATCTCAAGCCCCAT
The DNA here is from genome assembly GCA_951812925.1 of Calliopum simillimum. NCBI lineage: Eukaryota > Metazoa > Arthropoda > Insecta > Diptera > Lauxaniidae > Calliopum > Calliopum simillimum. The sequence continues at coordinate 50,633,449 of OX638369.1, read as the reverse complement.
AAAAATAACTTAATTATATTTGTATCGGAAAACTGATTTATAACCAAAAAACACTTCAAAATGTTAGGCCTTTACTTCCAAGGTGGTTTAAAGGTATAGTTTGATCAGAAAGGTTATGGCTATTCGATTTCATTAAGAAAATGAAATTACACATTTCCTAGAACTGCGCCATAAGCCTGAAAAAAGTGCTTTCTGCAACTTTAAGCATACACAGTAAAAAAATTTCAGATTTTTGTATAATAAACTTCAAACTTTTTTGTAAAAAATTATTCCAAAAATTTTTTAAGTCAAATTCTTCAATCTTTTGATAGCACAAGTAGCTAAACAATTCTTTAACTTTCCGTCATCAATCAAACTGATAGTATAGAAAACCTTTTCCTAGAAAACCTAATTGGTTGGGTTCGCGTGAGAGTCCAAATTTGAAAAAAAAAAATGTATACATATACAATCTATTCCTAATAACGTGTTTGTTAAAAACAAGTTAAGAACGGGAATATATAGAGCGAGCATTAATCTATTTGGGTAAGAAATAATAATTTAACTTTTAAGATCCTAAGCCTCTGTAGAGCACGATTCAGAAAAATCAGTTAACACAATTACAGTTTTGTTTAGAAGCAGAGAAGTACAAGTGACTTAAATTTTTTTTGTAGTAAATTAAAAGTAAAGTTAACGATGCATAACAGCTCACATAGCCTAAAAAATAATGAATTACCACAATTTTAAGAATCTTTGGTGAATTCTCTGTTTAATGTATTTTTTAAAATTTTTCTAAGGGTTCTCTTTCAGAAGTTATTAGTACTTTACTTAAAACCCTTATACTTGTACACTAGACCGGTGCGTTTTGGACGAAAGTTTAAAATTCGTCGCGCAACCGGCAGAATTGTAAAGTTTAACTATCGACATGAAGATTGCCGCCACCCTAGCTCTGAGAGATGACGGGAAGGGGTGTCGATATATTTTTGAAGGTTCAAAAACGTGGTTTAAAAATGCATGCTGATAGGTTCGAAGTGAATCAATTCTCAGCTTCGTAGTAGGTCGAAAACTGAAATCCAAGACATGGATTCTTATGTAGTTTTTCCCGTAGAATCGAATGGCATCATTAGTTTTCTGATTAGACGTCCATTTTTGGCGTTAAGTGAGCTTTTCAGCTCAAAGTAGTCGAAATTTTTCCAAATCCCCTGTTTGAGCACTGCACAATTGAACAGAAAAAATCTTAGAAAAATTTTAAATATACATTTTGTTAGGATTTTTCCTGACAAATCCAGTGGTACCATTTTTTTTTGCGCTACAACATTATTTTCATTCATGAAAAACGAATTTTTGATTTTTATTATCAAAAAATATCACGAAATCGGGCGTCAATATTTAGTCAACGACGGTTCCCAACGTCCGGACGGTTTTTTTTTTCAGTGCCCCCCAGTAAAATTTTTTTAAAATATTTTTGGAATTTTTTTTAACCCATTATAAACAAGTTTTTGGAAAAAGGGGTCGAAAAGACCCTTTCAAACGCGATATAATGGGTTAAAATGTTCTAAAATATTGTTCCATGCTTGATTCTACATTAAGTTATAAGAACATCTTAACTCATTATATCGCGTTGTTAAGGGTCTTTCGACCCCTTTTTCCAAAAACTTGTTTATAATGGGTTAAGATGTTGTAAAATATTGTTACATGCTTGATTCTACATTGTGAACATCTTAACCCATTATATCCCGTTTTTAAGGGTCTTTCTGACCCCTTTTTCAAAAACTTGTTTATAATGGGTTAAAAAAATTTCCAAAAATATTCTAAAAAAAATTGACTAGGGGGCACCGAAAAAAAAAAACCGTCCGGACGTTGGGAACTATTGTTGACTAAATAATTACGCCCGATTTCGTGATATTTTTTGATAATAAAAATCAAAAATTCTTTTTTCATGAATGAAAATAATGTCGTAGCGCAAAAAACGTGGTATCACTAGATTCGTCAGAAAAAATCCTAACATAATATACATTTCAATTTTTTTTTTTTTTTTTTTTTTTTTATATAACCATTTTATTTGCAATCTATTTGTTTTATAAATATTAAGCAAATTTTATAAATATAGCAAAATTAAATTTTTCTAAGATTTTTTCTGTTCAATCGTGGAGTGCTTAAACAGGGGATTTGGAAAAATTTCGACTTTTTTGAGCTGAAAAGTTCACTTAACGTCAAAAATGGACGTCTAATCAGAAAACTAATGATGCCATTCGATTCTACGGAAAAAAATACATAAGAATCCATGTCTTGGACTTCGGTTTTCGACCTACTACGAAGCTGAGAATTGATTCACTTCGGATCTATGAGCATGCATTTTTAAACTACGTTTTTCAACCTTCAAAAATATATCGACACCCCTTTCAGTCATCTCTCAGAGCTAGGGTGGCGGCAATCTTCATGTCGATAGTTAAACTTTACAATTCTGCCGGTTGCGCGACAAATTTTAAACTTTCGTCCAAAACGCACCAGTCTATTGTACACCTTTGCTTCTTGACGATTGAAAAATTATTTTTTACATTAGAACAAAAATTTAAATAAAATATTTTTGTTCAAATACGAGAGTTTATTTACAGATGTTTAGAAGCAAAGGGGTACAAGTGCAGTAGGCTTTCAGTAAAGTATTAATAACTTTTAACTGGTGATGTTTGGGCAATTTTTGAAAAAAACGTTGGATAGAGGATACTTCAGAGGTTCTAAAACGAGTTAATTTTTAACGTTTAACCCACACTGGAATTTACTAAATAACATTGACTTTAACTGTACCATTATGCTTCTAACCCCCTCAATTGTGTTGTATTGAATTTTGCAAATAAAGAGTTCATAAGTTTTTGTTTGTACTCGTATGGGAATTGTCACGTCTTCTTGTCCTCATTTGCTTAGTTTTTCTTTAGATCTTTCACAAACGCATTCACAGTATCTGTGTGAAATGTATTATCTTAAAAATCGTCTTTGGTATAGCATGTGAAACTTTTGCTTGTAACGGAAGTACTACGCCATCTTGCCCGAATTTGCCAAATTTCTATCATATTACGACTTGTTCCCAGTTTGACAATTTATAATGACCGCATTTAAGTTCAGCATGCCAGTCAATAAAAGTCGATTTTCCTATAGCAAAGTCCAGAACTTATTAAGCCAAAAGAAATGTTATATAAACTAAACACACGAAATTCTTTAAGTTTTTATTGCTTTGAAAAAAACAAAAGTTGTTTCACTGAAACCACTGTAACTTTTGGAAAAACGTCGTATAATTATCAAATTCTTACAGCTACTTACCTTTTGAAAGATAGTTCTTACCAAAAAAATATTAGTTTTGTAGTTGTTACACTCTCTGTGTATTAGACTACGGACTTATCAACCGATGTTTTATTCATAAAAGCGTTATTAATTTATCGTAAAGTTAGTATACCATAAATGGTGCAAAAATATATATGTATATTATTTTTTTTTTTTTTTTTGACGCATACATATTTAGCCTATGTACATACATTATAATATGTATATATAAATAATACATAATAATTGCTACCACTTTTGCTAATTCGTTGTATATTTTTTCTCTTTCCTTTTCTTTTATCTTTTTTTTTCATTTTTATATTCTTATTTCCCCACTTCTTCACTTTTTGTCGACTTGAATGTTGTATGCAAATATGGCATCATAACTTTCTTTTTGCAATAAACACGTAAAAAAAAAACACTTTACACCCACAACCACCACCCACTTTACATCTTAGGTGGAATTAATAAGCCTAAACAGCCCAAATCCGTCATAGGTCTTTTCCGTCGTGAAAGCTCCAGCTCTAAAGGTGGCAGTAGTGGTATCGTAGCTGTAGTTGGTATTGGCTCGGATGCCGCTGTCGATTCAATTTCAGTGCTTGGTTCTGATCCAACTTTAGCAGCTGCTCTAAACAACAGTATGACTCAAGTTGTGCCTTCATCATCATCCTCCTCATCGAATCCACGCTTAGACAAACGTTCGCAATCATTAGTAACACCGCCGATGAGTCTGGGTGAGGGACATGCCGGTCAATTTCCGGTTACCGCAAGTCATAGAAGAAATGTTAGGCGTGGATCAATGCTTGAGTTAACTGGGTAAGTTTAACAGTTGTTTTTATGTCTATACTGTTTTTTACTTCTTTTTTTCACTACAATTTTAGTTAAATAATTAATTTATCGCTTTTTATATAATTACAATATTACTAATTTTTATATACAAAAAATTTGCACTTAAGTTCTTTGTATTACTTGTTACTTTCATACACTACTTTCTACTTATAATAGTCGTACTTGTGCATGCTTTTATTTGTTTATTTTTATTTAATTAAAAAAGCTCATATTCAGAATTTGCGGAATAAAAAAGTTTTAAAACAAATTTAGATAAAAAAGTATTTTATATTATGTAGTATTATAGTCCAAGGTTCAAGCTATGAAAATTTTAGAACATAATAAACAGATCACAACAGTTTCAATCTTCAATTTTATATACCTTTATTATATCCAAGCTTTGATGAAAATTCCAAAATTCCTTTCTCATACTAGATCACTCAGAACTTGGAGACATATTTATATTTAACTTTCAAATCAAAATCTTCCTATAATCTGTTATATACATAGCTTAAATAAAAATTGCAATAAACGGTGTTTTTTGAACTTTTAACTTGAGATATCTCAAAAGATATGACATGAAGAGCTATGCTGGGACTGTATTTGGATGCAACGAAAAATACTATGCTTTTTTTTTTTAATTTTATTTCTTTTTGTATGTTATTAATATACGTCCGTACGCAATATTCTCACTTTACTTGCAAGAAGGAGTTGTTTCCATTTACTTTTTCATGTTTTCCGACTCAAAATATGCTAACGAACAAAACCCCGTCAGAAATATAAGTCCAACGAATTTTTTCGAGTTGATCACGCCTTCTCGTGAGTTGTGCATTGTTTTAAGCTCTTGCATAAAGGGAGAAAAAAAAGGGTCGTTGTAGAAGAAAATCCAATAATCGGGAAAGTTTTGGAAATGATAAAAGTCATCACAAAGGATCGTAACGTATGAAGACATTTCATTTTTGCCCTATGCTACCCCAAGGGGTTCAAGGAGGATACATATGAGTGGAGAAATACTTCTCATCGTTTCTTTATATTGTCAAAGAAGTTTCACTGCTTTCAGTTAAGTTGCACGCGCTTTTTTTTTTGGCTATTTTTTTAACTTTATTGTTCAAAAAAAAAAAATTAATAATTTTAAGTTATTAATCTTTCTTATTACGTGCCCGGCTAAACCTTACATAGGTTTTTCATCAGTAGTCTATTGAATTCAAGGTATAAAATACTTTTTTATAATTAATTTATTAAAAAGCAAAAATATTAATAATTAATTTTGAACTAGCATAAAATTTTTAAATGTTTCTAAGCAGTAAATTTATCTTATTTAAAACTAATTGTGTTTGTTTGTATCGTATAGATTAAAAGCAATAAACTGACATAACATTAAAAGCTTTTTTCGAATTAATCACATTATTGTTTTTTTATATTCATTCATTTATTTTGTTTTGGCATTTATTGCAGAAATTTTCATTTCTCAAAATTTATCTCCTAAAAACGATTCTGAGATTTGCCTTAAATTTATATAGAAATAGTAAGTCCTTCAAGAATTGTTGCTTTATTTCATTTTTCAAAAGAAATTAACTTTCTTACAGACAGTCGTTTTTTACTAAACAGATTTCTAATTCTATATCGATATTTTTTATCTACAATTGTTTAGATATAACATCACAAAATTTTGCATCACTTTGTGTTGCCGAAAACTCTAAATTTTTTTTTAGTTTTTTTTTTTTTTTAAATCAGAAAATATTGTATTCATTCCGTATATTTTTAAATTCGTATAGCAAATATTTCTTTTTAACTTTCTTAAGTTTTGTGACCATTGTATTTTTCTCTGGTTCTTTCGTTACGAACAACACAATCCTCTCTAGACTATTTTTTACTTAGTACACCATACAAAAATTATAATGCATACAACGCACACCACTTTAAAAAAGTTTTAATATTTTTACCCCTACATATGTATGTACATATAAAAAGGAAATTCCAAATAATAACCTTTGTCTGTTATATCATATTTTCCAGACTTATTTTAACTGAACGAAGGCCTAGTAGAACTTTATCCTTTAGATCAACAAATAACGATTCTCCTACTAAATAAGATGGCATTAAGTAATAAGTAATAAATAATAACTAAAAATATAAATATATAATGCTATAAATAAAACCTTTACATATGGTAAAGGTATTAAATGTGATATTCAATGAATTAAGCTAAACTAGAAATAAATAACTACTAATAAACAGTCTTTTCAAAGTTTCAAAAATATCAAATATATAGCACTTTCCATCGTTATCGTTACATTATTGCATATGATGTCAATATAGTCATAACTAACGTACATTCCATACTTATTTCATACAATTTCCTCAATTTAACATGCAAATTAAAATGAAAAAAATCTCAGTTCACAGAATACGTAGAAACGACGTTTGTTTTTTGGGGAAAAATTTTTACCAGTCACCATACAAAGAAAACGCTAAGTGACGCAGCTTGTGTGGCGACTACTATACTTAAAATTTACTACTGCTGCTAATTACATTGCATAGTGTAAATATTTATAAATAAACTTTTTTTTTTAAGTATGCAACTAACGAATTTATTATTTTTATATATGTACAATATGTACAAATTCATTAATTTTGTGTTTTTTAGGTTTAATATTTAGTCCTTTTGATTTCTAAATTTTTGTTTTGGCTTAACTTAGCATGCACCAAAATAGAAGAATAAAAAATTAAGCAACTTAGTTCAAATTTACTAATTTTCAATGGCATAAAAATTCGTATAATATTTCTTAAACAATTTTACACAAATAAACCAACTAAAACATAACTATTAAAAATTTAAGCCTAACAATATATTCTAATTAGTCTCAAACTTCTTTAATTTTTACACCTCAATCGCTGAAGTCAGTAAATATGAGCTTTCAAAACATTCTGACAAATTTTATATCTTAAGAAATCACTAATTTCAACATAAACGGCATTAATATTATCTTCGCATTTCTTGCTACTGAAAACGTTTTCTTCAATATCACTTTTTTATATAAAATGGTGAAAAAATTAACTATTTGTCATAATATTTGCATAAGTTATAGGCATTTCAAAGTATTGACCAAATGTATATTATGCAGACATTTAATTATCAATAAAAAGCTAGCTGACTACTGGTGAAGAAAGTAAATTAATTTTGTCAGTTGGAAAAATTACTTATATAAAAAAAATATTGAAGTGATCACTTTTGACAAAGAAAAAAAAATTACGTAGGTTTTGGGCACCCTTACAAAATTTGCTAAAAATGGGAAATTATGAAGTTAAACCCAATCCAACCCCAAATGAGGAAGAAAGCAAAATTAATTTATTTTGAAAACATTGACTCACAACTGCTCAACGGCTTTAACAAAATCAGCGTCACTGAAACCAAACCTGAATGTCTTCGGCGTCAATGCCAGATCAATTGTTTTGCAGACTAAGCTGGCTAGGTGGCGTAATTTCTAGCCCTTGTTGACATTGCTCTTTTGCCAAGCATGAGTTTTTTGTACCAATCCATGCCCCTCATCTGCTCCTCGTCCACTTGTCTGGAAACTCAATACCGAGATTTTTTGCAAAGTGGTATGCCACCTTAGGTTTATGAATTACGTCACACTTTTAGGGTAGTAGGGGGTTCACAAATTTGTAACAAAGTGTGACAGAGGGGGTCTGGGGGTCTTGGAAAGGAGGTGGGCGGTCCGAAATCGTGAAATTCGTGTAACGTTATTTATGAATAGCCCCTTACCACCCACACTTAATGAAAACAACTTTTTTCTGCGATATCTTTAAAAGGCCTATTGGTTCCTTAATTAGTGATGTTCGCATCCGCGATAATATTTCAGTAAAACACACGCTTTAAATAAAAAAAAGAAGGGTGCCCACACCCGACCCAATTGGGTGGCCACACTCGAATTCGACAGCCACTTTGAAAAGCAATAAGCAAATTGTGTTGTGTGAACATTTTGGTTGCATTCGGTTTTGAATCACAAAATATAATAAATTTTCTGCATTCGATTTGTCGCACTTGGAAAATTATTGAAAAAAACTTTTGTGTTGACTTTCACTTATTCAAAAATTGTTTTCTTCTCAGCACAAAGCAAATGCGTCTGTTTGCTCCGATATATGCACAAAAACTTCGTGCTGTCATAACACGCGCTTAGCATTTGTCAGAACAGCCGTATTTGTTTTCCATCAAGGTTACTTGGGTTGCCTACACCCGACCCATGACCGCAGGCGACACTATTCCCCTAATGTATAATTCACAAGGAAAATTAAATTTCTTTTGCTCACTCGGGATAAGCCAATATTTCAGGATTTTAGTCATAAATACACAAGGTGACTTTGCTACCAGCCACATTATTGAAAAGCAGTTTAATAGCTCGTTTAAAAAGTTGCCAATTCGAGCTAGGTTGTTTTGTCAAAATGCCTGAGATATTTAAAGGTTTTTTCATTGAGGGAATTCCTGAAAACGCGTAAAAGCCTCGAAAACCTCGTAAACTCGTAAATGATGTCAAAATCAATAGGAAATTTGACAGTTTTACGAGTTTACCAGGTTTTTTGAGGGCTTTTACACGTTTTGAGAAATCCCCTCATTTTCTTTATACTTCTGAAATTCAAGAAATATAACTGCTCCAAATGGTAATTTTTTTTAAGTTTTTAATGTCATTTTGTTGTGTATTATTATAACTTAAGGTTTACCCAAATTTTCCTATTTTTAATTGTTTGGTCTCCACTTGGAGTTACATAGATAGCTAGACTCGATATCCAGTATTTTCTTTTGTAGAAAAAATCTAGATCTCTCCTTGAATTGCATTAAGTTTTAAGTGTATTTTATTTTAAATTTTGTGTTATACATAAGTTTAGATATACTATGCTATAAAGTAACTAAAAACTACTAAAACCGATGGTGAATTAACAAATTTTTCAAGTCAAAAGTATTTCACACAAGAATACACTGAAAAACATTTATTTGAATTATAAAAATCTTTCATGCCTTTTTTGTAAAGTTTTGTACTAACCTTCTTTTGCTAAAAATGCATACGTTACACCAAATACATACATGGTTTCGGACGATCAGTTCATTCGATTACCGAACTTCGCAAAAAAATCTATATATTGCTTTGACGCGATATTCAAGTGTTTCCCCTCGAATATCACATCAAACATTTTCACACTCAAGTTGCATTTGCACCACCACTACCACGAAAAGCAAATGCGACAGTTTTCGCCACCGAGATAAAAATGAAAATACAATTTTTTGGGCAAAATCTGCTTCGTATTTTAGCAGTTTCAAAGTTCAATTCGTCTACTGAACTTTGTAGCGGATAATTGGAGGTCTTTGTGCATCATTATCCTAAGACAAGTGCCTAAATGTTAAGTTGCTGAGGACTGTGGTGGTATCAGCTTCTTCTCTAGCTTTTGCAATAACAGCAGTAACATTCTCGTCGAAAAGAAGTTTCCAAAATTTCGAAACATTGATCTTACTGCAAAGTCGGCTATCGATATGTATACTGAGTTCAGATATGTATTGTTGTTTATTGTACGTATATTTTAATATCTCGTTTTTTATGTTTTACAGAAAAACAGTTTAACATTTTCAAAATTTTGTATTTAGTCTAATCTTTATTTTTATTCTTTTAAATTCTTATAGCGAAACTGACATAAATAATAATCAAAATTTGACATAGTAAATTAAATATAAAAAAAATTACCTGAAGTTATTAGAATAACACGTGTTGCATGCAAGCTGCTGTACTATGAAGAACTATTACACACGTACACCTTCTCACACTACTTTTTAGAAATTTTTAGCTGCTTACAACTCCTATATTAGCTTATATATAACAGATACTACATGCTACTAAATGCAATAAATATCTTTGAACTAATTTATTTAACTGCACGAATTTTGTTAGTACGTAATAATGCACTGCAACTTTTTACGTGTAGTAAATGTTTAGTTAACCGTATAGTCCATAAAAGAATGTAAGTATTTTTCGACTTCAAGTCACTGTAGCTTTTAATTTTAACAATATCTTGCTTGTCGCTTGGTTAAAAAAATGTATATTATTAGTTCATAACAAATATCTTTTTAATAACAATAAATAAATATATAATATTAATATAGTTAACAAACTAACAAAATAATTCCCGAAACAGTCGTGATAAATGTTTGCTCATCAAAACGTTTTTAATGTTTTTAGGGCCTGAATTGTTGTAATCGGCTTTTTTGTTTTAAACTTTAAGCAAAATGCTGAGCTGCAGCCGTATCAATAAAAACAAAAAGTTATATGTTTTTATGTTTTTTATTTTGCGATATTTTTTAGGGCCTGACAAAATATTTGCACTTCTTCCAACAATTTTATTCTCAAAAATTTTTATATTTTAAAATTTTCAAATGCATTTCTTTGAAATAACTTTGATCCCTTCACGACTTACCTGATTCTTTGATTTCTAACTACATATTTCAAGTAACTTTTGCCCTACCACGTTCTGTACTTCGCGGTTGACTTATAAATGGTTTGAAACGTGATTTTTTCCACTATAACTAGTTTCATGCGATCAGATTCATCATTTACGTTTACTCCATTATATATGACCATCCAGTGAAAAAGGTATCTTATCTTCACTCACAAAATTTAACAGTACAGCTAAAAATAAGAGAGAGGGTCAATTTTACCGGTTTTCAGTTTAAAGTGGAATTCAGTGCTTGGACATGAATCGGCAAATAATAAAAGGGCGGATGTCAAGAAGGCGCAAAAGTAATATCATACACATTATCTGCCATATAATCGGTCATATGTCGGAAATCATTTTTTTAACTCAACGCTATAAATTTCACATCATCAAGTAGAGCTGGGACCGGGCCGTGTTTTTTTTTTTCGTGGCCCGAGGGCCTTTTCTTTTCAGCTTTGAAATCGAGCTTTGTGCGAGCCCGGACCTAACCCCAAAAGCCCGAAATTAGAGGCCCGTAAATGACGGGAAGGTTCCGAAGCATAAACTTGGAAAAAATTCTGTTCTTACATAAAAACATGTAAAATTTTGGATAAAAGTGAGGCTGAGAATGACAATGGAGTAAGTCAAGTCAAACAAATCGTCTTATTAGATTCGTTCAAAAACTTATATATAAGCACTTCACGTACAATGATTGTTTTTTCTTCATATAAAAATCATTGATTTAGCTTTATCAATAAGTTACAATTTGTTTAAAGTGTGAATATGATAATATGATAGTATCAGGCCGGGCTCGACGAAAAACATTCATGCTGGCCCGGGCTTTTTTTCAAGTTCTTGTTTCGTGTTCGTGCCGGGCCTCAAAAACAAGACCTTTTCCCAGCTCTATTATCAAGTAAACTTTCCGTGAAAACAGAGATCAATTTTATTAATTTCTAACAAAATAACAGCCATTTTATGTTATGACATTAATTGACCTCCGTCCTTTTAACATTTGGCGATTCACATGTTATGAACATTTTACAACTGACTTGAGGTCGATTATCAAATTACAAATATTAATAAAAGCGATCTTACCGAACATCTGCCCTATAAAAATTGATAATTGGCAAACTTTGAACTTCGATATCTACAAACTTGCGTTTTTTATTTTACGATTTCAAAATGCCATAATTCAGTAAATATTTGGAATTTTCCAGTGATCGAGGTGTCATTTTATTCAAAATTGTATGTTTTTTTAAAAAATACAAAAAAACTGTTTTTTATTTTGTTTTACCTTTAGACGATCACATATTAGTGAGGCTTCTATCAATGTCCACTGCTAAAGTTCGTGGTTGAATTTTAGTTTATCGTATGATATCCGACCTGCTTCGAATGCCTCTTTTCGATAATCTACCAAAGTGTTTCTTTCTATAATGCTGTGGATAGTCGAAATACTTCTTGCAACGCCGCTTGAAATCTCCGAAATGGTTTTTCCATCCTCACGCATTAAATTTTTTTTTTCCGTTTGTAACGCAGAGAAGGAGGCGTGGCAGATATAGAAAAGTATATTTATTGTTAATTGAAAATGAGAGAAATCGGTCAAGGCACATGCCTACCGCCCATACAAAAAAATATATTCAAAATGCAACTTTTGGAGTATTTTTAACGAAAATGCAACCAAAATACAAATAAATACTACGAATTGTAAGCGCAAGCTCTGAGCAAAAATTGGCCGAATTCGGACAAGAGAGCGTGGCACCTCCCATATAAGCAAAAGCTTCAAAACGCTATACTGAAAACGTTTTTTGAGATAATTTAAACAAATTTCACTCAGACGCTAAGGACTAAAAATGCAAGCTCTCAGGAAAAACTGGGTTAACTCGGACAAGATTGCGTGGCACCTCCCATATAAGCAAAATTTTCAAAATAATGTTACACCCTTACTAGTTTGGAATTTTGAATACTTTAAGTAAGATTTTGCTTATAAGATCATTTTTATATTTTTAAGTTACATCTTGGGAAAGTTTTTGTTAATAAATAAAACTAGATATTTACCAAGTTATAATTACTTAGAGTGATTCAAAAAAATTAATTCGTAATTAAAAAATTTTCAAATTCCGAGCACTTTTATGAGCATACAAGGGCGTACGCAAGGGGGACAGCTGCCCCCCCCCCCCTAGCTTTAGAGTTACAAATGTATCATATTCATTCATTTTTACAGTAGTTTTTACAACTTTTCATATTAAAGCCAAATAAAACGCGATTTTTTGGACAATTGTTTATACAAATACACTTTTTTTCTTTACCATACTATTTATTTATTTAATTGCAAACAATTTGAAAGTAAAATCGGATAATATTTTAAAAAGTTATTAAGGTTTCACTGAAGTAGTAATATTCGTCTTTTTATCGAAAAAATAAACAGGTACAAAAAAATGTTTTATGCTCATAACTTTTTTTTCTCCTCAGAAGGGATACCCAAAGCTGCTTCTAAAGACTATGTTTTTGCAAAAAAATCCTGCTTTAAAAAATTCAAAATTTTTTTGTGTAGGTAGTTTAGATAATATCTGGTTACAAAAGTCAATTTTTTATGTTTTTCAATTGCGTGGTCGGAAAAGCATTCGTTTACTCAAAAGGAAGGCTCTTACGAATAAAATGTATAAAGCTTAAAATGCTTAAAATCGTTCAAAGTATCAAAGTATTTTATAAATTTTTTCAAAAATTGTTCAAAGAAAAAGAAAAATTTCCAAAAACTCTAAAAAAATTCACACGTGTACTTTGTACGATTCTAAGCATTTTAAACACTATATAATTTTTTTGCTTCATGAAAATCGACCCAGTACCTGTTTATTTTTCCGATAAAAAATCAAAATGGTCTTACTTCACTGAAACCTTAATAACTTTTTAAAATATTTAAAATTAAATACACTTATAAATAAAAATATAAAAAATATTCCAAAATTGTAAAAAATTACTATGAAAATGAACTTTTCGCTCAGTTTTAACTTTTAACTTTAATTCAGCCAATTTGAATAGGATTTTAGTTATTGATACATTTAAAAGAAGCGTAAGAGTTTTTCTTTAAAATAGTGTATGATAAAATTCGATCAAAATTGGGTTTCTCGAAATATTTTTTTATAAAATTAAAGCTATAACCTCAAAAATCGAAAGTGTCGATTATATATACTTATCTAGAACGGCTCCTCGGAAAAAAAAAAATTAATGCGTTTTTTGGAGTCAGCGACCTCAAATTAGTTTAGAAATGTGATATGTATTTAGATAACATACCTTAGCAAATTTTTACCTAGAAAGTTATCTAAGTACTACCTTCAGAAGATATTATGAACTTTTATTTAATATTTTAGTGCACAAAAAATATACAGCTCTTACATTGAAATTTCTCCTGCGTACGCCCTTGTGAGCATACATAATTATATTATTAAGATCTGTAGTCCAAGATCTCAACCCTAAAAGATAAAAAGTTTTTGACTTCAGCGAATTGACTCTAAAGAGCTTTTACGTTTTTACACAAACCTGAGCCCGCTCATCAAAATATTTTAGCTTTCATTCAAGAGCATTATTCTTACTAACACATGAAATAAATATTATACGAATTGACACTTCTCTAAAAAATAAAATTTGATAATTCTACACAATGTACTTTGAAATAATGTTGCTAATTTATTTATTTACTTATTGTACTTATTTTTGCGTTGCATATATTTTTAAAATTTATACTAATTTTTGTAGAAAATAAGCTCTAAAAAGTTAAAAGCTTTAAATTTATTGCAATATACAGACTAGTCAAAATACTGAACCAAGAATACGCTCTAAAAAAAGTCTCTTCTTTCAGTTGCTCTAATTCAGAAAAATTTTGGGGGGACAAGCCATATATCGATATATCCAACGTAAAATTAGGTCACTCAAGTTACCAACTTTTTACGGGACAGCGTTTTTCGAAATCTGCACATTTGGTTCCATCTTGTGTCAAATGTTGGTACCTCTAGCTTGAAATTTGAAGGCCCGGGACCTATTTTTGAAGTCACAACCTAAATTTATTTTATAAAGGTTTTCATACAAAAAAAAATAGTTAAAATACAAAAATGCTCATAACTAAAAACTACGATTTTCAAGTTACCAACTTTTGCGTTGGACGTATCGATATAAACATATTTATTTTCCTGCCCCTACCAATTGACGCCACTGCTTCTTTTAACTAAAGGACTAAGTTTTAAAGATTCCAATATAGAAACAGCTGTAAAAAAGCTTAAATCACGATCTGAAACTGTAAAATTGTTGATTCCATGCATAAGTCAAACTTTGACTTGATTTAAAAGCTTCAAGCTAAGTATCTTAAAATGCTAGAAGCTGTAATAGCTAAATTTTATTATTGTTATTGCAATCTCGGGTTTTTCTGAAATAGCGCTACTTAAGTTGGTGTGTGCTAAAGACTTCCCAAGAGGAAAAATTTCTAGCGCTTCTGATCCAAGCACTTCAAAAGTGCTTGTCCCCATAGAAATTTAGAAGCACTATCACAATGATCTTTTATAAGGCTGCAGTAAGAACAACGTGAGTTCGAACCCAGCCCGAGAGATTTTTTTTTTTACTTTTTTTTACTTTTTTTTGCTTTATTTTTTTTTTTAATTAAATATTTTTTATTCAACATCTTTTATTTCACTTTTCTATTTTCCTTTCTCTTATTAATTTACTTTTGTTTAACCAAATTGAAATTGATTACACAATGATTCCATATAAGGCTGCAGTAAGAACAACGTGAGTTCGAACCCAGCCCGGGTGAATTTTTTTTTTCGTTTTTTTATTTGTTTTTGCTTTATTTTTTTTTTTTTATTAAAATATTTTTTATTCAACCTTTTTTATTTCACTTTTCTATTTTAATTTCTCATTTTTATTTACTTTTGCTTACTTGAATTGAAACTGATTGCACAATGATTCTATGTAATGCTGCAGGACAACATTTGCTTAATATACAAATTTAATACCTCTTCATATCATCGGGCGTTGGTGGAGCGGTCTAAAGGGTTGGTAAATGTAAGAAAAAAATATCTAGCACGCGGAGGGTCGTGGACTCAAATCCTGGCGCGGGCAGTTTTTTTTTTTTTTCTTTTTTTTTTTCTTTTTTTAAATTTTATTGAAAAAACGCTTACCGCAGCATTACATATAAGCGCTTTAAAAACTCTTTTTTGGTAAGGCTGCGGTAAGTTTTTGCTCGCTTACATCCTATGACATGCAATGTTAAAAAGAAAGTATTGTTCTTACGGAGCGGAAGCGCTTATTGGTGAAAAGGATGCACTTCAGAAGGGTTTTTGAAGCACTACTTTTCCCCTTGGGTTATTACTATGAAAATTATCGAAAAAAGTGTACTGTGCTCTATGTACCATTAATAATGTTTATTCTTGGTTTTTAATTTTTACTAATCCGTTGCTATTATTCAATTTAAAATTAATGGGCTTTGCGATATTTTATAGAAATAAAAACAAACGAAATTGTTTGTATAAAAATCGCATTTAATGCTAAAAATTGTATATATACGTATCTACTTTTGTATATAACTTGTAAAATAAATTGTTGCAAATATAAATAGAATTTTTTTTTAGAAATGCTTGTTTATGTTAATTTTGTTTAAGTTATTTAAGTTTATTAGCATGTTCCGCTTAACCTTATAAGTTTTAATTAAATTTTCCGCTTTGACTAATGGTTTTAATAAAATTTGTTCTTGGAAAACGTTTTAGGTTTGTTTTATTTCAGATTTTATTTGTATTGTTGGTTACAACTTTATTTTAATTTACTGGTATAAATGTAAGAGTGTGAGATTGTTTTTTTTTATAACCATTTTGTGATGTCATACCTTTACGTCATGGGCTGTCCATAAACCTCGCGATGTTCCGAGGACAGCCCCTTACAATATAAAATAGACAAAAGTGGTTTCTTTTATACAAATTTAAAACATTTTAAATCGAGCTAAGCAATGTTCTTTCTTATTTTGGGGTTTTCACTTTTTGCTTTTGAACATATACATTATAACGCCGATTAAAAAAAAAAACGACTTTTGGAAATACAACGACTAATCCCAAAAATCTGAAAGGAAAGCTTAGATTTTTTTCAAATTTTTGTGAGATCGTCGTGTATTGCAAAGTATATGCGATCTCAAAAATGCTCGGAATGAGTCGTGCAATATACAGGGTGCGTAGAAATCGGGAGAACACCAAAAATTGAAGATCCCTGAAACTATTCTGAACAATTTTCTCTACTGCCATTTTTCTCAAATTCGCAAAACCAACGGAGTTTTTTGAGCTGTTTTGAGTAATGTCATAATATGGTTTGGCTGACATTTTGAATAAAATTTGGCTCTGTTTTCACAAAAAGATTACTTGATGTTGTAACATCGTTGGCATTAAGTTGAAAAGATAATAATGGTCAAATAACCGATTATTATGGCCAGTGGCGGATCTAAGAAATTTGCCGCCCTAGGCACTTATTTTTTTGCCGCCCCCCTTCAGTTTTTTTTTATAGTAAAAGAAACTTATAATGAAAACATAATAAAAACAAAAAAATTGGTTACGTTGACACTTTAACGATTTGTATGTTTAAATCGTTTATTCATACATTAAAAAATTGTTCGTTTAATTTTGTTAAGTGCAAATTGATGAATAATAAATATCTTCACAATCTATTTCAAGCAAAATATCTTTTTCTATTGTTAAAATAGCAATTTATTTTTTGACACGCTTTAGAACAGAGAAAGGCATTTCAGCAGTGGAATTTGAAATTAGTGTACATATGCACATTGTACACGCAATGTCAATATTTGGGAATAATGTGCAGAGATCATTTCTCCGAAGAATTTTACGCAAATCCTTATGCAAATTTTGTATTAAAGCTTTTGCAGACTTGAACTGGAGCAGTTCGTCACTTAATGATTTTTCTAAATCTTCAGGAAAACTTTTTCGTAATAGTTCAGCTTCTTCGCGTAGTTCATTGTTTCCCAAGGTTGCCATATCAATTAGACCGCCAAATTTTTCCAGAGCCTTCACATACGACACAGGCCTTATTTTTAAATTACAGATCAACTGATCTAAAATTGCATTGAATGTAAAAATTCTGAAATTATCGCTGCCACTAGTTTCCTCAAACTTGTTTCACCAAACTGCAATGCTCACGTTATTTTTCTTGAAGAAACTGTTTTGTATTTCTTAATGACATATCTCCAAAGCTTTCTTTTCGTAAAGATCAAATTCGTCACGAGAAGCTTGAATTATACTGATTAGGCCATCGTACAGTTCAACCACTTCCCCAGGTTTGTTTTGACTTCTTGCAAGATCGTGCTAACGGCGTTAATTTTTTTTAATACAAAATTCCATATACACAAAAGAAATTATGTTTCTAATTTATTTCTTATACCTTGAGCTTCACATAGTACTTCACGAATTCCCGTGATAACAGTTCTTAAGCTTATAATCATTTGGTCTTGTAGAACAATATCTATTTCAGTCACTCATTTTGCCGCCCCTACAGTCCATTCTGCATTTGATAGGAGTTCTTTAGCTTATAGTCCTTTGTTCTTATAAAACAATATCTATTTCAATCACTCATTTTCCCACCCTGAGCAAAATTTTCTTAAATATCTTTTATATTCTTCTTAATTTAACCGAACGGTACTCTACATGGTTATTTTTAATCAGTTAAATCGTCCATTCGTATTCCTTAAATAGTGCCGAATTTAAATGTTTTCAAAGTACCATTTAGGCAAAATAAAATCAAATTAAAAAATTATAAAGAGCACCGTGTTCTGTAAAAACTCGAAAACATAGAAATAATCTCGAAATGGGAGTTAAATATTCAAAGTGAGCGTGTCACTTCCCGTACAAATTGAAAAATTAAGTTATGCTGAGCGAATGCAATTAAACTTTACAAAAGCTTAGTTGTTTAATTTTGTAGAACATAAAAAAAGGGTGGTTAGAAAAATAGGTGCGAAATCTCACATTCATATTAATTGACACTAAACCGCAACTCTCACGCGAACGCAAAGCCAGCAACGATATGGATCAACTTAGTATTTTAAATGAATTGAAGTGATGTAGATCGTATGATTCAAGACACTTTGCTCCCTTTAAAGTAAAGGTGGGACTGCTAAATTTTTACAGTTGGTATACTGTTGCCGCTTCTTACTTACTTATTGAAAAGAGATATAATCGGGAATAATTTGGCACGAAATATTTTCACATTTTTTGTGAGAAGTTATTCTCCACTTTTTTAACATGGAATTCGAAAAACGAATAACCAATATATGACAAGTGAAAATCTTTTGTATGACAATTCTTTGACGTTAGGCAATAAGGTCTTAAGTCAAAAAATTTCGTTTTTGATTGGGTTTAACTCAATTTTTTTCCTCTTTCGTTTGGTATTAACGACTTAAGTCTAGCACAGCTGCTTCCCATCGTTATAATTTTGTCTTTAGGCAATAAGTGAGAAAAAAACGTTTGAAAAACTAGAATAACTCAGATCTCAGACGTGATAGAAAAAAAACGGTTGCCAGATTCTGAATCAGCGAGCCTGATTTAGTCAAAAAGGTTTTTTGTGGCCAAGGATTTTGTTCTGTTATACAAGGGGCACTATTTATATTCCAGGAACTGGCAACACTAATGCCAGTAGCTAAAATCTGGCAGCACCATAATAATGTTTGACATTTTTTAGCATAAACGTACTCACGACGTTTTGATGTACAAGTGCTATTTGTTTTGTTTACAGTGAGTTAAGGAAATCAATTTTTCCATTGATAATTTAAGCCATTGATGAATTATGGGTTTTCCAGCGAGAACAAATGTTTTTACAACTAAGTGCTCATGCAAAATCGAATGTATTGAAGTGGAACTAATGTACAAGGATGCCTCTATCTCACAATATGTCACATGACGATCTTGCAGTATCAGTTCATGCACTGTATCGATGCTTTGTGGCACAACAACCGATTTTGGACGACCTTCACGGAATTTGTCGGCGACCGAACTACGACCACGATTGAATTCACTATACCAGCCATATACTGTGGTTTTTGATGGTGGTTTATCGCCATATAAAGAACTGACACATTCTTGTTGAGATAATTCACGTCGAAAGTTGTGAAAATGTTTTCTTGAAATTGTGATTTTTTGCCCAAATTGATTTTCTTAACTCACTGCAAACAAAACAAATAGCACTTGTACATAAAAACGTTGTGAGTACGTTTATGCTAAAAAATGCCAAACTTTACTATAAATAGTGCCCTACGTATAACCTACGTATAATCTCGAAAAACAAAACTAAGATTAAAATTACTCAAAAACAAACGAAATATGTATAGCAATTCTAATGTCAGATTCGGATTTAACATCAAAATTTACATTGAAAATAATTTTTCTTGCTTTCATTTGTCGCTGATTTTCAAAAAAACACAAAAAAATTAAAAAAAAAATTAAAAATTCAATATTTCGCTAACGCGATCATGTAGAATCTTCAAAAATACAATTTTTAAATCTGCAAATAAACGGAAAAATGACTGCATACCTACTCAGTTTGTAAATAAATTTTTGTCAAACCTTTTTTTGATACAGAAACAATGTGAAGACCATTTGGTAACTGAAATTCGACCCTGATATTTGGACCCCAGTAAATAACTTTGCATCAAAAAACCTGGAGTCTGCCGACATCGAGGCAAAATAAAGTTAAAACGAGCCGTGAATGTTTTAAGCTATAAAACCTTCTTTAAACCGTTTTTGAAATTGAGAAAGTGCACTTAAAAACGCACTGTGCACTATCTAGAGATGTCAATTTTCGAAATTTCTTCAAATGCTTTTTATTCAAATGTGTGTATGACAGAACTATACGTTTTTAAAAAAGCCATACACTTTGTTTCAAAATCAGTGTTCAATGTACAATGTTCAATTTTGAATGAACATCGATAGGTCAAAATTTCTTTTGGATATTGTTAAATATTGTCTAAAAAATATGAAAAATTTTTTTTTTTTTATCTTTAGTTTCCCTTGGCTGCTGTAGAGGGCGTCATCCAAAAGTTACTTTTCAAACTGGTAGGACATTCTTCTCCGAATCTACTCGACCGATTTTGAAAAACCAAAGAGCATTCGATTACTCATAAAAAATATTAGTCAATAAGCGTCTGACAGTTTTAAAAAATACCCCCCACGTTTTTTTACGAGGGTGACTTACCCTCAAAAAATGCCATTTTTTCGCATTTTTCATAAATATTCATACAAAAACTCAAAATATAAAAAAGTATGAATTTTAGAGGCTTATTGTATAGTTCTCAGTCTCAACAATAAAATCCATTTTGAATCTTTCAAAAATCTGTTACAGGAGGTCTACAACATTTCCTACCGTTTAAAAAGTAACTTTTGAATGACGCCCTCTACAGCAGCCAAGGGAAACTATAAATAAAAAAAAAAAATTTTTCATATTTTTTAGACAATATTTAACAATGTCCAAATGAAATTTTGTCAATACCCAGTGTGCCAGACGGTTCAAATCTCCCAAAAAAAAAGCGAATCGTTTTTTTTTTTTTTGGAATTTCTCCCGCAAACGGATCAGTAACGGATCCGTAACGGGTAAAAAAGCGGAGATATGAACCGTCTGGCACACTGGGTAAATATAATAGTTTTTTTATAATAAAATTTTTAAAAAGTGTGTTTTGTTTCAATTACAAAGGCGAATGTCCCCTTAAACGTGTGACTCACCGTTCATGAGTTATCGTAATTTTAAGCTCAACACATCACTCTGCCTACTCATAAGCGGCATGCACAATTTACAAATTTTGAATAAGGATATCTCCTGAGTTGTAAGAAAACATTTTATAGAAAATTTTATAAGCTACAATATTGCGATATTTGTTAAAAACTGATTTTGCCCGCCATTTTTCCAATATGACGACGCGAGCGAACACGACTCGAGGTAGTTGAAATTCTGAAAGAGCACATCAAATTCTATATAATAACTCATTTGCAAAAATCCCGCAAAACTGGAAATAGAAACCGTATGAATAACAAATAGTTTAATCAAAATTGTTCAAATTCATAAACTAGAGTCCTAGGAATTGTCGTTTGTCCAAAATATATGATTTTCACGCCACTGTGCGTGGCCGGACGTAAACGAACACCCACGGGAGCTTTCACTGTAAATTTTCGAGATAGAATTTCTAGAAAAATTCATGATAAGGCCCATCACCTCTTTATTTGTGTCTGTTTCTAGCTGTACTATTATCCAAGAACTCGTTAAGTTTTTTAAAAAAGTTTCTGATAAATTCTATATTTCGATATGTGCTATTCCTCATCTAAGAACCTGTTTACAATGTAAAGGGTTTCCACAGTTTAATTCGCGAGACATACCGGCTTAATGTGGCCGGGTTTTTCTGATTAACTGGAAAAGTAAGGCTAAAATAGATTAAATATGAATATATAAAAGAGAAGGTAATATATAAATAAATATCGATTTCTTGCTTAAAAAACGAGTTTTTTTAAACAAAGGTTTTCCACTCTAACATTTGTCTTTTCCAAATCAATCTCTCTGGTCTATGTATAAGGACGGAAGTTATTAAAATAAAAAACAATCTCACACTATTTGAGTTTTTCTTCATTTTGGATATCCATCTACATTAAAATTTGTTATTTTAATTATGCGTTTTTAAACAAAAAACATAACACATCACATACCTACCGTACTTCTCCAAAAAAAAACCCTAATATCGTTCGCTTGTCTAATGAAAAAAAAAAATCCTCCATTTGGCTTGCGAACGATAACAGAGTTCATGAATTTTATTTCATAATTTCATCTCAAAAATTTATCTTACATAAACTACTACTCCTCCTACTTCATACAGAGACGTTATCCCCGAGGAGACTTATCAACACGGCCAATCAAAATCGTTATGTGAACCGGCGGGCGACGATTGGAATGCTACACCAACATTAAATACAAAAAAGAGCAGCCAAATGAAGGCCAACAGTCTTGGTGGTGGCGGCGGTGGTGATGCCAGTGGACGTGAACCATTGTTGCCACGCCTATCACCACGAGCACAAATACGTAAAATGGGCATTGGCGGCGGCGTCAAAAGTCATGTTACTACCGCATTGTTATCAACATCATCTAATTCGGAATATGATGAAGATGATGATGAAGGTGAAGATTTTGAATTATACGATGATGAAAACATTGTTGTGACTACAACAACAATACCAAATCCAGCGGCTGCAGCAGCATTTGGTGGCGGCAACAATAATAGTCGCAACAGACTAGCGGCAAGCGAGAGTGGCAACGCAGCGGCGGCGGCAACACCACCACCACCACCACCGACAACAACAACAACTACAATAAGATTAACGCGCAACAATGATGAAAGCATTATTTGAGGTCAAAGGGAACAACAACAGCAACAAATATTAAATAGAAGGTTAGGGCATTGTTTTAGTTATAAAATTTTCTATTAGAAATGAAATGAAAAATGTATAGAAAAATAATAATAGAATATGTAATGGCAATTATAAAAATAATAAAAAAGAAAGAAAACAGTGTGTGAAACAAAAGCAACGAGGCTTTTTTAAAAAGCAAAACAAAAAAAAAAAACTAAAAATTAAAAAGAAAATACAAATACTGCAGTAATTACTAAACCATAAGGTCACAAGGCAAAAGCACTAGTTAATTGTGTCCTCCCTTGGTAGAGGTATTCATGTTTGGGAGAAATTCACTTATTATGTACCTATAACTAGGTTACAACTAATGAAATTAAGTAATGTTTGATACATGCAAGCCTGTTCCGGAATTCATGCGATTTCAATTACTTTTCGTTTCAAAAGCTTTTTGATGTTAACGGTGAGTCGCACGATAAAAAGTATGAGGATCTTTTTTGTAGAGAATCGCAAGCCCTCTACAAATAATATGAATAACCATTTTGGAAACGTTCTTAAAAACTGCAAAACGTTAAAAAAATATCCAAATTTATCAAATATCTCCTAAACGGTTACGATTTTACTATCGAATATATTATTTGTAGAACATAAGATTTCCAAAAAAAAAAGATCCGAAAACTTTTTATCATACGACTTACCGTTTTCATCAAAAAGCTTTCGAAACGAAAAGTAGTTGAAATTGCACGGAAACTGGAACAGGCCTGATAAAGTGAACCTTAGGTTTTTCGTTATTAATCCATATAAATTTTTTCCAATATTTTAAGTGAAAAATTTACGATCACGCTGAATTTTTTGTGGAGAATTTTATTTTTGTAATCCAAAAATGTTCGAATAAATAATTTAAATATGAGGCATGCAGACCTGTTCCTGGCCCTATGCTCCTCCTAGGAGTTAAAGGAGAATACATACATACAGACCTGTTCCTTAATCCGTGTGGTATCAATTACTTTTCATTTAGGAGGCTTTTTCATGATGGTGAGTCAAACGACATAAAGTATAAGAAACTTTTTTGTGGGGAATTGCAGGTTCTACAAATTACATTGATTGGCATTAATGAAAAAGTAACCGTTTAGGAAATATTATTAAAAAACCACAAAAAGTCGAAAAATTCGACTTTTTCAAATATTTCCGAAACAGTTACTTTTTCGTAAATACAAATAAATATTATTTGTAGCACATATAATTCTCCACAAAAAAGATTCTGATACTTTTTATTGTGTTACTCACCATTTTCATCAAAAAGCCTCCTAAGTGAAAAGTTAATGAAACTTCGCGGATTACGGAGCAGGCCTGATAAGTTTTGTTTTTTAATTTAAGTGCGTGAAAGCTTTTATTTTATTTTCTCAAAAACCTACAATAGAATCGCTTTATTTTAGTGTTTTAAAACAATTGTTCAATATTTACAACAAGATCCCGAACACCAAAATAAGGCGATTTTAAATAAAAAACCAAAAATCTAATATTTTTGATCAGAAATTCTTATTTCTCTGGAATAAAATTTTTGATGAATATTGTGGGGGAAAATTTTTAATTCATAAAATTCTACACAAAAATATTAAATAAATTTTGTCGTAGGTGTAGTAAAGTGCAAGATCTGGGGTCGAATCGCCGCATCAGTAAACGTGCAATTCGTGACGTAAGATCATGTGTTTCGCATGTATTTTGCATTACGAAATACATGATTTTACGTCACGAGTTGTACGTTCACTGATGCGGCAATTCAGGCCCTGTTTTTAAGTTATAATTCGTATAAGATAACTCAAAAATGCTGCTTTGTCGAATTTCTAATAAAGCCTAAATAAAACATTTTACAATACTAGTAAATTGTAAAATTTAATTTCATGTTATGCTTTTTTGCCTTGTGACTACAGCAATAAAAAAATTAGCCTATTTTATTTAGCTTATAAATACAATATATGATGAATATACAATATGTATTGTAAAATGCAGTTTGAATATTATGAAATCATCAATTACTCCATACCAATGGTTTTACATTTTTAAAACTTTAACATTATTGTTATTGCATTTTTATATGTTTTTTGTTTGTCAAATTATGATGTAGAAAATATATATTACATAGAACAAACAATAGAAGAAAAAATTCAGGAATTGAAGCTACAAACATTAGTTTAATATTTGAATGGGTTCTATTGAAAGTGGAATAAGTCCATAAAGAGGCGAAAGTAATCTTATAATATGAATGCCTGACTTTTCGTTAGAAATGAATAAAATTCGACTCTGTTTTCAAGAAAGAGTATTTGATGGCATTAAGTTGAAAAAATTATGTCTGTAAAATAATCGGTTATGGTACATAAATTTTTATAACATTACTTTTGTTGTATGAACTTATTCTTTCAAATCGCATTCATATGTTAAGGCCTAAAATTAAGTTATATTAAATTCAACCTGTTGAATTTAACTAGTTAACTCGTCAATTAATTTCTATTGGTCTTTTTGATATTCACAAATTCAATTATCAACTTATGCATATTTGTCTTTTATTTTTCTTTTAATATTTGTTTTAATTTAATTTGTACTTTTAGCGAATTTTTACTGTAAAGTAAACTTTTATGTTTTTTTATGTTACTTAATAAAAATTTTTTTAATTTTTAAGCCTCAATGAAAAGCAAAAATGTACCAAAAAACTTAATTTTTTTTAACTTTCCTTTGATTTGTTAAAAATCAGGAAAATTTAAAGATGTTATAAGTCACACCATCGTATATTTTTGTTTATTTTTTTTTTTTTATTTATTTGCCCAAAAAATAATGTGTTCCGTATACTTAAATTTACAAGCTTTTTAGCATTTAGTAAACTTTCACTCAAACAACAATAATTTTAATAAAAAAATCACACATACTTTAATTTGTATATCTTGTATACATAAAATGTATTATGGTTTAAATTTAGAAAAATAATAATTGAAAAAATGTTAAAACGTACTTAAAAATTTTTAAAATTAAAAATAAAACAAATTAAAGTCCGAAAGTACTAGTTTGTCTTTATTTAAATGAAATAAGTTTAGTGTCGCATATAATAAATAGTCTAAGATACGAATAAGGAGCGATCCGCACCCATCTGTTAAAATGTTAAAAAATATATCGCAAGTGGGCTGACTATAAATTTCCTGTCAAGGGTACGATTAATCAAAAATTAATTTTTTGTTAAACATTGCACTCAATAGTTTAAGAAACAAATTATGTACCAATCAAAAGTATAAAGCCTTGGGTTGCCAGGTATAAACAGGCAAGTCGATTCTAGCGATTTGCACTCATCTGCTTAATCAATAAACTTTATATTAAAATAAAGCTATTCTACAGTCTATACTTTAGATTCATATATAATTCGTTATTTAAAAGAATGATTGCATTGTTTAAAAAAGTGAATTTTTATTTAATACATCACACCCTTGACAGGAATTTTTTTAGGCCACTCACTCGCGATTTATTTTTTAACGTATAAACTTTGGTATAAAACATTTATCATCCATTAAACAGATGGGTGCAGTTCGCTCTTCATTCGTATCTCCTACTATAATTATAGAAGGTTGGAGATTTTTTTTTAATACATAAGTGACAAGTTAAAATAAACATATTTTTTTAATTGTAAATAAAGATTTCTCATTTATGGGGGCTACTCAGGGGCTCTGTCCCCCTCCGCTGAAATTATCTTGCAAAACGACGTATGAGTAACTTTTATTTCGTAATTTTAATATGTGCACAAAAACAACAAAAAACTCATTTAAAATAATAATTTCGTCACTTATAACCTGTTATTTCAACACTAAAAAAGCATTTACGAAGTCTTGCACGATGCTTAACTTAGGAGAGATCGAACGAAAGGATGTTGCACCCGCCATACAAAAAAACAAAACTTGGAACATGGTTTTTTATTGTATCTTCCATCCACCATGCAAAATTCAAAAAAATTTAAAAAAAAAACTGCAAAAAATACGTTTTTAAGGTACATATCTCAGTTTAAGTAACCGAATAAAATCATCGCAATATTATTAGTGTTCATTTACTAGTACAGAATTAAAGTTTTAGCCAGAATAGCGTTTTATGCGTAAACTTAATTCTGTACTAGTAAACGAATACTCATATTAAGTCATGCATTAACAGACCTTTGAGATTACCTCAATTATGATGAAAAATTTCAGTTTAAAAGAATAGTAAGCAAAAATATATTAAAAAAAAAAGATAATAATTAAAACACAAACGCATTTTTATTTAGTAAGCAATAAAAAATACCGTAAGTAATAAGTTTTAAGTATTTTTACCATAACATTTTGTCAGAGGAGCGGCGTGGTTTTGGTGCCTAGGGCAACAGCCTCCTACGCGGCTCTCCGTTTACGCCATTGGGAAGTCATAAGATCGGCTGAATGTGTTTTTTATATTTTTACTGCTCCCCCTATCTATTAGAACATAATTACCCCCTGGGTGATCATTCGCATAAGCCAACCAATTTGAACAATTCGCTTTATCTTAATTTTAGTGTTTAAAATTGTTTACTTACTTTACTTAAATCTTTTTTTTAAAGACTTTTCTGTTTGTGTATTCCGCCAAGCGTTGCTATTATACCATTGATATAAGGCCCTTTTGTGTATCGCAACTTATCTCGCAGTTTGGTTTACATCAGAAAATTCGTATCGCCGATGGCAACCGACCCAGTCAATCGGTGCTTTTGTTGCCTTTGTAGCTGCCAGTTTAAGCAGCTGCAAAAATGCATTGATATATTTATAAAATACGCGTGTTTCTTTTGACGCGAACATACAATTGTGTTAGCTTTCAAATTGCGATAACTCAAAAACGATGTGTCGAAGAATAAAATGTAAATGGACCATTTTTTATGGATAATCCCATGATCTACAAATAATTTTTATTATATGAAAGAAAAAAATTTCGTTGAGGATTTATTAAATAAAAACTATTTATAGTACAGGCAAAATAGAAAACCTCTGGCGATTTTTGGAAAACCGCTCATTAGACAACTTCAAAAACTCATAACTTGTTAACCGTAAAACATACAACAATTTTGAGGGCCGGAAAATAATTGTTATAAAATTTACTTTTAAATAAAAAAATTAAAAATAAAATAAAAAGGGTCCACCGAGCCCTAAAAACGGCTTTGAAAAAGAAAAAATGTTTTTATCCACCAAAAATTTTTTTTTTTAGTGTAATTTATTTTTCAAAAGCACATACTTTTCTATAGAAACCTTGAAAATTTCATCAAAATCAAATAAAAAGCCGAGGAGCTATGAATTTTCCAATGTGTGAGTATCCAAAGGTTGTATCGAACTTCGTGCGGCCGCGGCCGCCATCTTGGAAATTTTCGGAATTTCGGAAAATCATTTTACCACAGTTATATATGTGTCAAATACTAACATTCCAACAATTTTCATACAAATCAGAGATGTCAAGTCGAATCTTGGTCGGTTAAGCAAAGAAAGACTTCACTCAAAAATGGATATTAACATGAATATGTTTGTCTGAAACTGCTCTACAAAAAGGCATAAAAGCACATTTTCCGTGAAATCAACACTTTGATGGCAATTCAAGGTTGAACAAAAACAGCCCCTTCAATTTTTCAGTTTTTCGTTAATAACTTGGAAAATAATAAAGTTAGAGTAAAAAGTTTAGTATAAAAACTAAGATCTATTTTTTGTCAACAAAAAAGTGCCAATTTGTTTTTCCGAAAAAATGAGCGGTTTCCATGTAAATGAAGAAAGAACACTTTCACCCTTCTTTTCAAGATGGCGGCGATTGCACACCCGCTTGTGTCCCGCAAATCGAGTTTTAACTTCATCTTACCACGCTTAACAAAAACCAAGACGATTCGAGCACCTTTCCAAAAATCCCCAGATGCTAATTTTTATGAGCTATTTTGCTTGTACTATTATTGAATAACTCCTAAGCGGTAATATTTTTTTTTTTATACCCTACACCCAGGGTATATTCACTTTGTCCTTCCGTTTGTAACGCAGAGAAGGAGGCGTGGCAGGTATAGAAAAGTGTATATATTATTGATCAGCGTCACCTCCTGAGTCGATATAGCCATGTCCGTCTGTCTGGCTGGCTGGCTGGGTGGCTGGCTGGGTGATGTGTGTGGAAATACACTTTTTGGGAAAACTAAGCAAGATAATTCAATGAAATTTGGTACCCTGCCTCCGTCATCAAAGATAGCTCGGGGGATTGAAAATGAGCAAAATCGGTTAACGGACACGCCTACCGCCCATACAAAAAATATATTCAAAATGCAATTTCAGGAGTATTTTTCACGAAAATGCAACCAAAATACACATAAATACTAGAAATTGTAAGCGCAAGCTCTGAGAAAAAACTGAGCGAACTCGGACAAAAGGGCGTGGCACCTCCCATATAAGCAAAAGCTTCAAAACGCTATACTGAAAGCGATTTTTGAGATATTCGAACCAAATTTAACTCCGACACTAAGAACTAAAAATGAAAGCTCTCAACAAAAATTGGGTGAAATCGGACAAGGGGGCGTAGCACCTCCCATATGAGCAAAATTTTCAAAATGCCATACGGAAAGAGTTTTTTGAGATAATCCAAACAAATTTCACTTAAATACTAAAGACTATAAATGCACGCTCTAAGCTAAAACTAGAAGAACTCGGACAAGAGGGCGTGGCACCTCCTATATAAGCAAAAGCTTCAAAACACTATGCTGAAAACATTTTTCACTCAGACATTTAAACTTATAAATGCAAGCTCTGAACAAAAACTGGGTCTACAAATATTTTTCTTTATACGTTCACAAAAAATTTGACGTTTTAGAGCCGATTTCATAATGTTCAGTTAAGTAACTGAAACTTTAACTGGCACTTTTAAATTAAATTTTCATAAAAAATTATTATTTAACTGAAAGCTAAATTTTAAATGAATATTGAGAAAACAACTCTGATAGGCCTGTTCCAAAATCCGTGTGGTTTCAATTACTTTTCATTTAGGAAGCTTTTTGATGAAAACGATGAGTCGATTAATACATACCGCTTTTTGAATGTTTACCGTCACTTAAGTGATTTTTCTGATTAACTCCTAAGCGGCAAATTTTTTTTACATACTTAAAATGAAAATTATTTGTAAAGAATTCTCCACAAAAGATTTTTGAAATTTTTTTTTTGTGCCATTTACCGTTTATGAGTTATTGCAATTTTAAAATCTGTATACAAAAAGACTAACGAAATTCGTTCAGTCCCTGTTTATATGCCTTAATCACGACACATTCGCTTGTTGTTTTAGTTAAAAAGGTTGTGCACAAAATTTTCTTTTTCTTAAAAAAGGGCGGTGACACTCCCATGAATGGAAAATAGGCCCTCACACCTAAACCAATTAATCAATTTTTATGAAATTCGGTATGAAGATAGAGTTAATACTAAGGAACAATTATATTACCTTAATAACTTTAAGCGGCCGGTGCCGCGCTCCTAAAAGAAAAATATGCTATCATGGCTAAACTGCTGAAACGGTTTTTATGAAATAAATTTTACTAGAGTTCGCCTTGTGGCCGAAATTCGACCATTTCGATTTGACCATAAAATAAAGGAAAAGTTTTTATACCCTTCCTTGGTCGATAAAACACAAAAATCTTTTAATATTCTTCTTTAGGGTTCGGGTTATCTGCATCGGTGCAGCAGCTAAGTTGCAATATCGTACTTTCCATTTAGAGGCGTGTAACTCCTACTAAAAAGCAAATAGTATCTGATATCTTTCTATACCAAAATTCATAAAAATCAATCATGCTATCGTGCTGTATTGTGCTATCTCTATATCTAAACCAAATTTCATAAAAATCGTATGCAGTATTTTCGCCGTGAGAGCATTTTTTCCATTTAAGGGCGTGGCACTGCCCACTGAAAACATAATGGTCATGTTATCGTTCCTTAGTGCCAATCCTATCTCCATACCAAATTTCGTTGAAACCGATGCAGCGATTTAGCCGTTAGAGCGTTTTTTCAATTTAGATGCGTGGAACCGCCCACTGAAAAACATAATGCTCATATTATCGTTCATACTAAATTTCGTTGAAATTGATGCAGCGGTTTAGCTGTGAGAGCGTTTTTTTTATTTAAGGGGTGTGGCAACGCCCACTTTAAAAAAAATATAGTCCTATGCACTACTCCTCCTCACAACCTTTCCAACAAAAAAAAAATCAAGCAAATCGGTTGAGATTTAGGAATAAGTAGAAACAGGGACTGAACCGATTTCGTTTGCCTACTTATATATAGATATAGAGATAGGCTTCACCCTAAGGAAGGAAATTAAAAACCTTCCAAAGGTTTTGAACTCAAATTTGTGATCATCAAGAATTTCTAATAGTGCGGTGACAGTACGCTTTCCTTAGGCATCCTTTAGTTGTTCTCACAGTTAGTCTTTCTGTACCCGCTTCATAGATAGCAAGCCTGTTTTTAAGCATGTTAAGAACCCAAGCAATGATCATCTTGAGGTATTTCTTTTCTGACCTTGTTTCCTTAATTTAAATCAATAAATGACGTATTGTCAGAAGCTCCCCATGTGCTAATACTATAGATGTCAATGGTTATGATTCTACAGGCTAATGAGAGATTTCGCTTCATTGCCACCAAAAATCTGCCATCCTTTGTTAATTCCAAACGCAAATAGCTATCCCATTTTTTAGGCTCTCAGTAAAATTCCCATTTGCCTTTTAAGTGTGTAGGACTTAGCCATATTAAAGAGTTGACGAGCTTTCAACCGCAACTTATCCAATTTCCCGATCCATCAGGGCATTTTACGAGAACGCCTTTTTATTTTTAGTGGGTAGTTAAGAGCTAAAACTACCAACTACCCTCCTAACGATGTTTACACAAGTGTTTTGTAGTAATAAAGTCAAAAATAGATTCACCTCTACGTTCAAGATACTTTCTCTCCATCATGGCGTTGAGACTAAAAAAGGCTGATATACTCTATTATGATTAAATTGAACATTATGATTAAATTGAACACTTAAAACTTGAAAGTTTTTGAATAATCTTCAACCCTTTTTTTTTGCTGAAATCAATAGTCCTAAATCTCCTGAGTAAAATGATATGATTTTTAAAATCGAAACCTTGGCACTTCTTTTTTTATTGGGCAAAATGTGTTAATAGATAGATCTTCGAAGGAAAGTAAAAAATAAGTAAATCAAACAAAAACTAAAATAGCCATTTTCGATGTATTTGCCGATGATAATTCCGAATCCTGTTTCAAAATTGCTTTATCTCGTTTGGTTTTCGAGATATTCTAACTTAAAAGTGTCCACTAAAAAAAGAAATGCCAAGGTTTCAATTTTAAAAACCACATCATTTTACTCAGCAGATTTAGGACTATTAATTTCAGGAAAAAAAGGGTACCCTACGTCGCACAGTGCACTGTTTCATACAATCTAGACGTGAAAAATTCAAAATGCATTTTTTAGTATGCAGAACTGTTCAAATATCTCCATTGACCTCTCAAAATAGAGTGAAGTGATTTTGGAGGGGGTTTGGGGGTAGCCCCCATACCAGGCATTGAAATAAGCTGTAGTAATACCCTTTTTCTGCAGTAATAACTTCAAATTTGCAGTAATAACTTCAGAATATTGTAAAAAATTGTAATAATAATTTTCACCCAAATTCATATTACTTTGTTTTGCGTTAATCGTTAAAACTTAATACTCATTTTATTTCTTTTATAACCGTTTTAGTTTTCTAACCTCACCAATTTGGGCTAAAATGTAACAACCACAATAAGTACTCGGCAACTCTGCTTTAAACATATTTTTATAAATGCATTCGAAGAAAACTTCGCTATAAATTTTCAATTTCAAATTGAACCATTGCCATAATATCTGCTATTTAATATTAATCACTTGAATAAGACATTAAAAAAATTTTACTAAAAATTGCAAATAGAAGCAAAAAAAAAAAAACCTGCAGTAATAACTTTTTCTTATTTCAACCCGTGCCCCCTACGAAATAAATGAGCAAAACTCTATATTTCTGTCCATGCAGTAGCTATTATTACAAAGTTCTGTAAAAAGGAGTACACTGCGTTCACCAAGCATCCTGCAAAAACTGAAGGAAATTGAACAAGGGGGCGTTGCACCCCCCATACAAAAAAAAAACACATCATTTGCTATATCTCTACACTTGTAGCAGTTACCATTACAAAACTTTGTATACAGGAGTATACTACGTTCATCAAACTTATTGCGAAAATTGAAGGAATTTGACCAAAGGGCGTTGCACCCCCCATACAAAAAAATATATCAACTTCTATATCTTTGCACCTCTGGAGTTATAACTAAAAAATTTTATATTCAGAACGTGTATTTTATTTACAATACTATACGTATAGACAGGGGATTAAAATATGGGGGCTTTGCACCCCTACACAAAAATACTTAAAATATTCTATTCATGTGCCTTCATCATTATAAAATTTGGTACATGGATGTACGTGTTATATTTTAAGTAACATGGGAAAAATTAAAAGAGGGGACGCTGCAGCCCTCCACACAAAAAACATTCGCAATATTTTACCTTTGCACCTAGTGCAGATATTATTATAAAATCTTGTACAATTTTCATAGTATGGCGAGAAAGTGCGAGGTTTAAACCTCACGTGTCATCAACAAAAAACTACATATTTTCTTAAGATGTCCATTTCTACCCAGTGCGGAGCGGCGGTCATAGCTTTTTAGTCCAATATACAAGGAAAATATAGAGCAGAAAGCAGAAAAATTGCAATTCCGTTTAAATTGTTTGTGGCAACATGGCAACACTAAGTACGATATATATAAACAATGGGTGCTATTCTTGATTCCATCGGAAAGCATTTTCCGCGCGGAAGCAAATTTTGCTATTATTGATTCCAAAAAGTAGATACATCTGTCATCACTGTTCCGCAAAAACAGATATATTTGGCATTATTGTTTCCGCAAATAATTTGACAAATTTAACATCCCTGACATCGAAGTGACGTTTATTTTTGTGTATTCTTGATTCCGACGGATAGATATATTTCAGTATTTTCCTTCCGCGAATTTTTTGTGTCGGAAAGACTATAAAATGTTAAAAATATATGTTTTTTTGTTAATTTTGCTGTTGTTCTTGATTGGGAAAGTAAGCTAAATATTTAATAACAATTTTGAAACTACACAATAGTCGGTTTAATTAAAAATTACAAAATTTATTTTTAAAATAAAACTTAAAATTCATAAAAGAAACACTTCATTTTATTTTATTGTATAAAGGAAACAATTCATCTTTATTTTGATAAGATATACAACTCATATAGAAGTCACTTTCACATCCAACCTTCGCAACGGTGATCAAACGATGAAATGTTATCACTTGGAAAAAAAAACAATTATCAACAAACACTTTTTTACAAAAAACAACTTTAGAAAAACGCGCGTCTTCACCGAACTCTAAAATTTATATGTAATTAATCCTTAAATCGCACTGAAAAAGCTATTTTATCCACATAATATTTACAAA
This sequence comes from Calliopum simillimum, assembly GCA_951812925.1. Taxonomy (NCBI): domain Eukaryota; kingdom Metazoa; phylum Arthropoda; class Insecta; order Diptera; family Lauxaniidae; genus Calliopum; species Calliopum simillimum. Next base: position 50,598,903 of record OX638369.1, on the reverse strand, counting down.
AAATTATCAAAGATTCATAATTTTTCTTTGTTGACACTTCTAATTTTTTTTATCCTTTGTCATCTGTCAAAATGTTGGAGATGTTCTTATTTCAGGGCTTCCAATATTCTCGTTCGATATTCCTCTACCGTCGGAATCAATAATAGTAGTTTTCATATCGAACGATATTTCTTTCCGCGAACATTTCCTTATCGAACGGAATCAATAATAGCACCCAATATATATTTTTGAAAGCTTATGCATCGAGTCAATTTTGGATTTTTTTTTTCTTAATTTTATTTCATGGAAAAATTACCACAAAATTTACTGAGGTTGAAGCGCTTTCCGTTACAAAATTTTTTTAGATTTTATTATATTCAAAATATCAACTTTGAAGAGCAAATATATGTACTTAATAATAACCAAAGAATATAAAAATACAATTTTGGAGGTAAGTGGACATATTAAAACATTTCTGCATACAAAAATTTAAAATTAAGATTTTGAATTTTCCATGTCTAGCACACTAAAACGTCGTCCCATTAAGATATCTTATTTGAACACCGAGTCATGTTTTGCAGATATGTTCGGTCTAATCGGTTAGAAAATGTTAAATAAAACAAGCGTTTTTGGTAATTCAGTTTTATACATTTATTGCAAGAAAGTATTTTTGTTCTTTTTTAATTTTATTATGTTGGTTTTTTTTTTTTTTTTTGTCACTTGTAATGCATTGAATTAATATTTGGGTGTTGGGTGAGCAATGCTAATGATGTGACTTTCTGATTTTCTTTAATTAATTATACAATTTTAACTATCAATTTCTTTAATATTTTTTTTGTTTTTTTTTTTTTTTTTTTTGATATTGTGTAATGATGACGTTGTAATTATAATTTCAATAATATTTATTAATTAATTATAATACGTTTCATAATAGTTGTTTTTTTTTTTTTTTTGTTAAATTTTAAATACTTTTTTGTGATCATTGAATCAATTTAAATAACGTTTACGCTAGCAAGAATTTAACGATTTCTATATATGTATGCATATGTATATGTATATACTTAATATGAATAGATACATACATATGTGTTCATATAAATATTTGTATGTTTGTTGTAATAATAAATATGTATGCAGTAATATGTATGATTTTGCATATAATCGTATGTAATTTTTCTTTTATTTAAATTTTTTTTTTTTTAAATGTAATAAGTGGTTTATTTCAGATAAGTATGTATATATGTATATAATTTAATCGTCATGTATGTATATATGTATTTATGTTATTAAGTTATATATATTGTATTAATGCAATGAAAGTGTTTAACCTTCCTTTTTTCAAATATGTTCATTACGTAATTTAAGTTGTAAGTTACATGCATTCTCTATAAATAATGTGTTATATGTATATATATATATATATGTATTTAACTTTCATTAAGAACCCTAAACAACAGTTTTGCATACATATTGGTATTAATTATAGCTAAGGTTAACAATAGTAGTTTTAAAAGCACTGGAGTGAAAATTATATAACACTAAGCTAAGATATAACTTTTTAAGTTTACTAAACTGATATTTAGAGGACAAAAATTAGTGTCTAACTTCCAGAAAAGTCCGAAAAAATTTTATTTTTTGTGGAGATCTTAATTTGAGTGTCCTTCTTCAAGTACTTTAAAAGCCGGATTTTCAAAGTTTTGGAGTGTTCAAAAGGTATTCTTGTGTTTTTTTTTTTTTTTTTTTCATTCAAAGACATCAAATATTGATTTTATACAATTTGAAAGTTGCACTTCTTTCGATCAATTACACAGGCACACAAAACAAAAAATAAGTTTGAAAAAAAACGCCCCTATCTGAAAGCTTACTTTGAGAGTATCTAAAAAACAAAAAAATATTTTTTTTGACCACTTCAAAAACAGCCAAAACAGTATTTTTTCCATAATTTCAACAGATCGATGTTTATGTATCGTTGTAAAGGACTTAATTAGGCCTACATTTTTTCTTCATATTTTTTGGACCTCCGAGGACATATTCGACTAGTTCTACTTAGTTTCTCTGGTTGGCAACCCCCTAAATGTCACGTTTTTCTTTATAAAATTAAAAAAAAAAAAAAATTTAAAATATATTTACATTTTACCCAAAAAGTGCTAATTCTGGCCCTTTACAACAGTATATAATTTTTAAACATCGGACATCAGCTGCAGAAGTTATGAATAAAACACGATTTTGGCTGTTTTTCGAGTAATTCAAAAAAGAATTTTATCTGTTTCCTAGATACTTTCAAGCTTTCAAATAGGGAGCCGTTTTTTCAATTATTTTTTCACCAAACCGGCCTTGTAGATATATGTATACATATACGCATACGTACTTTTCGACGCTAATTCCGAATCCGAGGTCAGAATTTGATAACTCGGAGAGTTTGGGTTCAATTGAAAAAGTTTGAAGTCATAATTTGATAAGAAAGATTATGACTATCCGATACTATTATTAAAATTTAATTTACCCGGAACTGCGTTACAATTCTAAATACAGCGCTTTCCGCAACTTCAAGCAAGGATATCTCAAAATCCTGCAAATATATAAGCAATTCTGACCTCGGATTCAGCGCCAAGAAGTATATAAGGGTACATATCGTCACCTGAAATGCAAAAAGCCGTAACATCATTTTGAATTTTTTCAAAGGAGTTGCAAAAAACTCCTTAGACCCAATTATTTTAGATTTTAAAGACAAAACAAAAGGAATCCACAAAAAAACAAAATCCTGATAGGTCGGTACATTTTCAAAATTTTGCCTAATTTTCAAGTATTTAACGTGAGTGGGAATCATAAGTATGTATTGAGATCATTTGGAATTTGTTTGAGTATTACCTAGAAAAGTCGATTAAGTCTTTGCAATCAGTAACTACTTAGTTTTATTCATCAGATCGAGACGTCAGTTGTGAACTATCCAACCATTATTTTCGTTAGCAGCATAAAATTCTTTAAAACGTGTAAATGCTTCGAAAACGTCGTAAACTCGTAAAGCTGCGAAAATTCGTATTGATATTGACAACTATTGCGAGTTTACAAGGCTTTTGAGGCATTTACACGTTTTTAGGAATACTCTCAATTTCTATTGAAATTCAAAAAACTTATTATCTCTTTTTGATTAAACAGAAGAAAAACATTTTTCCAAATTTCGACATTAATTGAGTTCTAAGTTGTTTTTAGCTCTTTCAAAAACTGCGAAGAAAAATATATTTGATAATATATCTGTGACAATAAGGAAAAACTGCTTAACTCGATATTTTATAAAAAAGCAAAGCAACATAAATTCTATAGATATAAAAGCAAATTTATAGCCTTAGCATGGAACACGAAACGAATCAAGTGACTAAAAATCAATCGTTAATAGTGATGGAAAAAAAATTTTTTAATTGATTCATGAACCATATGATTAATTGAAAGAAAACAATTATTAATTGCAAGGTATTAACCGATTAATCGTAATAAAAATATTTGAGTTATAACAATTTGCTATCTAATTATTTAAAACACATTTTTTCTAGACTTAATCAGTTTTTATTAAATTTTTTCCTTGTTAAGGACAGAATTTAAAAACAAAAGTTTTGATAGGCGTTTAGTTGTCAATTGGTTTCGTTTTTCCATAGCAGTGACACTGACTAGCTTTGGAAAATAGGCGCTCTGCCGGTACTGAAGCACCAGTCAAAAGACAATATTTTTGTGAAGGATTGTAAAGCTTATAATATACGGATATCAAGCACTAGAACAGTGAAAACCAAACTCAATACAAGTGAATTTTATTAATGTATAAAAGCTCATTGAAAGCTTTTATATTTTGTGTAAGCTAGAAGCAAGTGACGCAGATCTGCACGACTTCCGGCACAGTTGATCGTTTATCTGTGAGTGAATCGTATACTGGAAGCTATAAGGCATAAAAGCTCAAGTGCCCATGGGCATAGGATTAGGATATCACTGCACATTAGGGTGTCTCTTATTTGGGAAAAGTCAAAATTTTATGTCGCGCTCCCCCAGAATCGAAAGACTTTGAGAAAAAATGAGATCCCCTAACGACAGGTTTTTTTAAACGAATTAACCTGTGCCACGAAGACATTCAAATTTTAATAAAAATTAACATAGATTTTATATACTTCTTGTTTTAACTTGCTTGTGTTCAGCGACCCGAAAAACAATAAGATACACAATTGATGGCGAAAAATATTTCAGGCAACGCGATTCCCAGCAAGTTAAAACAAGAAGTATATAAAATCTATGTTAATTTTCATTTAAATTTGAATGTCTTCGTGGCACAGGTTAATTCGTTTAAAAAAACCTGTCGTTTAGGGGATCTCATTTTTTTCTCAAAGTCTTTCGATTCTGGGGGAGCGCGACATAAAATTTTGACTTTTCCCAAATAAGAGACACCCTACTGCACATATTAGATAATCTTGAGCAGATTTCATTTCTGTTACGTTTCTGGACCAAAGATTTATTGTAAGCCCATACATCAAATTCAATATCACCAGATATTCACTTCGATCCTCAATGCTGTCGTCTGTGTGAGCAATTTCAGCCATTTCGGTTCTTAGGTATCGATAAAGCTAATGCATCTTAAAAATTAATTTTTTTACGTCTTGGGTCTAGTAAAGTTAAAGCAGCCAGTTGAAATGAATGGAACAAAGGAGAATAACCGATTATTATCGTTTTTTGGTTAATTGTCCCATCAGTTATCACTTATATCAACCGATTGAAACTTTTCATTAAGACCTTGCTTTGACTTAAGCTTTCATTTTAGCTCAAAGAATAAAGTTTGTAAATAAAAATTTCAATTCTTGTCTTAACTTTTAAGATGTAAACATTTGAAAATCAGTCAGTTGTCTTCCTTGCTAAGACTATTAATCTGCTTTGCTTTCTAATAAAAAATCGACTTAAGCAGATTTTCTTTTTTGCCACAAATAAATTATACAATTGACGCCACGATATCTATTGTAAAGGGAGTACATAATATTTAAATAATATACAAAAATTTTTTTAAAAATATTCTCAGCGAAAACTAAATTTCCAGCAATTAATCAACCAGTTCACAAAAACATAATTTGCGTAATATAAAAAAAACTTTTAGACTATATAACAAATTCAGAACAATTATGTCTTTTAAACTCAAGAATGTATAAAATTGCCATTGCCATTGTCATCCTGTCATTTTTGAAATCGCTACATTTATTTTCAAAAGAAGACCATGACGAATATTAAGAGGTTTTTCGTAAGTTGTTGCTAGGAAAACTGAACTAAGCAACAGCTAAGCACAAATCTATAAATATAAATACTACGCCTATCTTTTTGTAGACTTTTTTTCTCATCTTTAAGACACACATATTCTCAATCAAAAATAAGTTTCATGAAAATGCCTAATGCAACGGTTCACGGTATCTTAAATCCAGCTATTTCATAGTATCGAAATCTGTTCCGAATGAAATCCTAGCTGATGGTTTTTTAAAATAAGATCGAAAAACGGTACCTCCATTGGAAAAAAAAAACTACAAATTAAAACCAAAATAGTCATTTTCGATATTTGTCAGTGCTGAAGCCGAATCCAGTCTCGGAATCACTCTATCACGTTTGGTTTTTGATATTCTAACCTAAAAGTTCAAAAACACGATTTTTTAGGTTATATAGAGGACGCAATTTTCTACCAAATGCATCGCTTAGTACACATACGATTTTTAGCTTACATGAATCATTTTAAAGTGGTCATAACTTTTTAAGAAGAAATCTAACAAGAACACTTCATAGCTTATTTTGGAGACAAAAGATAGTTCTAAGCGATGCATTAAGTAGAAAAAAAAATGTTTGAGCTTTTAGGTTAGATTACTTTATAAACCAAAAGTTATAGAGCGATTCCGAGACTCGATTCGGTTTCGGCACCGAGAAATATATCGAAAATTACTATTGATTTTAGTTTGTTGTGTTTTTTCAAATGGAGGTACCTACCGTTTTTTGACACCATTTTAAAAACGGTCAACTAGGATTTCATTCGGATTATGTTTCGAAACTATGAAATAGCTGGAATAAGGTGTGGTGAACCGTTTCATCAGGAATTTTTATGGAACTTCTTTTTGAATTACGTGTGAAGAGCGTAATTGGCTTAAATTGCGAGCAAAATATATCTGTGCAATTGAGTTTTTCCAAAGAATTATAAATTTTTAAAATATCTTTGAAATTTAGCAAAAAACGTGCATCATTTTATACTTAAATTATGGCAGCGCAAAATTAACTATAAATAATTTACATATGTACTTAAGCAACATACATATTTCAGATACTTGAAAATAATAATTTACATGTTTTCATAAAAGAATTGTACAATAATGATAAACAAAATAGTGCGAATGTTTATAATGATACTTACATTTTTATGATTATTTAAATTTATGTTGTCGCAGTTTTTTACCAATAAGTTTGTGTAATTAACACTAAAAAAATCATTCATTACTTTTTCTCAACGTTTCATCACTTTTTTGGCGACTTTTTCAGGGGTTTACGTATAAATTCCTTAAAATACCAAATATGTATGTAAATACAAAAATTATTAATATTTGTAAAACGTAAAAAAGTTAAATACAAGATAAAACTAGTAAGGGTGCAACTTTTGGCCTGGCCAAAATATAAATACCCTACACACAGTATTTTGAAAATTTTGCTAATATCGGAGGTGCCACGCCCTCTTGTCCGAGTACACCAAGTTTTTGTTCAGAGCTTGCATTTATAGTTTTTAGTGTCAGAGTGAAATTTAGTTGGATTATCTCAAAAAACTCTTTCAGTATAGCATTTTGAAACTTTCGCTTATATGGGAGGTGCGACGCCCCTTGTCCGATTTCACCCAATTTTCGCTGAGAGCTTTCATTTATAATTCTTAGTGTCTGAGTCAAATTTGGTTCGAATATCTCAAAAAACGCTTTCAGTATAGCGTTTTGAAGATTTTGCCTATATTGGAGGTGCCACGCTTTCTTGTCCGAATTTGCTCAATTTTTTCTCAAAGCTTGCGCTTACAATTCGTAGTACTTATGTGTATTGTGGTTGTATTGTCGTGAAAAATACTCCTAAAATTGTATTTTGAATATATTTTTTGTATGGGCGGTAGGCGTGTCCGTTGACCGATTTCGCTCATTTTCAATCCCCCGAGCTAACTTTGACGACGGAGGCAGTGTACCAAATTTCATTGAATTATCTTGTTCAGTTTTCCCAAAAAGTGTATTTCAACACACAGCCAGCCAGCCACCCAGCCAGCCAGCCTGCCAGCCAGACAGACGGACATGGCTATATTGACTCAGGAGGTGACGCTGATCAAGAATATATATACTTTTCTATACCTGCCACGCCTCCTTCTCTGCGTTACAAACGGAAGGACAAAGTGAATATACCCTGGGTGTAGGGTATAATTATTACAAATCATAAAGAAAACTAACAAATAATAATTATTTACTGCATCTGATTCTAATGAATTCAATTTGTGTTTCAAGAAATATATAAACCATGTTGGGAAAAATGGAGTAATGATTTTATTGAGATATTAAAACTTACTGGTATACAATCTCAACAACATAAATTTAGATATTTACATACAACAGTTTCAATAAAAGTATGTAAATAATAAATAATAATTACGAATGTTTAAAACAAATGTATTTACATATTTCTTATATAAATTTCATATATATGCATTTTTTTTTATTTACTTATACTTTTGCATTTCATATACTGTTTTTTTTTTTAACACGTAGATTTAAAATAATGTACCTTACACTCAGACATTTAATAAATTTGTTAAAATTTACTTGCTGTTGTTATTTTTCCATTTCTATCGTTTTTATATATTTTATAAGTTAATATGGTATGTACAGAAAAATAAAGGAAACAATATTAAAATATGAATAGCTTTCCTGTACTGTTAGAAATCCATTAGACATAAGGTGTTGTGTGAATGAATTTGTGGGAAATGCATAGACTAACTATTGCTTAGAAGCAAGAAAGCATCCTTTATCTAGAAATTACATTAGAAAGTATTTGGCAACTTATTTAGAAGTGTTACCATTGCATCGAAATTAATTCAGAATAACTTACTAAACATTGTCTCGTAAAGGAAGCATGTTATCGGAAAACTTAAGAAAAACGGAGGAAAAAATAAGTTCAACAGAAGTTGGTCGTAATAAATACATAAAAATAAATACTAAAATAATAAAATATTAAAATAAAAATTAAATAATAACATGGGGGGTTTCAGATTCAATTGATGGTGATATTTCTACGTACTGAAAAATATTACCGCCATATCTGATAGTAAAGGAAATCAAATAAGTAATTAAAAAAAAAAATATTTATAGTATTATTTTACACAAAAATCTACGCGGTTCTTCGGAACGGGGTTTAATTATACGTTTGCGGAACCCCTGATTTTATTTTTTCATACAAGACCTAATGATTTTAGCAACAAAATTCAAAAATTTTTAAAATCGAAAATAGGTGTCCCGCCCCCTAAATATGTCGAAAAACTGTTATTTTGTAAAAAGCACAACAAACCAACATAAAAATATTAATTATCAATGTGTTTGGCAATGCTGCATCGGAATCCGGTCAATTGCACTATCATGTATGGCTTTTGAGATATTCTAACCTGACAGAAAAAAAAAACACGATTTTCGAGGTTATATAGAGGACGCACGAAATTATTTTGCTCTTTTCTTATATAAGCATCGCTTAGTACTACTCTTCGTCTTTAAAATAAGCTATAAATTTGGTCTGTATGATTTTTCCTTAAAAACTTATGACCATTTTAAAGTTATACATGAAAGTTAAAAATCATATGTGGATTCTCATATAAATTTTCACCCCATGGTGTCATTTTCAAAGGAGTCATACATTTTTTAAGAAAAATCATGCAAGATTAATTGATACCTTATTTTGAAGACGATGCATTTAGTAAAAAAGAGCAAAACAATTTCGTGCATCGTCTATATAACCTCAAAAACCGTGTTTGTGAACTTTTAGGTTAGAATATCTCAAAAACCATACGTGATAGAGCGATTCCGAGACTGGATTCGGATTCAGCAACGACAAGCACATCGATACATCCAACGTAAAAGTTTGTAACTCAAGTTACCAACTTTTTACGGGACAACGATTTTCGAAATCTGCGCATTAGACTCCATCTTGTGTCAAATTTTGGTACCTCTAGCTTAAAATTTGAAGGGCTGGGAGCATTTTTTGAAGTTACAACCTAAATATATTTTACTGAGGTCTCCATGCAAAAACTTGACAACTTAAGTTGATAACTTATGCACGGTTGAAAATTGACAAATTGCGTTGGTAACTTAACTTACAAAGTTATTAGTTAATTTTTCTTTAAAAATCAGTGGTTGTAAGTCATACATACCAATGTAATGTCCGTAAAATATTGTTCATGCTAGTTGGCAAGTTAAGTTACCAACTTTCCTTATGGAACTGAAAGAGAACATTAGATGGTAACTAGAGTTACAACTCATATGTATTCATTTTATCCAAATTATAAGTTGAAATTGTGAATATATCTGTAAATCAATTTGGAATATAGACAACGATTTAAAAGTCGAAAAACCTTTATTTTGTCTACAGATTTCAAAAGTATTTATTAAATTTTTGTTTTTGGTTTTCTTGTTTTAACGAAAACAATACAAAAGTGATCATAACAAAAAACTACGATTTTCGAGTTACCAACTTTTACGTTGGACGTATCGACACCAAAAATGAGTATTTTTGTTTTGATTTGTTGTGCTTTTTTATGAAAACACCGTTTTCGACCTATTTTGAAGGCAGGGCACATATTTTCGATTTTAAAAGTTTTTGAGTTCTGTTGCTAACATCATTAGTAATTGTAAGAAAAAAAAAATTAGAGGTTCCGCAAACTTATAACTGAACACCATTCCAGAAAAACGAGTGTAAATAAAAATGTCTTTCCTATCATATATAAGTGATTTTTTTAGTGTAAACATTTAAAACATTGTGAATTTAATTTTGTTTTTTTATTTTCATTTATAGATTTGAAATTTTATAGCAAATTATTTAACATAACTAACGATTATATTTTTCAAAATAAGCTTTTGTCAAATTTATATGAGCGTTTACGTGGGGAATACAATAAAAATTTATTTTTATTATAATATTTTATATAACTTGTAACGCAACAATACATACATATTTCTTTTTTCAACTTCTTATTTAGAATTATCGATTAGAATTTTTAATATATTTCGAAGGGAAGGAAATTTAACGCAATAACTGATCTGTATTTATTATTTCTTTAGTAATATGGTGCATATTTATAACAGAATGACATAACTAATTTGCTAAAAAGTACTGCTATAAAGAAAGTTAACCTCCTGCGACTTTAGCATACAGTCAAGTAGAAGCTTAATCCAAGTTCTTCATTGCTCTTTCTTAACAAAGGTCTTTATCTCAATAATCATAATTTTTCATTATATAAAAATTGGGTGAATTCCGTACAGCAATGCAGCAGTACTGTATAGTAATAAGCGACGCAACGCTTTAATTGTTCCACAACCCTTGGGTTATATTTAATTCGAGTTTCATCTACGTTTTGGTAGGTTTGCAGTTATTGATTCTCTATTTCGTTGCATAACTTTTGCAAGATTTTAACTGCAGCCGTTAACTTTCACAAAAGGCGTTATCATGAATGAATATTCTCGAGAATTTCAGGGAAAATCATTGCAAAGTAAGGTTTTCGGCAGTAATTTGACTGGGTATATTATGACATTTGTTATAAGAATTCATTCTTAAGTTTTTGAACAGAAACTTCGAAGGGCGAATAAATAATACATATACTAGGGCTGTTCAAAAAAAAAAAATTTTCCGAATTTCCAAGATATACTTTGGCATCACGATCTACATCATGACAGAATATCCCAAAAAATTTTTCAGATTTTTAAATTCATATTTAAAGGTGGCTCAAAGCAGAAATATATTTTTATTATTTTTTTTTTAGCATTAATTATAAAATGTTGTCAAACAATTTGAAAAATTTGTTTTAGAGTACCTTAAAAACATTCATTTTGTTTGCTTTTTAATGAACTTTAAAACCTACGTTGTAATTTTGACAAAAAAAATTTTACACTTCTTAAAAAACGAAAAACTGCCCTAAGGAGGCGAAATTTTACGGTTTTTCAAAGAAAAAAGTCATCGTGCCTTAAACGAATTGAACATTTTTTAATTTACAAGATCTCATTCAAAAGAGCTCTTAAAAACCTTCAAGACCAGACATGTTAAGACTTTTTTGGGCCAGCAGGCTCGATGACATAACGTTTGAAACATAGTAATGCAGCCCTGGGAAGGGCAAAACGCTTTTTACTCAAGAGGAAGGCATCGTACAAAAAAGTGCCCATGGCATAAAATGCTTAAAACCATCCAAGGAACAAGTGTAAATTGTTTTTTTTTTTTTTTACTTAATTTTAGAAAAAAATTTTTTTCAACGTCATTTTTAATAAACTTTTCATTTTCTACATTGTAGATCGTGATGCCAAAGTATATCTTGGAAATTCGAAAAATTTTTTTTTTTTGAACAGCCCTAATATATACGCCAAATTTAAAACTTTTCTCAATACAATTTTTTGCCTTTCGTATTACATCAATATTTTTGAAATCCAAGAATTTCCAACTATACCGGTTTTTCTTAAAACCATATCCGGATCCGGATCCTCGACACTAGATCCGAGCGACAGTTTTTGATTCCATATTCTTTCTTATCATTTAAACCTTCATTAAATAAACTAGTTTTAAAAAAATAAATATGAAATATTACTAAGCTATACTTGAGACCAGACTTGGGGGTTCATTGAGCTTTTCACTAATATTTAATGAATACTTTGATAGTGAAACTTTTTCCACTACCACTAAATCTAATTAGAGATAGTGAAAATTTTCTCCATTAAATTTAGTGATAGTGGACATTTTTTCACTATGTAAAAATTCATTTGATGGTAATGGAAAATCATCAAATGATAGTGGAAAGTTTTTCACTATCATTAAAATTTAATGAAAATATCCAATAAAAATTGCACTAAATTTAGTGATAATGAAAATTTGTTTCATTGAATTTAATGAAACATTAGTGGAAATTTTCATTAAAGTTTCATTAAATTCAATGAAACAAAATTTTTCTATCACTTAATTTTATGATGCTCTAATGAGACTTCCAAAGAAAATTTTCATTAAAGTTTCATTAAATTCAATGAAACAAAATTTTACTATCACTAAATTTAATGAAGCTTCTAATGAAACATTAATGAAGATTTTCATTAAAGTTTCATTAAATTTAGTGATAGTGAAAATTTCCATTAAAGTTTCATTAAATTTAATGAAAGTGAAAATGTTTCATTAAATTTATTGCAACATTTATTGAAAATTTTCATTAAAGTTTCATTAAATTCAATGGAACAAATTTTCACTTTCAATAGATTTAGTGATAATGGAAAATTTGCCATTACCACTAAATCAATTTTTTGATAGTGAATGAATTTTCACTATCACTAAATTTAGTGGAAATATTATTTAAAACTTTTAACTAAATTTAGTGATAATGGAAATCTTTTTCATTACCACTTAATGAATTTTTTGATAGTGAAGGATTTTGCACTAACACTAAATAAATTCCTTGATAGTGAATATTTTTTCACTAGCACTAAGTGTAGTGAAAAATAAAATCTAATGCAAAACCCCCAAGTCTGCTTGAGACAAATTTATCAATGAAAATAGCATTGGTACTTCAACGTAACCCCGTCATCTTCTCATAAAGTGTGAAAGCTTGGAAATTTATTTGGTCGAACTCGTTGACCATCACCAATTTTGTAATTTTACTTTGCTTTGGTTGTTTTTAATGAAATTTAGATGTTTAAAATTCAATAAAAAGGACCAAGGCTGCATAATAGTTTTTTGGCGAAAATTGAAAGAAGACTGGAAAAAAATTGAAACAAAAAATTATCCCTGCTGGAAATGAAATTTCCATTCTCAAAGTTGCAAATGCTTCCTCTCGAGAAAGAAATATAGTCTCGAGAAAGAAATATACTCTCGAAAGGGAGTTTCTAAATGAATTCATGATAAATCTCATAATGTGAAGTACTTCCGCATACCTAACAGTCTCGAATTCACCTAAGAGTGAATATTTAGTCTGACATCTAGAGAACAACTGTATTGTTTTTAAATATGAACGTTTCACATTCGTTATCTGTTCCGAATGTATTTTATTATTATCATGTTACTATCAAAAACATTCTGATCTTGACCTTATTTTTTACAAATAACAAGTATGTACGTCACCCGGTAAAAATTAATTATATGTAATTTTTCTACAGTATTTAGTTTATTGTACATTTGTATGTATGTTTATGAAGTGTTTCATATTCATTTTTGTTATGAATAGATAACACTGCACAACAAATAATGGGTTTGTGATTGTTGCATGGTAGTTGTTTGTCAATTCCCAAGGAACTTATTGCGTAGAATCTGAGTCTGACGACAGAATTGGCCCATCAGTTTTAGATTTTGAGATATTTTAGGTTGAAAACCCGGACACGGTTATTTTTTAAGGTTAGATGCTGACTCCACAAAACTGTTCTTTACTTAATTCATTACGTTCTCTTAAAAATTAACTCTTGGAAATCGACCATAACTTTTGAAGAAAGCATCGTTCTACACTTTTTAGGTGCTAATTTTGAAGAGAAAGATTAACGCTACGTGAAGAATTTAGTAAAAAATAATGCGCAGTCTGCATCAAACTTCAAAAAAATTCGTGTTCGTGCTTTTAACCTCAAATATCTAAAAATTTAGACCTGATGGGCCAATTCTGACCTCGGACTTGGATTCTACAAAAAAAGTTCCTTGAGAAATTACTTTCAACTGCCCTGCAACAAAATCATTGTTGTGCTGTGTAATCATGTGTATATGATGTACGCGACATTTTAGAGACGACTTTTTATGGAACATAATGAAAAGAATGATTAAAGTGCGAAGTCACACGAAAGGCATATGGATGGCGGGCAAACTAGTTTTTTTTTACTCCCTTTTAGATTTTGGGTGCTGCTTGGTTACAAGACGGGCACGTGAATGCCATTCAGATTTTCACGTTTTCATTTTTTCTTACTACTTAAATACAATTTCAGATTGATTTGAGACACATCTTTGTGCTCGCCATTCACTTGCCCTTAGTTTGCCATGAGCTTTAAAGACAATTGCATAATTTTTCAGAGCATCTTTATGTTTGTTGTCTTGAGATATAGAGAGATTTTAGAATTCAAACATTTGAAAACTAAGTTTAATGTTAGTGTGTTAAATAAATGCTTATCTTTGTTCAGTTTGCGGTCGCTTGAAATACGCGCAATACTTTTGCAAATCATTTTCAAATTATATTTATGCAATTTAATGTTTTTTTTATAAAATGCTTATTTTTACATTTTGTTAATGCAAATAGTTTATTTACTGTGCTGTTTATTATTTAAGCGCAAAAAAATCAGAACATAACAGTAAAGAAATTAACAAAAATGAGTGATTCAAGTGAAGCTTCTTTATAAAAGCATTGTATTGTCTTTTTCATAATTTTTGTTTTTTTTTTTTCCAAATGTCTTGCATGTTTGTGTGTATTTGGCTTAGTTGGTAAATATGTATTAAGCTTCACTATTTTCAATTTTATTCATAATATATATGTAATTCAATAATTTCCATTATTTAGGTATCTACAAAATTTTAGATTTTCTTATCTTTTAAACATTTTTTAACTTATTTTTTATTAAATTTTTTTATGAATTGCAACTCATAAACAATACTAGTCGAACGTGCGCCAAAAATTAACATACATATTTAAACTTTATCAGATTTTTAGCACATATATTTATATTTCGGTATTCCACACCGAAACTAGATATTTAAATTTGTCTGCGTATGCATTTAGTTTCTTAGTTAGATTACCATAACCCTAATATGTGAGTTCACGTGCATTTTGGATTTACATACCAACTCCTATACCTCGTTATATATTACCTGTAAAAGACAAAAAATAAGTGTGATTAAAGTGTGAGTTTAATAAAAGTTATATTTGATTAAAAGCTGATTTCACAATATTCAGTTAAAAGTTCGCATAAGCATAAAACCCAAGTAGCGCACTGTCGTTGTAAAGTAAAAATCTAAAATCTATAATTGTTTTTATCAAAAAAAAAAAGCAAACCGCATTGAAAACTCTTAAACTCTTAAAACTTGGTAGTTTTGCATACTTTTTAAAACGTTTGAGTTCCGCTCCAAATCTCATTCCGTGTGAAAGTGGGATTTAGAACATAGCGGAATATAATCTTTAGGTCTCATCTACTAAAGAACAGAAATCATTTATTAAAAGCTGTCCATGTGTTTTCATAAATTTAAAAATTTTTTTAAATACAATAAATGTTAACTTTTCGATAATATTTTTGATAACTTTGGAGTGATACAATATAAAATAAAAAAAAAAATTTACAAAATTGGCAGTTGTATCAAATTCTCAACATTTGAAAAAAAAATAATAATAATGACCAAAAACGAAAGTATAATTTTCCACAGAACTAATGGAATCTTTAGAATAACTTAATTTTTTTTTAAATCGATTTAAGCTTTTTCCCTTTTTATCAACTGATTTAATAATGTTAATACGTTTTTCCTGCAAAACATTCAATGTTTGATGAAATTGTAACTACACAAACTTAATACTTTAATTTTAGTTTAATATTCTCCATTGTAAAAACTAAACATTAGCAAACTTTCTATTAAAACAAAAAAAATAACCTAGTTAAACATTGTGAAACCGGCCAGAAATTATAGAAAAAATAATACAAGAAAATTTTTTTTTAAATCAATAATTACATCCTTATTTTATTTGAAAGTGAACAACATTTGTACGGACAATATATAGAAAGATTATAATCAAGAACCATAAGTTTAGCTACTAAAGTAACAGGTTAAATAATAATATACATTTTAAATTGAAACTTTTAAATGTTTTCATAATTTACATAAATAAAATGTAAAAAAGTATAACATTAAAAAATAAACAAAGTCAAACTTAAATATCGATTTCCAATTCAGACACTTTTCTTAATTAACTCTAATTCTAACAATCAAAGTAAAAAATAAGAAAACAATTAATTAGGAAAAGTACAAGTTAATTTGTACGAGTGTTTTTTTTTTTGCGTATATTTTAAAAAACACAAAATAATTTACAAAAAAAAAAGTAATTTTTTATGCAATAATTAAACTTAAAAATATGAGTTTTTTTTTATGTTCGACTGCAATTTTTCTATGTAAAAAATACATGTGTAATGGAATGTTCACAATATTGAAAACCTGCATAATTTCTGGCTTATTGCACTTAAATAAATGCAATAAAAAATTCTCTAAATAAATCAATATTTAGATTTGTCTAGCCAGAACTTTCACAGAGAATTTAATTTTAGCAAAATATACTAAATTTAAGCATTATAATACAAACAAATATACATAAATAATAATAAAAAAAATATATAAACACTTAAAAAGAGAGCTTAGCTTGCATTCGAACGAAATAAATTTGTGTACAAAATATAATCCATTCTTTGCTCTACATAACACGTTGAAACGTTGCTTTATTTTGTCTGGTTGTTTGCTTTTATTTGCCATTTGCTCTCTTACCAGACGTTACGAATGGTCCAACATAGTTGCTAGGGAAAAGACCAGATAAACCATTTATTTCACCACGCCACCACTCAGGCTCATCACGACCAAGCACACTTATAATATCGTCTTTTTCAAATGATAATTCATCATCGTTTTGCGCCTTATACGGATATAAAGCAATGACTTTGTCTTTGGGTACGAGCGGAAATAAAATAAATTAAATTTAATTAATCAATGGTAAATTTGAAAAATACAAATAGGTAATTACCTAAAATTTGTTCCGTCATTTCTATTCGACTACCGGATACTGGTGTATTTCGTCCACTATTGCGACCTCCTTGTAAAACTTTTACATAAGTAGCTGGAAACCACCCAATCTGACGACGACGTCCTTTTGCCTGCAATTCACCCTCCCACCAGCCAGAATCGGTCTTTTTACGAATCATTATGAGTTGACCACGTGTTAGAGATAATTGTTCTGGACTTGTAGCTTCATAAGGTGCAATAACTTGTGCTATTTCAGAACGCTTAGCACGCATGCCCTGTGCAATATTAATGAAAAAAAAAAATGAATATATGAAATTTTTATTTAATTACAAATATATAAATAAATCCTACAAAAGATCTTGTTAAGACCTTGCTTAAGCTACTAACGAAGCTTCTGGCTCTCTAAGACTAGTTTTGGAGTCCATTTTTTGAAGAAGAAAATTCTACTCCCTTATGACTTAAGGCCGATAATGGATTTTTTCCCCTTTTGTGTAAAAAATTTTACTTGCAAAAGTGCATTATGGAGGACACTCAGACCTCCACTAAAAAGTATGGAATTTCCATTCTCAAAGTACGTATTCGCGATTGCCAAAAGCTCGCACTCGGGAAAGGGATATAAGCATTCGCGAGAAATTTCTAGATAAATTCATGATAAAGCCGATTATTAACTTTTTTAAATTGGTATTACCAATTGCAACTCACTGTATCGTATACACCCTGCATCGATTTTTTCTCAGATTTTATATAAAGTATCATTTATGTGAAATAATTGTGCTTTGTGAATAAATATGGTTTTTTGGAGATAGTTCCTTTTTACACAGTAATTATTGTGTTTTTATTTCCGCTGAGTTATTGAAGGTTTGAACAATCACCTAATTTGCTAGTAGTGTACGATAATTCTTTCGTTTGTTGGAGCGGTAACTGCGGAACTTTGTTCGTAAAATGACTGCATATTGTTTTGAAACATAACAAGTATTATTTTCAAATATTGATTAAGAGCAGAAAGTATCAGTTTCAGGTTGCATAAGGTTTAGCCGGGGTCTCAAAGAAACTTGACTATAAGAACACTTCAAATGTTCCACCTAAGATTAACCCACTTCTATATAAAGAACTCTTAATTTAAGCTTATATAATATATAACAAATATATGCAACATTTTATAATATGTTAAGTAATTGTATGTTAGTATAACACTAATTTGACAAAACAAAAATGAAAGTCATTAAGTATCTCGCTTCATTCAGAAAGTTACCCAGATTTTTTTTTCTTATTTAATTATGCCAAGCAAAGTTAAGATAATTATGAAATTTTTGATTTTATTTTAAGAATTCTAGTACTTTCTCAGCGAAGGGAGATTCTTTACGAAATAAATTTTAACTTATTTAATTACAGGAGTCATGGATGAGGTACGTGACATTGGTCGACTATATGATTCCGACTGTTCGGCGTTTTTGGATTGCGTATTTATCTGGGATACTTCTGTGTCGAGGTCTTCTAGTGTTCTTGATTCCTCAGTAGCAGCAGCAACATCGATTTCTTTCTCAGCTATTGAGTTAATTTGCGATTCTATTGGTTCTTTTTCTTTAATTTCTGTGGTAGTAGTTGTAATAGCTGTTTCGAACGGTTGAGCGTTTCCATTGACGTTATTGTCCTGTTTAAAAGGTAAATGATGCAAAAGATTTTATTAGAATGAGGGAGGAAAAGCTGCCGGCATCATGTTAGTTTATATTAAAAGCTCTTGGTGTCAACACAAAATGGTAAAAATTCAGTTTAATTATTTTTTTTTACTGATTATGTTAGCACCAAGTAAACTAGCATATTAATAGGAAATAAATGAGTGCTATCAATGAAAATGACATATAATTAGACATTGACTTATAACTTGAAATTACAAAATCAAATAAATTTAATACCATTGATATTGCATCTACAGTAGCTGTTGTTGCTGCTGCAGTTGCATTGCTACCAACATCAGCTTTTTGCACATAATTCGATGGAAACATTCCTGTGCGATTGCCGATTGTACCCGTCCACCATTCACCCTCTTTCTTTATCACCATCACCATTTCGCCGGCGCCAAAGCTTAAATCACCTGATTCATTAGACTCATAAGGATACGCAGCAATGTAATATTCAACATCACCATTATAAGCTTCAGTTAAAGCTTCGGTTGAAACTTCAGTCTCCACTGTGGTGTTTTCACTAAAAGCACACAAGTCAGCTTTAAGATTATTGAGATTCATGAAATTATAGCAAACCTATACAATCGATCATTGTCATTGAAAGAATCCTGTGCAGTGCTGTAGTTAGATATTGTTGATTGAGTTACAACAGCTGGGGCATCTACCGTCGCTGATGTGTATTCCTCTTCCATTTTTTCGACATATGTTTCCGGAAACCAACCTGTATGACCATTTATTTCGCCAGCTAACCAACCGGGCTCAGCATTCTGCTCCAAGGGTACAAAAATTATATCACCTGGAGCAAATGTAATCTCATCAGCATTTCGTGCACTAAATTCATAAATTGCACGGTATTTAACAAAGCCCTCTGGCGCTGGACCAGATGTATCAAGCGTTTCCACCACAGCATCACCACCAACAACACCTACAGATGGTGCAACAGTTGGTTCATTATCGAAATTAGCAGCGCGGTCCACTGATGTGCCCCAGGCAGAAGAAGAAACAGCTGAATCCCAGGCTGACGTAACAGCAGAGACATTCTCATTCTTTTTATTGTATTTAAGTTCGAGCACTTGTGTTCGTTGTTTATCATAGTCGGTGTACAATTCCTCGCATTTCCTTATTAAGTCTGAAAGCTCACCTTTTACCTCGGCCATTTGCGAATCATTAGAGTTGATGTCTTCATTTTTACCTTCGATTTCTTTGCGTATATTTTCATTTTTGGCTTTGAGTTGGTTAATTATGAGCTGGAATTATAATAAAAAAAAAACATTTATGTACCGAAAGTAAGTAATAATCTTTGAAATCATACCTGTTTATTGGCAAAAGCAGCAGTCAATTGCTCTTGCTGTGCAACATCGGTCGAACCACCAGCAGCTTTAACTTTAGCATCCCATTTTCCACGCTCCTGTGTTAGTTGCAATAACTTTGCATTTTGCTCTTTAATTCGCGCTTTCAATTGGGACATTTCTGACATGGAAGTGTCTCTTTGTGAACGCATCCCATCGATTACAGACTTAACATTTGTAACCCCTGCACGTGTATCACAAATTTTTTGCGATAAATCTTTAATCTGTAAATATTTATTTCTCATTTATTTCAAAATTGCCATTTTGAATAAAAAAAAAAAAACTAAAATTTAGAAATCCTAGCAAATTAACAATTCTAGTCCATTTTATTTGAAACATATAAATAACTAAAAAAGGCGGTAGGAAATAGCGCCCATATCACCAACTACGATATGAAATAAGGCCCACAAAACTACAAAATAAATTTCACAATTTTAAGCGAAAAAACGAACAAAGCCCAGATTATTTTCATATACTTACATAAATATGGGCGATAATCGATTGGAAATAACGCCCGCAAATCATTTATATCAATATAATGTGGGCGTAATTTGTTTTTTTTTTTATTTTGTTTTTATTTTATATTTCTAATATGAACTATCGCCCAAAATAAAATCCAGACAAGCCCATATTTTTAACGAAATAAAGCCCACACTTTTGGAGTTGTTTCTAAAATGATTATGGCATTATTTCATATATGTAAATGAATTGGTTTTTTTTTTTTTTTAATTTTGGGCTTTGTTTCTATTTTTTGTGGGCTTTATTTCATTTCAATGAATAGGCGTTACTTCGTTGGGAGTTATTTCTTACCGCCATAAATATAGGCATGTTTATTAGTAATTTATTTTTAAAACCCAAGTTTGTAAAACATACTTTTTCATTCAAAGTACTAAGTTCAACGTTAAGCTGTGTATTATGTGCCTTTTGCTTTAGCACACGCTCCTGTTCACGCTGCTTCTGTGCATTTATTTCGGCGATACGTGCCTGTTCCCATTCTTGTTGACGTTGCTTTTCCAATTCTCTGTAGTAGAAACAATAAATAAAATATGTGTATGTGTATAACATTGTAAATGCACCATTATTTAGATATTGAGCCTTATAATAAATAAATAGTAGGGTGGCTTAAAAATTAAAGTTGCTCGGATTTTCGTTCCCAGGGAACCAAAAGTGTCCTTTTGAATTAAATAAGTAGCATTTAAATTTTTTTCATTCCAAAGAAGATTTAATGTATCCCAAAGCATTTGAAAAACCGAAAAGTGCTATAAAATATGGAAGTTTTTTATTTCAAAACTTAAAATATACAACTTTTTATGACTAGAGTTCGCCTTGTGGCCGAAATTCAACCATTTCGATTTGACATAGAGCAAACAGTTTTTATACCCTTCCTTGGTCAATTAAACACAAACGGCTTTAAATATTCTTCCTCAGGGATCAGGTTATCTGCATGCATAAAAATGGGTGCAGCAATAGCTTGCATTAGCGTGCTTTCCATTTAGAGGCGTGTAACTCCTACTAAAGTATTGGCCCTATGCTCCTCCTAGGAGTTAAAGGAGAATACATACATACAACTCCTACTAAAGAGGAAAAAATTTTTGATATACTTCCGTCCTGTTCATTTTATCCCCATATCAAAATTCATAGCGATCAATGCCGTGATAATGGTCATTTTATCTTTCCTTAGAGCTAACTCTATCTCTATACCAAATTTCATAAAAATCGATGCAGTGGTTTGACCGTTAGTGCTTTTTTTTTTTACTTACGGGCGTGACATCGCCCACTAAAAAAAATAATGGTCATTTTATCGTTCCTTAGTACTAACCCTTTTTCGAAATAAAGGAAATAAAGCCAAAAATTAACTAAGAAATAACGCCAGAAAAGTAGTTATTTCCTATGGCATTATTTGCGGAAACCGGTAAATTCGAATCTGCAATTAATTTCTCCGTATGTTCTGTAGTTTCTAGTTATTTTACATTTAAGGTGGAACGTAAAGATGCGAAATTGAATGGCCAATATCTCCAAAATTACAGAACATACGGAGAAATAGATTGCAGATTTGAGTTTAGCAGCTCAAAAGCCATACAAAAATTTAACACTTTTAATTTTGGAATAAAATTTTCGGTTTTTAAATGCTTCGAGCAACTTTCACTTTTAAACCACCCTACTATTTATTTATTATAAGGGCCAAATATCTAAATAATGGTGCATATATCTATATATTTTATTAAAACCCATTAAACATACTTTCTAGCCGCCTCTTTCGCATCAAGTTCACGCTTTCGTTGTTCCTCTTTTTCCATTTCGAATTCTCGCTGTTTTTGTAACTGACGCTCCAACTCTTCCTGTTGCTTTCTTTCCGCTTCTAAACGTGCCTTTTCACGTTTATCTGCTTCTTCGCGTTCCTTACGTTCGCGTTCTTCCTTTTCTTTGCGTTGCTGATCCTGCAACAATTTACGCCTCCTATCTAATTCTGCTTGACCCTTGTCAAAGTTTTCCTTGCGTTTATCTTCAAAGGAGGCTTGAGGTAAAATTTAAAATCAAAAATTATTATTATTACACATTACAAATATAATAAAGAAAATCCGCGGATTAATTACTTTGTGGAAGCCCAGCTAATGGGTCTGCGTCGATTGCACCTTGCGATGAGATTGAAGCATGCCGTGATGATGATATCGAACCGGTTCTTGAACCAGCACCACCACCAACAACTGAGCTTGGCCGTGACTTGACCTTGCGAAAACTTGGTGGTATCCAGTCAGGTGGCAATGTTACTGGTATTTTTTCATTATTCATTGCCTTGTCGCACAAAAACATTGCCAAGATGAATTCGTCACAACTAAGACGACCATCGGAATCTAAATCGGAAAGTGTCCAAATTTGTGCTAATGTAGCATGCGGTAATTTACTCTGCACCAGAATGCCACGCGCCTGCACACCTGTCAAATAACCCGACATCGAACGATCTGCTGCATTGAAGACTTGTGTGTATTTAAGTTTTGCTGGGCCCTTTATAGCCCATTCAACTTGTCTACAAAATGTAAAAAACACACATTTGGTTAATCAAAAAGAAAAGCAACCAACTCAAAAAAATACATACGGCGATTCAATTGATGGTGCACGCTCCGATATTGACATATGACGACTAGGCGGATTACTTTGCGGTGGAGTTGGTGTAGCTGGTACTGCAGCGATTTTAGCTAAAGCAGCATCTCCACTAGGTGGCGAAATGACTTTATTAACAGGTGGTGGTAAAACTGGCACTGATGTGGCACCCACAGCCATTGGCATTATGATACCTGGTTGTCCTCCAGCTACAGGCAAAACACCAGCAACAGGGTTCGGCAGCATACCAGGTATTACTGTTGTTGCTGGTATTGGCACCATGCCTGGCAACGGGACTCCAGCTGTTAAAGGAGGCATCTGCTGAAGTGGTACACCAGCTGGTTGTATAGTTTGGGGTATTACACCAGGTAATGTGCCAGGCACAGTTGCTGTTGTACCGGCAGCTAATGGCACCATTCCAGGAAGTTTCACTGCACCAGGCAACGATTTTAATGGATCTAATGGGCTAAGACTACCGGTACCCGTTGGTGTCATTAGTGGTGTTCCTGCTGTTGGACAAAGCGAAGCCAAAAGTGTTACTGGTAGCACCTTTGGTACCTCCATGCCACGCAATTTGAGATTTATTAGCTTGCATGCAATGCTAAATTCATTTATATTCATCTTGCCATCAGAGTCAGTATCAGCGAGTGCCCTATACATTTAAAGATAAGAAAGTGAATCGAAAAATATACAATAGACATTTCAACACAATGAATCACTTTAGAAACATCAGAAAATTATGTTTATAATAACAAACAAACAATAATAAAATACGCGCCGTTTTCTTATCTGCAATGTTTGTGAGATTTCTTTTAATTGGAAAGAAATACGAGTAATATGCTACAGAAATATTTATAAGCAAAACTGATAAAGAACCTCATTAACAATGCGTGTTTTAGATTTGGGAAAGTTTTGAACCCTTTGTTATAAAACAAAAAAAAAAACCTCCAGAGAATTGACATTTTTACCTAGAAAATAAGTCAAAATTCTATGGCATTCTATTCCAAAACAATGCATTTCTCAAAAATTTTTGAGTTCTTTGGGTAGTATCCTTTTAGCAAAATTGCAATAAACGACATAAAATTAGAAAAATCAGCAACAGAGGAAATTAGGCCATAAGCCATTCATTATCATTATTAACAATAACTTACAATTTACTTTTAAGGTGTGAATTCCAAAAACGTGACACATTTTCCCATACCTAATATGGTGTTTTTTCAAAAACGCTTTCATGCACGGAGAAAAATCAGTGCCATAATTTTAACTCCACTCGGGTAGTAAAAAGGTTTAAGTAATTGATTATTCAAACATAAATTACCTTACATATAAACTATTTGATAGTTCCATTAAGTAATACATATTTGCAAATGAAATATAGTGAAATAATAAAGTAATATTTATTCTAAACTGCCTACATTTTCGTATAACTAGAGTAAATTATGCTTTTAGCCAGAAAAATGTATAACCAATTTTACTTTATAATTCTAGTAATAATTATTTTATTTTTTTCACCAACTCGCTCGCGGTGAAAAATTTGTCTCTCTCAAGTATTAAACAAATTAAAGTAATTAACACTAAATTTCAAATATAAATTACCTAACGTATGAAACATTTGATGGTTCCGTAAAGAAATATTTACAGATAAAATAAACAGCCATGTTTTCAATTCCGATTTCGATCGGAATAAAAATATTAATATTTGGACACATATTTGCTTAATATAACATATTGTATACCCCTTCATCATATGGGGTCAGTGGTGTAGAGGTCTAGGCATGCAAGAACGCCGAAGGATAGTTTTAAGTTTGACAAAAAACGGATCCAAAATCTGAGGATACAGAAAATTTTGTGCATCTTTGTAGATCAAAAAATATAAACCAAAAAGTCATAGCTGAATAACAGTCATTATTGAAATATCCTTGAATACTGAACCGGGATTCGATCGCAAAATCAAAGAGAAACAAGTTAAGTCTGTCTGACACTGTCGCCAAAAAAGCGATTCTTGGCCTCCCGTTTTGTTCACGTTAAATTCGAATCCTAACATAGAACATATCAGGATTTTGAGATATCATAATTTAAAAGTTTAAAAAACCCTATTTTGCAGTCAGCATGAAAAAGGACCGGAATGGTATATTTTTTTTCAATGATACCGTATAGCCATAATGTTTGAAGAGGACTTACCCTTTAACTTATCTATTGGATCCGTACTTTTCAAGTTATCAACCATTGAACTAAAGCTATGTAGTTATCTCCATGCCATACATATTTGTATAGAGTTAAAGCAATTTAACTTGTTGTTGGGTTGCTATCGGAAAATTCTCATTGCTGATGGCAATTGAACCAGTCAGTAGCAGTTGCAGGTGAGTGGAGTATGACTTATTTTTTTCCAAAAACTTGAGCAAAGTAAAATGGTGCCAAATGTGAAATGTTGCAAAATGATGACAAAAAGGTGAAGCATACATTTTTTGCTCAGTTCCGAACGTTACTTTTAGAGAACATATTTTTGGCTTGAGTTTACTTTAGCGACACCCAATACTTTTTTATTACGTTTCATTAACCTTTAAGTTCTAAAAAAAAGTATGTTATCAAATCTAGTATCAGATATATAGCCATCGGAAGAATTGGATACAGCTTTTGCAAAATCCAGTATAAATTGGGACCCTTAAGTCAGAGGTCGGCAAGTAGTTTTAGGTGGGGTCCGGACACTATTGAAAATTTAATCCAAACACCCAAAATTAATTCCCTGTTCGGATTAACGAAGAGTTTGATTTAAAGTATGTGTGCTGTATTATACAATATATAGTACGGTATATTTAAATGGACTTTTGACAAAAGAACCAACCTAGATAAGACAATTTTTCAGGATTTTAGTCATAAAAACAAAATTTAAATTATAATTTATATATATAATTATAATAAATTGTTGTCAATTAAAAAAATCAAATAGTTTGATAGCTGACAATTCCAGGTTAGGAAAAATGTATTAAGAGAGAAGATTTAACGCTACCTCAATTTAATTCAGAAATATTTTTGAGAAGCAGGTGGGCAGTTTTTCAAGTTAGATTCTTTTGTCAAAATGCCACAGATTTGTACTCAAAAATCAATGCGAGAAATCACATTTGCGGTCCTGACCCAGTTTTATAAAGTACACGCATTGTCTTCAAGGTGGGAGGCCGTTAGTCTTGAGGATATTGAACCTTAAAAAAAACCATTTTGAAAATGAAGTTTTACAAACAATGTGGAGCCCATTCCAAAATTCTTCGACGGATGCAGTTCTATATGTTTGCAAGGAAGTGTCTTTTTGCAAGTCTATTGTCTACATTTGGAGTAATGGCTTTGAAAGAGCGAACAACTTCGCAGCCCAACAGTCCATTCTGCAGTTGGAAAAACTTCAAAAGGATTTTAAGAATCACGACAAATTTTCAATTTCTCGTAAGATCTCACATAAGATTTTAAAAAACTGCAATGTCTCTTTCAGAAATATTTAAACGTTTACATATTCAATATTTTTTAATAATTTGTTCAAGTAACTTAAACTTTTAAATATTTTTTGACGGTCAAGCTTTTCGCGGTCCGGGCTTGGACCGCGGTCTGCCAGTTGCCGATGGTCCTAGATGGTTTGGAAAAATATTGGTCCCATATGAAAGATATGTTAACGAGCTTGATGGGCAGAAGTTTTTAATCTGTTCAACGGTTTATGGGATGGATATGAAGAATTCTTGAAATTTGGAACTTTTTTTTAGAAAGAACTGTTATATTTTCCAAAAAATATGTTATTAACTTCTAGTTTTGTTAACATAATAAGGAAACATGATTTGTTCCTTTTATCTGCCACTACATTTGTACCTGAATTTGCTTCAGTAATGGGTAATTCTTCGAAAAATGTGGAAAAATAGTTTTTCTTGTCCTCAATTATTTTTTATATTTTTTTCTTAATTGGAGGTTTAAAAAAAGCTAAAATTGAAAAACTACAGTTAACTTGAAAGGAGAATGTCAGCCAGAAGAATTCAAAATTTTGTAAAAATAATCATATCACAAGGAAAATAGCAAACAATTTTAAAAAAGTTGAAACTTGTGGATACGAATATAAAAAAAAAAATGTCAAGAGAATGTCACTCAACCGTGCTTTTTACAAAATTTTTTAACGTTTTTTAAAAAAATGCATTAACACTGAAAGAGCTGAGAAAGAATGAAATCTCCTCTTTTCCTTCACTTTCAGTTCTCTTTTCACTCAATATATAAAACATTTGCAACTTACTTAGAAAAAAAGAGCGGAGAATAGTCTAGAATGAGGACCAACTTCCATTTATGCCAATTCAATGTAAATAAATTTTTTTCGAAGAATTAATACCGGAAAACAGTAACTGCATACATTTATCTTAGAATAAACTGTAATATGCAAAACGAGCAAATTTAGTGCACTAACAAGCGGTTTGGGACAGGTAGGAGAATGAGTTTTTTCGCTTTATGCTATAGTTTCATAGTAAACAGTTCCTTTTTTTTATTTTAAGCTGGGATATCGATTGATACATTTTTGAAGAATCAAAATGGAACCAAGAAACGAAATGATCTTAAAATAAGTTATTCAAAATCTTATAAGCTTAAATAAATGTGCGCACTTCAATCGTATTACCTTTATCTTCATTATTCACTAAAGTGCACAAATTAACAAATTCTTGGTATCAGCTATTTTGCTGTTAAATAGTTGAAATTTTAACTTGTCAGCACTATTGAAATGTCAATTAAAATAAGTGGCGTTTGCCAATGTCAAATATGTACTAAGTTCGATTGCGTTAAAGTTGGGTCGGCCCACGCTATCAAAATAACCACTTTTGCACTTTCGAGCAACGATATCTCGAAATCCTGACTTGATTGACTGACTGATTTGACTTGTCGATTTTTTATTTTTTATTCTATGGGGAAAGATAGAAACATCTTCTTTGTGTAGAATTTCTTAAGCTTAATAGCCTTATCATGTATGACGAACGAATCGTTTTACTGATTTTCAACTGCTTATATCCTCCAAGTTAAAACATGATTTGAAATTTATGCTTACAAACTTTATTCTTTGGACTAAAATGAACGCTTAGGTCATAGTAAGTTCTTAATAAAAAGTTTTAATAAGTTGATATTAATCAGTGAAAATCAGTCACTTTATTCGTTCGTCATACATGATAAGGCTATTAATTTTTGGCAACTATTTACCTAGTCGAGTTTTCGATATACATACTCGATGTAATAAAAACCAAAATGTATGGTTATTTCTAAAAATGAAAAAAATTAAATGTAACGTACTTTTTCAGGATATGCTAAGCATCAATTTAAAAAAACCTTTGCACAAAATACAGCTTGATCGAAATTTATTTCAAAGTTTAATGAAAAAAATCATTATTGTTATAATCACAAAAATGGGTTTATGGTGTCTTTTAATTTCCATGGAGCGTATGTTTGTACATACAGTTTACAGTAAAGTTTTTTTAGTGACTATAAAACTTTACAATTAAATAAAGGATAAGTAAGGTAAAAAATAAACCGAAAACAAATATTCTTTTATGAAGGTCATGTGCTTTATTTAAGAATAAGTTGAATCAATATCAGGGCTGACATATTTTGCCCAGCCCAAAAAAACCCCCCCGGGTTTTATTGGATTTTACCCACCTAAAAAAACTCGCAATTTTCGGGTTTTTTTGGGTTTTATTGGGTTTTTAAAAAAAAAAATCATTCAGTTGGCTTTTTTACAATAACAAATTACTTCATATCAGGAGTATTCAAAAACGAAACGCGTGGAAATAGTTTTCAGAAAAAAGAGGTAGAAAAAATAAAAGTCAGAAAACAACTTTTATTATATTTCTCAGTAAAAAGCTATTACTATTGCATTGCAAGATTTTTTTTTTTGCCAACAATATACCATTTTCTGTCGTCGAAAAGAACATTACAAAACAAATATTTGAAGCACTTCGACCAGGTTATAAGCCTCCGAATAGAAAGCAGCTCGCCGGATCTCTTTTGGATGAAATATCAGATGAGGTCGATGAAAAAATGGTTCACGATTTAGAAAATGCGTGCAATACATTGTTAGTAGACGGATTGTCAAGTGTTCGAAACGATCCCATAATTGCTCACAGTATGCATACAGGTCCAAACTCGTATCTTTTAAATGCAGTTGATTGTGGATCAGAAAAAAAACTGCAAAAAGGGTTTCGAATTAGCAAGAGATGTCATTCTTGAAACAAAACATAAACATAAGCAAGAGGTTTTTGCGGTTTGCACTGACAACGAAAACAAAATGAAGATGTTCCGAATATATTGACGTATGGGTGCTCTGCGCATTATCTAAATCTTTTAGAATCTGTGGTAACTCCAAAAAATGTTTTAAAACAGATTGTGGAAGTCCATAAATATTTTTGAAACCATCACCAGCCATATGGGTGGCTTATTGATTTAGAAAATGCGTGCAATACATTGTTAGTAGACGGATTGTCAAGTGTTCGAAACGATCCCATAATTGCTCACAGTATGCATACAGGTCCAAACTCGTATCTTTTAAATGCAGTTGATTGTGGATCAGAAAAAAAACTGCAAAAAGGGTTTCGAATTAGCAAGAGATGTCATTCTTGAAACAAAACATAAACATAAGCAAGAGGTTTTTGCGGTTTGCACTGACAACGAAAACAAAATGAAGATGTTCCAGATATATTGACGTATGGGTGCTCTGCGCATTATCTAAATCTTTTAGAATCTGTGGTAACTCCAAAAAATGTTTTAAAACAGATTGTGGAAGTCCATAAATATTTTTGAAACCATCACCAGCCATATGGGTGGCTTATTGAAAAAAAAAGGGCTGATGCACCAAATACCAAATGATACAAGATGGAATTCACAAAAAGAGTGTGCACGTACATTTATTTAATTTTATCATAAGTACAATGAAATTAGAATTGAGAATTGTATTGATGTTTCAAGAAATAACATTTTATTAACTATTGGTTTCTATTCAGAGGCAAACAATTTATACAAACAGTTAACTATAGTTGGAAACTCTTTGGATTTGTTGCAGAGCAACACATCAACCATTTCAAAATCGGTGGATATCTGGTTAGATCTCCTTGAATCCTCAGATCTAACTAATGAAGCCATTTTACCTTTTCATTTTCTTGCCTACATCACTGATCCTATATATAGAGACCGAAGATTAAGTTCCGAGCAAGAGCTGCCAGCTGAAATTGGTTAAGTACACGTTATCCTGAATTCCATACAATTTTGTTAAACTTTCCACCAAACATGTTTAAAGATGTTATTAAAAAATTTGCTGCATCCAAATGGTGTCAGATAATGGAGATGAAAACTGCAAAACAAAACAACATACCAGCTGGATTTTGCGAATTATTCAAAAAATTGCATTCGTGCACTTCAAGCTCTGCAGGAATTAAACGAATTTTTTCTACATATCGATACATCCAACGTCAAAGTTTGTAACTCAAGTTACCAACTTTTTACGGGACAATGATTTTCGAAATCTGCGTATTAGACTCTATCTTGTGTCAAATTTTGGTATCTCTAGCTTGAAATTTTAAGGACTGGGAGCAATTTTTGAAGTGAAAACCTAAGTATATTTTAATGAGGTTTCCATGCAAAAACTTGGCAACTTAAGTTGTTAACTTATGCACGGGACAAAAATGACAAATTGCGTTGGTAACTTAACTTACAAAGTTATTAGTTAATTTTTCATTAAAAATCAGTGGTTGTAAGTCCTACATACCAACGTAATGTCCGTAAACTATTTTTTAATGGTAGTTGGCAAGTTAAGTTACCAACTTTTCTCATGGAACATTTGGTTGCTGAAAAGGAACATTAGTTGGTAACTAGAGTTACAACTCATATTTATTAATTTTTGTCCAAACTATAAGTTGAAACTGTAAATATCTCTGTAAATCAATTTGGAATAAAGACAACGATTTAAAAGTCGAAAAACCTTTATTTTGTCTACAGATCTCAAAAGTATTTATTAAATTTTTGTTTTTGGTTTTCTTGTTTTAACGAAAACAATACAAAAATGATCATAACTAAAAACTACTATTTTCGAGTTACCAATTTTTACGTTGGACGTATCGATATGGATTAATTTGGTCACCCATTCGAAATAGTCTTTGAACTGAAAAAGCTGCCAAGCTTGTAAAAGTCTATAGATTTCTTCGTGAAAATAATAATAAAGAATATTTTTGTAATATTTTATTATATTATTATTATTTGTTCTTTGAAATCAATTAAAAAAATAATTAAAACTTATTTTTGAAAGATTTGAAACTCTTTTTATCGAATATTAAAAAACCCAAAACCCAAAAAACCCAATGAAACCCAAAAAAACCCGGGTTTTTTTCAGCCAGTATTAAAGCAAAGAAATATTTTACTAAAAATATTAAGAGCTGCAGTTTGTACAACAATAACTACTTTCCAGAAAAACAAGTACATTAGTAATGTCAATTCACGCTCAAGTACAAATGCAACCTCATTTATATAAATGTTTTTATTGTAGCAGCATAAAAAACTTTATAAACACCATATAAAGTGTCCTTGGGAGGAAACTTAAGCAGTGAGTCATAAGTTACAAAAAGACAGTGAAGAGTTGCTTGTTTAATATTTTGAATGCATTGCGCTATAAAAGAAATGTATACCGGTAATTCAAAACAATGTTCAGATAACTTTAATTCTATTTGAATAGTAACATTCAGATTTTTAACATTTATTTACATTTTTTTGTGGATTAACCGCGATAAATATAGCAGATTTTACAATTTGGTGACTACATATTGATACCTTAGAGCGCTATAGTCCTATCTCCTTTTTTTGCGATTTTGCGATTTTTGCAGTTTTGGTATCATTGTGGGCTTCTTTACCGTGTGGAAAACAGTGTGATGTCAAAATACCTCTATAACACCAAAATATTTGAACATTAAGAAAAATCCTATCTCCAAACTGTAATTTTTTGAAGAGCGCTACTGTCCTATCTCCACTGAATATTCAAATAACTCACATTTTAAAAAAAAAAAATTCGTTTTTTCGTGTTTTCTTCGCGTTTTATGACTTTTTACGACATTTTATTAAACAAATTTTGTTACACCCAAGGGGAGACCCTTGTGTGTCGGAACCAAAAATGAAAAAAAAAAAAAAATTAATTTAGTTTTTTTCGTGTTTTATAAGCGTTTCATGACTTTTGACAACATTTTAGTGGAAAAATTCCATAAAATTTACTAAATGTCTCGTTTACTTAAATAGTAGTGCAATTCTATTTAAGGGCAGAAGTAATGACATACTATAAATTGGCTGGGATTTTATTAGAAATTAATAAAATTGGTTAAAAACATTAAATTATGTTAAAATATACTATAGGTAAAATTATTGCATGTATCATTATATCAAAATAGCAGCCAATTCTAAATAACCACTGTTTGAAATCTTTTTTTTTTTTGCATTTCCCAACAATTGAAAAAATGGAGATAGGACTCTAGCGCTCTAAGGTATCGATATCGTCGGGCTAAAACTACAGCATTTTTGTTGTTTTGAAAAAACTCTTACTTATGAGCTCGAAAAAACTTATCTTATTTCACAGAACTATTTCGAATTTTGTGAAACATGCAGAACTATTCCCAACGGACCCAGAACTCAAAAATACTTTCGGTTTTCGAAAATTCCGAAGCTGATTCCACATGAAACGAGTACTCATGTGATCACAATCCAGTGATCGAACTCTTAAGAAATAACAACAAAGTAAATACATAAAATAATAGACATCATAATTGACTGGTGCGTCACCTAAGTGTGCATGAAGCTATTGCGATAATCATCGTTTGTTCTAACGCCAGCTGAAGGTTAAGTGTTTGAAAAATACTTATTTGAGATAAATCTTTAAAAACAGTGGACATTCTGGTATTTGCACGATCTAGACGATCAAAATTCTTTATTTGCTTATAACGATGCAAATATATGAGGAAAAATTATTAATTTTAAAATTTTTAACATATTTTGTTTAGAGGTTGACAATATATTTTTATTTTTTTCTTCGCTAATTAGTTTAAGGGATAGAACTTTGGAAAATGTTCCCAACTAAATCACAATCACTTTTGTGGTTTTGTTTATATTGAGACTGGCGGAACCCAGCACAACTCCATTCACAAATTGTCTGGAGGAGTCCTCGCTATTGTTCCACCAGTGTTAATAATGTGTAATGCACGGGGGTATTCCAGCCCAGAATGGTTATATTTTTTTTTTTTTTGCCAGTTACGGCTCTGGAAGGTCTTGTCATAGAATCGATCAAATCCTGTCACCTCATGTTTGAAATTTTGTTTCAGGAGTCTTGAACTTCACCCCACAGTGCAGAGCACTTTTGAAAGCTTCGGTAATGCAAAACAGGTTCAAAATAAAGGCGTCAAACTAAATTTTAAATCTAGCTGACGATCAATTTATTGTCCATGAAGTCAAGACAAACCCAAGTTATCTGCTGTGTAAGGCTCCATCATATTCATAACTCCTGAGATGGTCTTGAAAGTAGAAGTTTTGGCATTCAGAGTCTTTGTTTTTAAAAATTTCTGCGAACAGATACGTACACCATTTGTCACAATCTATTTTCGACTGATGTTAATTGAAGACGGTGCACGGTGAAGCAAAGAGGCTGGGAATTTTCCTTTGGGCTTTTCACTCCATTTTAGTCTATTTTTAAGATGCATTTGCTATTTTGATATCGAGACTTTTAGCTGCCTAGATCAAACAAATACCTGTGTGTGCAGTGTGCTATAAAATTCATAAGAAACTACATGGAATTGTGAAAACTATTTTATGATTTTGATTACATCACAATCTAGTGATCTATCAAACTCTTTAAAAGTAACAATGATAACACAGGCCTGCAAATTCGATACTTTTTTTCCTTTCTTAATTTTTGAAGCCAATTATGGTGGTTTGGGACCTCCTAATCACTAATCTGAACTTGGTTTTTTTCCATCACGT
This sequence comes from Calliopum simillimum, assembly GCA_951812925.1. Classification (NCBI taxonomy): domain Eukaryota; kingdom Metazoa; phylum Arthropoda; class Insecta; order Diptera; family Lauxaniidae; genus Calliopum; species Calliopum simillimum. The sequence continues at coordinate 50,564,810 of OX638369.1, read as the reverse complement.
CAGAATTTTGAGATATTCCAGTTTTCATAACCTCAAAAATAATGGAAAATCGTGGATTTGGGCTCAGAATCAAAAAATACATTAAAAAAAACTCTCGTAATTTTAAGAGGGGTACCCTTGTTCGTCTGTGCGTCATTTGAAAACTTATTAATTCAATCGTTTGTGCTTACGTACTCTTCAATAACACGCCTAAAATACTGAACATATTTAACCATTCTTGCACCATATGCTCCCCGTACGATCAAGATAAATGTTATGCATAGTATTCATCCAGAAATCAAGTTTCATAATGCAGGTCAAGTAAGTAGATATGCGTTTTTTTTTTTTTTTTTTTGTTTTTGTTGTTTTCTTTGCATACCGAGCGCACCGTACTTTCATTCGATTACCCCTACTGTCAAAACAAATGTGTCGGAATATCAGGTGGGGATATATGCTGTTAATATGGTTTCAATATACTTACTGGTAAAGGCGTAGGAGCGACTCAAATAAAATTTTCAATTATTTTGAGTTTTTTTTTTTGTATGAGGGGTACAACACCCCTTTGTCCAATCAATCCCATATTTCTTATAGATGTTTTGGGAGCACCAAAAAAATATCTGGTGTAAATATGGTTTTGATACGTTCAGTAGTATGTGGGCGTGGTAGTCTTGTATATACAAAAAAGGCACTTAAGTAAAACTTAAATCACTGAAAATTGTGACGTGCTGGAATTTTTCACTTTTTTTCTTGTAATCAGCACACTTAAATCCGTAGAAATCGATTTTTAAACTTAGTGAGGAAAACCCATGCAGGACTGTGTAATTGAAAAACTAAATTTTGCAGTTATAGTTTGTTCTGATAAAAGAAAGAAATAAAACTTGTGCCATTTAAAGAAGGAAATGTCTATACGGGGCGTTCCGCGTACGCGAAAACTCCTCTCTCTCTCTCAATTTACTCAATTAGCGTACGCGAAACTCAATTAGCGTACGCGAAATCCAGTGAAGTTTTTTCCCCCGGGGAACTTGATTAATTTATGTACTGATCCGCGGCCGAAGGCCGCCGCGAAGCCGGTATTGGATGTCTGACGGGTTTAAATCCTGAGCTGCGGCCGCAGGCCGCCCACTTACCCCTACTTTTATTTAAAATTACTGTTGTAACGAAGATGCGTCCCGGGGGAAAAAACTTCACTGGATTTCGCGTACGCTAATTGAGTAAATTGAGAGAGAGAGGAGTTTTCGCGTACGCGGAACGCCCCGTATAGACAGACTCTTTAAAGAAACCTTCCATTGCTTTAAAAATATTAAGGACCCATAGGACATAAATGTTGGAGCCCCAAGTGGGCCATTCCCCCTACAATTTCAAAATAAACCCAAACACAAAATTTTGTTTTAATATGAGATATCCTACTTACCATATTTGGCCCAGAATAAGCGGTGGTAACTGTGATTGCAAAAAGAAGCCTTTCGCCTGACCACCGGTAACAAAACCATTTTGTGGCTGCAGTGTTTTGAATTGTTCCTGATACTTGAGTTTTTCACGTTGTGTAATGGCCCAAGGATCTGGATTCATGTTGAAGGTGGCTAATTATTCTACTCGGAAATATAAGTATCTGTGGTGAAGAATGTTATCTACTTCCGGGCTTTCTTTTTCGTTTGACTTATCAAGTGGTTAGCCAACTCAACGATGCCAATGCACTCGATAAATAGGGGCGTCTCTTTTTTTCCAAAAGAAAAAATTATATATATTATCTGTCAGAAAAATATTTTGTGCAGCAGCCGAGTGTACGGCGGATGTGTTAAATGATTTTTTTTTTTTTTTTGTTTTTTATTTTTTCCTTCTTGTTCTTTGTATTTTCTAGTGAATTAATACGAGTCAAGTGTAATAGTACTTTTTTCAGTTGTTGTTTTTGTTCTTGTTTCGGTATTCTTGTGTGTATTCCTTTTTACTCCTTTTTCTTTCGTTCCTTTTTGTACACAGAACTGTGCTGCGTTTTTGCCGTGGCCTCTGCTGCTGCCGCTACTGCTAGTTTTTTTGGTTGCTTCTCGTCGACTTTACGTTTTACCGTTTTTTTTTCTACTTCTTGCACCCACCCTCAAGTCAATTGAGAGTTACGATTTTTCTATAAGAAAAGTGAAAAATCAATTAAAATTTTATATTTTTTTCGCATTTTTCAACACAACACTATACACACACACGGGAGCATACACAAATTTGCATTCTTTTCACTATTTGCAGTGATTTTCACTATTTTACTTGAAACACATTCGTTATCTAAAATTGTAAAAAATTTAAAATTTTCTAGTGCTTTTTTTAGCTGACAAAGGCAAAATTTTTTTAAGACATGCAACTTCCGGCACAATTTCTCACTTTTATTATATTTATTGTAAGTTGTATTTAAACTCACTTTTACACTTGCATTCAAGTAATTTTGTTACCGCAAAATTATGTTAAATTATATTTATTTTTTCATCGAAGGAAAAATTAAATCTTTATCCACCAACGAATAGGGGTTGTACACACTATCAAATTTTGCAATTTTTTATTTGTTAAATTCGAATATGTTTGGCATCACCAATTTTGAGCTCTGAGTGTACACTGTACACACCATGATTCAATAATAATTCAACCATGGAACTCACTATGTGGGGTGTCACACGAAGGGCACGGGCACGTAGCGCACGGGCACGTGAGGCACTTCAAATTTGTAGGCAAGCGGAGGGAAGTGATGCTTATCATTTCCTTCCGATTGCCTTCGTGTGACTTCACTATATCAAATCATCTTCAAGCCATGATTCAATAACAATGGTTATGGCAAGTTGTCAAAATAAAAAAATATAACCCTGCATCTTGCCTTGCTATCTGTCAAAAGATTAGAATCAAAACAAAGAAAGAAAGGGTAATTTGAAATTTCTTACATTTTAAATTCGTGTTGAAATAAATTGTTTCCTAAATTTTAAGAATTTTAGTGATAAGAAAAATAGAGAAGCACGTAAGTTGTTTGTTTATTATCGTTAACAACTCTAATAGTTTTCTATTTAGCTACGCAAATGGAAATGGATATGGCACACTCTCCGGAAACTGCAAAATTTGCCGCCAAGCACTTGAGTGCAAACTATAAGAAAGTTAGTCGTGGAAAACCAAGTCACCAGGATGTGATAAAACACCAGATATAACCAATCTCTTTAATTAAAGATGAAATCGGCATTGTATGAAAAAAACCAAATTCAGTCTCAAAAATGCATATGATTTTTCGACATAAATACTAACATCATTTTTGTTTGTTCTTGTACTTTTCTTAATGTTTTAGCTTAGTCATATCCTTCACAAAAGCTAAGTCCCAAAGATGCAGTAATTTATCTCATGAACCAGACGATGCGAAGTTGCTATCCGATGAGTAAATATCCCGGATGAAGTGAGAATTTCACATTTATTTGAGAAATAGTTGGCATCTTCATCACGTGTTAATTTCCAAACAATGCGTTGTCCTGAAATTCTGAACTTTTGGTACCAGGATCTTTGTAACTGGTAGCAATTTGGCTAGCGCAACTATTCCAATCCATCAGGTTACTGAACTCTGTTTTCAGCTTTCAATGATTTTCAATACATGCTTAACACCTTCGGAGTATTGACCATGAAGAAATTGTACATCCCGCTAACGCTGCTCTATCAAAAATATGTGTACGCAATGCATTTTCACAATATTCAAAGCTTTTTAGAATAAAAAATTTCAAAAACTGCAAACGAAAATAAAATGATATTTACAAATCAATTGTCACTATTGTTTTGTTTTGCTCACTGATTTGACATTTGCGAAGAAAAAAATAACTAGTAAGGGTGTAAAATTTGGCCTGGCCAAACATTAAATACCCTACACTGCAGTATTTTTAAAATTTTGCTCATATGGGAGGTGCTACGCCCTCTTGTTCGAGTTCACCCAGTTTTTGTTCAGAGCTTGCATTTATAGGTTTAAATGTCTGAGTGAAAAATGTTTTCAGCATAGTGATTTGAAGCTTTTGCTTATATAGGAGGTGCCACGCCCTCTTGTCCGAGTTCCTCTAGTTTTAGCTTAGAGCGTGCATTTATAGTCTTTAGTATTTGAGTGAAATTTGTTTGGATTATCTCAAAAAACTCTTTCCGTATGGCATTTTGAAACTTTTGCTCATATGGGAGGTGCCACGCCCCCTTGTCCGATTTCACCCAATTTTTGTTGAGAGCTTTCATTTATAGTTCTTAGTGTCTGAGTTAAATTTGGTTCGAATATCTCAAAAATCGCTTTCAGTATAGCGTTTTGAAGCTTTTGCTTATATGAGAGGTGCCACGCCCCCTTGTCCGATTTCACCCAATTTTTGTTGAGAGCTTTCATTTATAGTTCTTAGTGTCTGAGTTAAATTTGGTTCGAATATCTCAAAAATCGCTTTCAGTATAGCGTTTTGAAGCTTTTGCTTATATGGGAGGTACCACGCCCTTTTGTCCGAGTTCGCTCAGTTTTTTCTCAGAGCTTGCGCTTACAATTTCTAGTATTTATGTGTATTTTGGTTGCATTGTCGTGAAAAATACTCCTAAAATTGCATTTTGAATATATTTTTTGTATGGGCGGTAGGCGTGTCCGTTAACCGATTTTGCTTATTTTCAATCCCCCGAGCTATCTTTGATGACGAAGGCAGGGTATCAAATTTCATTGAATTATCTTGCTTAGTTTTCCCAAAAAGTGTATTTCCACACACATCACCCAGCCAGCCAGCCAGCCAGACAGACAGACGGACATGGCTATATCGACTCAGGAGGTGACGCTGATCAAGAATATATATACTTTTCTATACCTGCCACGCCTTCTTCTCTGCGTTAAAAACGGAAGGACAAAGTGAATATACCCTGGGTGTAGGGTATAAAAAGTAGAAGCATAATTTTTTATTGCAGCAACCAGGGTTATTAAACCATGCTTCAAGCGACATGATGACGAACATGGTTGGATCTTGTTCTCTTTCATGCCTTTTCTTCATTTAGAGGTGTCGTTAAATATCAAAATCGCCTAAGTCCCTCTCTCATAAGAAAGCAAAATAAAACAAATTTCATTAAACTAATTTGAATTTATTTTATTTTGCTTACATATCATTGTATTCACATGCTCATCCAATCACTCGTTAAACTGGCAAATAACCACAATTTTTTGTTTTTCTTCAAATTATTTGACAAAAGATCATAAAAATTTTTTCTGACGGTGAAATTAGTGATGCCAAGTAAATTAGAAATTCAGCAAATAAGTTTTGGTTATTTGATGGTGTGAACAGCCACAGCCACAAATAGAAAATTTTTCTTGTACAACGAAACGTCATGTCACTCGCCAGGGCTACTAAGCTTTAATAAATATATAGGGAATTATCGTGAAGATGATTCCATAACAAAGGTTATGGCAAGTTGTCAAAATAAACAAAAATGGAGCCCTGATCTTGCCTTGCTATCTGTCAAAAGACTAGAAATTTTTGACATTTTCGTAGCTTAAGAAGAAGCAGCATTAGTTATCGCTGCAACCAGGGTAGCTCAACCATGATCGTGAATAAATATTCTAAGGGAAAGTTCCCGGCCGAAATTCAATAAAAAATATTTGAAGTCCATATTTCGACCAAATTAAAAGAGTTGCATCAAATTGAACTTTACCGTTGAAGAGTACACGGAATGTAAAGGGTTTTTCAATAGGGACGCTACAAAAGTAGACCGATAGGGACAGTAAACGACGCCATATTTTTTCCGCCCTCTTGACATTTCTCTTCAGTAAGGTTTGCCATTTCATCATGGAAAGATATACGAGCCAAAAACGAGTAGAAATTATTAAAATTTACTACCGAAATTTGGAGTCAGTGGCCTCAACTTTAAGAAAGCTACGTCATCTTCAGCGATGAGGCTCATTTCTGGCTGAATGGCTTCGTCAATAAGCAATCCACACGTACTCCATGAGTCACTATTGCATCCCGAAAAAATTACGGTTAGGTGCGGTTTATAGGCCGGCGGCGTCATTGGGCCGTACTTCTTCCGTGATGATCAAGACCGGCACGCTACTGTGAATGGGAATCGCTATCGTTCAATGATAACTGAAAATTTTTGGCCCGAATTGGATGATATGGACTTGGACAATAAGTGGTTTCAACAGGACGGCGCCACAAGCCACACAGCGAATGTCACAATCAATTTATTGAAAACAATGTTTAGTGAACTCGTTATCTCACGAAATGGCCGCCTCGGTCGTGTGATTTGACTCCGTTAGACTATTTCCTGTGGAGCTACGTCAAGTCTACGGTCTATGCCAACAAGCCAGCGACGATTGATGAACTTCGTACGAATATCTGTCGTGAAATTGCAGCAGTATCGGCCGATTGATGCTTGAAAACTGTCGAAAATTGGGTTCAGCGTTATGAAGCTAAGAACACTGTTTACAAATAAAATATCAATAAGTTAATTGTTTGGCAAAGGAGTTTTTTTATTTTATGAACTATGTGGATTCAAATTAAACTATTGCATCAGGTATTTCGTATAGTCGTGCTAAAATAAACATTTCTTTGGTATGACCATCAAATCATTGCTTGACTCATCCAAAACAATCTGGATGACGTGCAAATTCCGGAGCCTTGTTTGACTTGCCACGTTTTATATATTTTTACGATTATCTTTTCCAAAGGCATTTAACAGCAATTATTATGATGTACAGTGATGTACATAACATTTGCAACCAGAAACACTTGAAACTGAATCACCAATTTTCGGCCACTAAAACAGATGCAAATAAAATACTTGGTATGAGGTTTTATGTCATTTATATTGTTGTTTATAAAACAAAAATAAAAAGTCCATACATCACTTATACAAAACTAAAACTTAAGTGTAATATAAAAATGTGTCGGTACTGGCTGTGCAAAACATTTGCAACTTTTAATCTAAATTAAAAATTAATAAATAAAAATCAATATTTAATGGAATAACTCTTGATTTTTATAACAGCAGTGCATCTTTTTGGCATGGATGCGATAAAACTATTTTCAAATGAGTGCGGAATGTCCTGGTACCGTTTTTTAACGTCATTAATTAACTCATCCTATTTTCTAAATTTTTGATTGCATACTAAGCAATGCATTTTCGTGACTTGACGATTTGATTGGGTTTAGATCTGGCGACTCCGCGGGGCATTGATAAACATCAATATTTTGCCGTTTTATCCAATCTTTTACTACTTTCCACGTGTGCTTCAGGTTGTTATTATGCAGGAATATCCATTTAAGTGTCATTTTCCAAGTTGCATATGGCTTTATAGTATTTTGTGGTATGTCTTTATAATCATTAGACTTCATTATGTCTCCAACACTTTGAATTGGACCGATTTCTTGCGCAGAGATGCATCCCCACACCATGATTCTGCAACCTCTATGATAGACAGTTCCTATTGTATATTTCGGGCTTAGCCATTCTCTCCTTGGTCTTCTCACAAGACTTTTACCATCTTTTCTGACGGTTCCAAGTTTAATTTGTGCGGATCGAGTAGTAACAGGCTTATGAGAAGACCAAGGAGAGAAAGGCTAAGCCCGAAATATACAATGGGAACTGCCTATCGTAGAGGTTGTAGAATCATGGTGTGGGGATGCATCTCTGCGCAAGGAATCGGTCCAATTCAAAGTGTTGGAGACATTATGAAGTCTAATGATTATAAAGACATACCACAAAATACTAAAAAGCCATATGCAACTTGGAAAATGACACTTAAATGGATATTCCTGCATAATAACAACCTGAAGCACACGTGGAAAGTAGTAAAAGATTGGATAAAATGGCAAAATATTGATGTTTATCAATGCCCCGCGGAGTCGCCAGATCTAAACCCAATCAAATCGTCAAGTCATGAAAATGCATTGCTTAGTATGCAATCAAAAATTTAGAAAATAGGATGAGTTGTTTAATGAAGTTAAAAAACGGTACCAGGACATTTCGCACTCATTTGAAAATAGTTTTATCGCATCCATGCCAAAAAGATGCACTGCTGTTATAAAAATCAAGGGTTATTCCATTAAATATTGATTTTTAGTTATTAATTTTTAATTTAGATTAATAGTTGCAAATGTTTTGCACAGCCAATACCGACACATTTTTATATTACACTTAAGTTTTAGTTTTGTATAAGTGATGTATGGACTTTTTATTTTTGTTTTATAAACAACAATATAAGTGACATAAAACCTCATACCAAGTTTTTTATTTGCATCTGTTTTAGTGGCCGAAAATTGGTGATACAGTTTCAAGTGTTTTTGGTTGCAAATGTTATGCACAGCACTGTATGTATGTATGTATGTATGTATTCTCCTTTAACTCCTAGGAGGAGCATAGGGCCAATATGAAATCTCTACATTTATCACGATTCCTTGCGATGCCTTTAATCTCTTGCCACGACTTTCCCGATTCTTGGATTTCCTTTTCCAGCGACCTCTTCCAGTTGGTTTTGGGTCTACCAGGTGGATTCCACTCAAGAGCCTGGCGACAAACTTCGCTGTGTGGTTTCGGGAGAGTGTGACCAATCCATCTCCATTTGCGCAGCTTGATCTCGATTGCTATAGCCTTCTGATTGCATTTTTGATGTAGCTTGGCATTTGATATAGTGCGAGTCCATTTAGTATTCGCCTTAAGCATTTGTTGACGAATACTTGCAGCTTGTTTGTTAGTTGTTCAGTAACAAGCCACGTTTCGCACCCATATAACAAAACCGATTTCACATTCGAATCAAAAATGCACACTCTCGTTTTGGTGGATATAACCGATGAAGACCATATTTTGTTCAGTTGAGCAAACGCGCCTTTTGCTTTTGGATTATTTTAATAGTTTTTTTATTAATTTTTATCAATAATTGTTTACAATTTGAGAAAATTCACACTTCAAAAATCAAAATGTCAGCTATTGTCAAAACTAAATCTCTTTCGGCCGGTGTAAATGGGTAGGATTTAGTAACAAGATTTATTTATATCTTCACAGCTAAATCTTTGGTGTAAACATAGTATAACAATCAAAAACTGACGACGAAATTAGTGATGCCAAGTAAATTAGAAATTCCGTAGATAAGTTTTGATATTTGATGGTGTGAACAGCCACAAATAGAAAATTTTTCTTGTACAACGAAATGTCATGTCACTCGCCAGGGCTACTAAGGTTTACTAAATATATAGGGGATTATCGTGAATATGATTCAATAACAATGGTTATGGCAAGTTGTCAAAATAAACAAAAATGGAGCCCTGATCTTGCCTTACTATCTGTCAAAAGACTCAAAAATTTTGACATTTTCGTAGTTTAAGAAGAAGCAGCATTTGTTATCACTGCAACCAGGGTAACTCAACCATGATCGTGAATAAATATTCTCAGGGAAAGTTCCCGGCCGAAATTCAATAAAAAATATTTGAAGCCCCTATTTCGACCAAACTAAAAGAGTTGCATCAAATTGAACTTTACTGTAGAAGAGTACGCGGAATGTAGATGTGGCGGTTAAAAATAACATTTAAAAAAGTCCTTTCAGTTGTACCGAACTCACTCACGCGGAACTCATGTAGCGTTCTTATATTTAGGCCTCGTTTTCAGTTATATTAAATGGAGTTCCATGGAATTAAACTTAGCTATGGAAAAGCTCACAAAATGAAGTTAAGAACACTGTTTACAAATATATCAATCGTTCACTTTCTAATGACTGACGTAAGTTAAAAAGAAAAGCATTAAATTTTTTTTATAAAATTTTCAATAAAAAAATTTAAATCTTCGGACAAAGGATAAAGGTACAACCTGAACCAATGAAGCTAAATTTTGCCAAACTTACAAATTATTCTCAATGACCCCTCAAACCAATTCTTCAACAAAATTTAAAGTTTACTTTTTTTTAAATTTCTCAAAACTGTGACATGCTCGTAATCGTAAGAGCTACGGAAGTACTATTATTGAATTTAAAAGATTGCGATTGTTAATTCGAAGTTCGTAGAGTGAAAACGGCTTTTTAAATCAAATAACGATACTTCTCTGACAACCAAATCGTAAAAAATAAGGAAAATTAGATGTTCTTATACCTTTGAATACCTTATGTTTTATTTTTAATTTTTTTCTTCTGAAAAATAGGTTATTTTAAACGCCATCCCGTGACGCTTGCTCGAACACTCTTCCCCCCTACGACAAAAAGTTACTTGAACCCCCCTAGAAGCGTCACGGAGTTAATGGACAGCCCCAAACCTGTAGAATTTAGGCATACGCATATCAAAATCTGGAACAGCCTAGCAAACCCGCTTTATTTGATAAGAATGGGTATCAAAATTTTGAGAAACGTAGCGAAATCGCTATATTGATGAGAGTGGGTATCAAAGTAGCAAATTTTATATTTCTTAATTTTGCGTAGCAAATTTGCCATGATGGTAGCAAAGTGGCAGCACTGTTTGGGGTGAATACTTCAAGCATGATGCTTGATGGCAAATACGAGGTTATGTCGAAAGCTAAACGTGTGAAATTGTTTTCTTTTTTGAGCTGTCAAGTTGAGTGTCCACCGTTTATTAAATTTATTAAAGTTGATGAAATAAAATTAAAAAATAATAAATGTCCCACACATCTGACGAAGAAGATTTGCCAAGTGGCGAAGAAGAATTAGAAGGTGAAGAGGAGTCTTCCAATGGTGAAGAAGAAGATGAAATCGAACAAAATTCTGAAAACGAGGTAGCAGACGATGATGAACCCAATGCTGAAATAAGCGGCACAGTTGAACCAACGGTTGAAAAGAAGCTAACATGGAAGGAGCTGGTAAGCTCTTTACATACAATAACAATAACATGGAAAAATAATTAGTCTATAAACAGGGTCTAACTGATACTCTATGTGATGCCTGCCTTGAACTAAAATGGAAAACACCTTCAAAAATACAACAAGAAGCAATACCTGTTGCTTTGAACGGAAAGGATATCATTGGTCTTGCAGAGACTGGATCGGGCAAAACAGGTGCATTTGCATTGCCTATATTGCATGCACTGTTGGAGAATCCACAGCGTTATTTTGCTTTAGTACTGACACCGACACGTGAATTGGCTTTTCAAATTTCCGAGCAGTTTGAGGCTTTAGGTGAGTAGAAAATGCATGGAAAACATAATATAACCCTTATCATGAATTAACATCCTCGAGACTGTAATCGAGATTGCAATGCAGGAGAGTATATATATAAGGCCCAACATGTCTCGAAATTAGACGCAAATACGAGGGTTTGGGTATAAAAATTTACAGAATTCAGTTAAGCACACAGCTATTCAGGCCCATCACTGAATCCATAGTAGATACGAATTTTGTGAGATCTACGAAAGTGCTATCACTGAATTTGAATCAATTTTTTTTTAATTTTCGACGACTAGATATGACTACCGAGGAAATATAATTTTATTTTAAAAGTACTTTAAACTCATTAAATTTCGAAGTTATAATTTGTTGAAATAAATAATAGCATTTTCGTAGATCTCACGAAATTCGTATCTTCGATGGATTCAATGATAGGCCTGATTATGTCTTTTCATTCAACTGATTTCATTTGGTTTTTTCACAGGTAGTTCCATTGGCGTCAAATGCTGTGTTGTTGTTGGTGGCATGGATATGGTCTCACAAGCTTTACAGCTGGCCAAAAAGCCGCATATTATTATTGCTACACCAGGTCGCTTGGTTGATCATTTGGAAAATACAAAAGGCTTTAATATGAAAGCAATCAAATATTTGGTTATGGATGAAGCTGATCGTATACTTAATATGGACTTTGAGGTTGAATTGGATAAAATACTTAAAGTGCTGCCACGTGAAAGACGTACATTTCTATTCAGTGCAACGATGACAAAGAAAGTAAAAAAATTACAACGTGCTTCACTTAAAGATCCCGTCAAAGTTGAAGTTTCCAACAAATATCAGACAGTTGAACAGTTGCAACAATATTACATTTTCATTCCAGTTAAATATAAAGATGTGTATTTGGTACACATTATAAATGAATTGGCTGGCAATAGCTTTATGATCTTCTGCAGTACTTGCAACAATACTGTGAAAACAGCATTGATGCTTCGTGCTCTTGGTTTAGCTGCCATACCATTGCATGGTCAGATGTCGCAGAATAAACGTTTAGCAGCACTTAATAAATTTAAATCTAAAAATCGTTCAATTCTTATATCAACCGATGTTGCATCACGTGGTTTAGATATTCCACATGTGGATGTTGTACTAAATTTTGATATACCAACACATAGTAAGGATTATATACATCGGGTTGGACGAACAGCGCGTGCAGGACGGTCTGGTAAAGCCATAACATTTGTAACACAATATGATGTTGAGTTGTATCAACGCATTGAGCATTTGTTGGGGAAACAAATGCCACTTTATAAATGCGAAGAAGATGAGGTAATGGCATTGCAAGAACGCGTTAGTGAAGCACAGCGTACCGCAAAGTTGGAATTGAAAGATTTGGAAGATTCCAAAGGTGGCAGCAAGAGTCGTTATAAGAAGGGTGCTGCCGCAGACTTTGATGATTCTGAGCAGTTTACTGGTGCTCGTAAACGCATGAAACCTACTAAGGGTGGTGGTGGCTTTGGTGGCAAAAAGAATTGGAAACGAGCGAAAACGAAGTAAAATTAGAATATGTTTTGTTTAGAGATTTGCATAATAAATGATAAACACCTTAAATCTTTCTTTTCTTTATTAATTATGAAAATAAATAAACCGGCCTGTTGCGTAATCCGTGTAGTTCAATTATGTTTAATTTCAAAAATTTTTGATTACTTTTTATTTTCGATGTAGAACTGAGGCCTATTCAACGACTGTTCAAAACGTTCAACTTTTCACAGTAGAAATGTTAACTTTTTGGCTTTAGACATTTGTCAGTTATAAAATACACACAAGTTAACAAGCTTTATGAATCAAAATACTTTTTATTAAATTTATTAACTTTAATTGGGTTTCATGTTAACAACTGTAATGCGATTGAAATTATAACTGCTCGGAATTTTGTCTGTCAAAATAATATATTAGCCGAGATGCCCTCTTAAGGATTTTTTTCTGATTTGAGGGAATTCCAGAAAGATTTTTTTTTATTCTCTATGCATTTTATTGGGTTTATTGGATGTTCTATTAGAGGCTGTCCATAAACTCCGTAACGCTCCTAGGGGGGGTTCGAGCAAGCGTCACGCTTGGTGTATTTTATTTATTTTTTATATGAACCTACAGTCACATAGGGGGGGTTCATTTTAGCATTACGGCGTTATGGAAAGCCCCTTACAATTTAAGAAACAAAATTAGACGGCATTTCGTTAAGGACCAATTCTTACTAACACCATGATATGACATTTCAAAAGACTCACACAGACACTGAGTTCGAAAATGCCAAAACGTCGACTTTTTACTTGTCAATGGAAAAAATATTTTGGTAGCTTTTTATTTTAGCAATATTCGCAATATCAATTATGCAATAAAGATTTAAAATCAATCGATAAAATACCTCTGGAGCTTATATGTGTGTATTTTTTATTTAAATTTCGTTGACAAAGCAGCTTTAAAAAGCAAAATTCATTGAAAAGTCATATCATAAACTCATTAGTTTTGCAGACTTTTCAAAAAGTTTTGCATTCCACTTCATATCTACTTTCACACAAATTGGGAACAGGGCGGAAAACATCATTTTAGGGATAAGTCGCCAGGTTAAGTCGCCCAAATGCTACCCCACCCTATATAAATCCATAGCTTACAAGTTAAGTGAAACCAGATCCGGATTAAAGGTGCATACCCTTAGGCCAGGAATTGTAAATTATGGATTTTTTTTTTTTGTAGTAATATTGCGATTTGTTAATTGTGATCATAAAAATCGCTGTATTGCCTCCATTTCCTTAAACGAAAATTTAAATTGATTTTAAAAAGCTCTAAATTTAATTTTGAGCAGTGAATCGAGTAGTATTTCATTCATAGAGCCAACACAAAATGTCTTTATCGAATGCCATCCTAAATTGAATAAATACGATTTGATCTTCTGAGACATGGGTGAATCGGTGATAAATTAAGTGACACAACTACGAAGGATACTTTTTGTAATTTTCAACTGATTTGAATAATAGTTAAAGTAAAACATTCGCATAAATATTTAAATCGTTTTTTTTTTTTTTTTTTTTTTAAATTATTAAAAGGTTAAATTAAATACTTATATCTCAAATTCACAACAAAAAGAAGAGCGGAACACATTCGGATTAAAAATTACAACTGTTTAGTTTTTTAGCTTAATACAATGAAGGACTTGATTAAGTATTCAGCTATGCTTAAATAGATAATTTTACTAAAATATTTTTTTCAATATTTGCGCTACTTAAAAATATCTTTAGATCATTTGTTTCGGTCGATATTCAATAATTAAAAATGTTTCAAATTTAATCAAATTTGCTTAAAAATACAATATTAAAAATTTTTTCTTTTGAACTGACTTGCAGTTTACTTCAAAATATCAGCATGTAGTTAAGGACATGGTATATCAAATAACTCACAAACGCCTTCACCTTGTTTCAGCACAAACTTATAATCATTTTGTGGCGGATTTAGTTGCATCAGTGGTGGATTTTCTTAAACAAGACAATTTGCAAATTTCTGGGCACATAAGTAATCTAACAAAAACTTACCCATATTTGGATCATCTGGGAAAAATCGTCGCAGTGAATGGCCAGCAGTACAACTTTGAAAGATTATTCGCGCCGTTAAGTCATTCTCCAACTCTTCTAATTCCTCTTTTGCCTCTGGATTACAGTAGTATGTGTGCTCATCTGTGACTAGATTTGTTACATTCTTTGTTGCCCGAATTGATGCTATTGCTGATGCTGTCGATGCAGTCGACGTTGATGATATTGATGGAGATGGTGTTTCCATACGCGTACAAATATCAGCAGATGTAGTCGATTTTTTCGGTTTCATAGCAGAGCATTCACCTTGATCTGTGACCAAACGCACATCAATCGTACTACCATTATCCAGCGATATGTAAAGCATATTCTGAATAGAAGAAAAAGAAAATGGGTGAAAGTATAATTTAAATATAGCTAAAAGATTAAACCACAATAGAATATATTGTACATTTTATGTACTTACGCCCATTTCAACTAATTGTACTTCTTCATCATGGCTGGGTACAGTCACAACTACATCATCTCCGTATATAGAAAGCAAATCATCGCGTGTAACGTATGCGTAGGATTTGTTCATTGCATCTTGTTTAACATATTTTAAATTTCTCCGCGCGTAATCGAGCTGTATGTCAAGGTCTGCTTCTAAGGCCATTAAGTGATTAGCACGCACGCATGCGGCACTTAAAGCTTCGTAGTCACAATCAGCATTAAGGTCACCTCTTAAAATATATAACAAATTTCAAAATAAACTTTTACATAAAATGCAATTTTTGAATATCAAATTAGGAGAAACTATCCACAAAAAAGAACCATTCAGAATTGAAAACCACAATTTATGAAATGCCAAAGCTCTGAAGAATATAGGCCCCAATTTAGAATTTCAAAGCAGCCTGAAAAAATTCTCGAGAATATTTATTAATGATAACGCCCAATAACTTAATACAAATGTATGTACTGGTATAATTATTGCAACTTAATACGAACTAGGAAAATATTGCATTTTCAGACCATTTCTTCAATTAATGGTTTTTAAATACGAAAATAAACTGGAATCACTTAATAGATTTCATCATCATTATTATTACAGAGGATTTTATTATTGCAATAAGTACATTAAATTACTTCCAAAATTTTTAAATGATATGTGGTAGAAATAATTTTCATTTTAAGGTTACTGAAATATATGCTCTTGGAAATAGCTTCGGGGAAAAATAATTTTACATTGAAATGATGAATTCACACTTACCGCCACCGTACCATACTCGTGTGTCGTGTTTTTTCAATCAGTCCAATGCCTTCTAAGACATTTGTTATATCATAGATTCGACGTTTTTGTACATCAAGAATTTCAGTCGCCTATCGTATGAATGGGAAGGAATAGATGATAAAATTAAAATATATAAGAGTACACTAAATTTAGTTTTAGAATAATTTAAGTAAAATTTAATTTGGCGCTTCAGTTTAACACACGTCACATTGACTATCGTAGGCGAGGCGCGAGTGTTTGAATTTTATTGCGCGGTTGTTGTTGCCAAAATGTTACTTCTGATGATGGATGAAAAAGAGCACTTACAGTCTTTAAGTCCAGGTAACCATTGTTGTCTTTCATGAGTTTAACAAATTTTTGAGTTAAAAGCACTAAAGAACCAACAGCGCGATTCTGTTGCTGATTTTGTAGCTGTGACAAGTCTGGAATTGGGGTGGCAGAAATGGGCGGCGCACTTTCGGATGTTTCCATTTTTAATGGAGATTCTGATTAATTTAGTTGGTATATTTATTGCAGTTAATCTTTTTAATAATAATTTATGTTTCCGTATTGTTTTGCACAATATTTTCACATTGGATTTAATAGAAAAACGCAAATAAAAACTCTAAATAAAATTCGCCGCCATTTGTGCCATTTTTTCTTAAATGTTTCATTGACGTTTATTACGACAGTTGAAAGAAGATTTTCCGGCAGATGTCGCTGCAGAAAAAACTACAGTAGTAGCTCGATTAATGCACGCACAGATAATTAAATTTTATATTGTCGCTTATATTGTAAAACACTTTTTATAGCAACTGATAGTTGCTATAAACAAGCCATACTTTTTGTAATTGTTGTTGTAATTGTTGTATGTAGTAATCTTACGTTCCAAAAAAAATTCACTGAAAAATTCAGTGAGCATTTTTGTTTTAAAAATTGAGCATATTTTTTTTTTTTTTACCAAAAAAGAGGGGAGTAAATTTAGTTTAGGGTAATTAATCGGATTTTTTTTTTCTGAAATTACTACAACAATTACAACAACAAAAAAAGTATGGCTTGGATCTAGCTTTGGAGATACGCGAATAGTTTTATGAACATGAACCATAAAATGGGCCACCACTTTCGTTCTGTTTTGGTAAGTAAGAAAGGTCCACTAACTGGACTGTCCCGGAAATAATTTACACTTTTGTTTCTAAGGATTCTGATATACCTAATCATGGTATAGGTCGAAATATGGGACCACTATCCAAAGGGTTTTTTCTGAATCACAGAAGGGTCTACTTATCGTACAAAAAATATCTCAAGTAGAAAATCAGGCTTAGACGAGCAATTGGTGAAAAAGGTGAAGTAACTCTTTAAGCAGAATTCCGACCGGGACACAAATTTTATACCTGTATGGAGTAGGGACAGATGCAGAGCAAAATTAGAGAAAAGAAAATCACCATAGGACATACGCACCTGAGATGTGGGAAATAGTTTTTTTTTCTGTTGCACATGACACAACAAATTCGAAAATTTATATTGACAAGTGTCTTGAAAATCATCTTTTGCCATTTGTTCGTGAACACGAAGGTGCTGAAATATTCTGACCTGATTTAGCCACCTCTCACTAATCTAAAGCCACCATAGAAAGGTAACTGCAAGGGCAAAAATTAACATTTTGTTCTAAAAAGTGCGAATCCACTGGACAACTGGACAAATCTTAATAAAGAGCCTAAAGAAAAGAGTACCATATTCTACAGTAAATAAATATTTGTTAACACTTTTAGGGTTATTTGTATTCTTTATACTACACATAAATAAAAATAAAAAATAAAAAAAAAAATATATATAAAAAAAAATTGATTTTCACTTTTTTTTTTTGTTGATGAAAACAAAGTGCCAATTTTTTCTGAGACAGTAACTGTGCGAAATACTGTTGCATTACCTCTAACAACGCTTGCACTACAGCATTTTGAAAACTTTCAGTTTAAGGGAGATCGCACGCCCTCTTGTCCGAATCAAACAAGTTTCTGATCAGAATAAAATTTGGTTGGATTATCTTGAAAAAACGTTTCCAGTATAGAATTTAGAAACTTTGACTTAAGTATATGATTGGTACCACGCTCATAAATCTGAATTCACCTTGTTTTTGAATAGTTTTTGCACCTACCATCTCAAGTATTTCCCGTGAAAAATATTTCCGCAAGCAGCCAGTCAGGCAGACAGACAGACGGATATGGCTACATCGACTCAGAAAGTGACGCTGATCAAGAATTGAGTTTCCATACCTGCCATGCCTCCTCCTCTGCTTAACAATCGAAAGTACAAAGTGAATATACCATTGGGTATATAATTAAATGATTTGAAACCTTATTGACCAAAAAACACGTAATAAAACAAAAAGAACAAAAAATGTTTTATTATTATATTTATATGGATGAATTTCGGTTTACATCAAAAGAACCGTCCGCCGCCCTTAAAAGCCTATTTTCGCCAAGGCGGCGGCTTCCTAGCTACGCCTGAATTTTCTTCAACATTTTTATTAAA
Source organism: Calliopum simillimum (assembly GCA_951812925.1). NCBI lineage: Eukaryota > Metazoa > Arthropoda > Insecta > Diptera > Lauxaniidae > Calliopum > Calliopum simillimum. Next base: position 50,546,378 of record OX638369.1, on the reverse strand, counting down.
AGCAGTGGTGCCAATGCAAAAAAATCTTGGAGGAGCAAGCCATATGTGTATTATGTACATATTTCGAAATCAATACAAAATATATGCAATTTATTTTCCTTGGGGGTGGGGCACAGCGTCCCAGCCCATACCAATTTGCGACACTGATTAGAAGACATCTTGAAATTCAAACTTTCTTCTTTTGCTTTAGTGTATTCCTTATTTCACTATTACCTGTTTGAATTTAATAATGTCATCTTAAAATGGTCAGGCCTTTGCAAAGAAAAATCGTTCATGAACACTCAATAATTTTGTAGATGAAGAATAGTACTAAATACTGCAGTTAATAGATAGCAGAAAAATTTTGTGCATTCTGTACATAACCTCAAAAATAGCCCTATCTACCTAATTTCAATATAAGGATATTTCAGAGACGAAAAAAAAACTAGTAAGGGTGTTACCTTTGGCCTGGCTAAACATTAAATACCCTACACAGCAGTATTTTGCTAATATGGGAGGTGCCACGCCCTCCAAATTCACCCAGTTTTTTCTCAGAGTTTGCATTTATAGTTCTTAGTATTTAAGTGAAATTTGGTTGGATTATCTAAAAAAATATTTTCAGAATAGCGTTTTGAAGCTTTTGCTTATATGGGAGGAGCCACGCCCTCCTGTCCGATTTTATCCAGTTTTTGCTTAAAGCTTGCATATATAGTTTTTAGTGTCCGAGTCAAATCTAGTTTGATTATCTCAAAAAACGCTTTCAGTACAGCGTTTTGAAGCTTTTGCTTATATGAGAGGTCCCACGCCCTCTTGTCCGAATTCGACCAGCTTTTTCTCAGAGCTTGCGCTTACAATTCGTAGTATTTATGTGTATTTTGGTTGCATTGTTGTAAAATATATTCCAAAATTTGCATTTTGAAGATATTTTTTGTATGGGCGGTAGGCGTGTCCGTTGACCGATTTCGCTCATTTTCAATCCCCCGAGCTAACTTTGACGACGGAGGCTGTGTACCAAATTTCATTGAATTATCTTTCTTAGTTTTCCCAAAAAATTTATTTCCACACACAGCCGTTACCCAGCCAGCCAGCCACCCAGCCAGCCAGCCAGCCAGCCAGCCAGACAGACGGACATGGCTATATCGACTGAAGAGGTGACGCTGATCAAGAATATATATACTTTTCCATATCTGCCACGCCTCCTTCTCTGCGTTACAAACGGAAGGACAAAGTGAATATACCCTGGGTGTAGGGTATAAAAATATACAGTTATAACCCAGTGTGTAATTTCAAGGAAATGGTTTAAGAGTGAAACTTTATCGCTAAAATAGTTAAATAAAACTTCCCAAATTTTCACTGTAAATATTGTTTTATTTGAAAGATTATTTCTCCTTAACAAATTGACGCTACGACTTATAACTATACAAGACTGACAGAAACAAATGAGAATATATCGAAAAATGGTACGTATAGCTCAACAGTTTTTCAAAAAATTCGATATTTTTCATTTTTACAGTGTTGCCACAATAGCATAACAGCGCGGTTCTTTTTAACTATGTTATCTCAAAAACTATTCGAGATACAGCAATTCCGAGAACGAATTTGGTATCATCTTAAAGAAATACTTGGAAATACATAGGTTTGTTCAAAATACCCAATACGACAAAAGACAGATGAGGATCATGGTTATCCAATACCAATTACAATATCTTCTGAATGAAAACGAGGCGTATTATATTATTTTTGTCAACTAAAACCATAAAGTAGTTTTGCCAATTATCACGTAAGTAACGTGTAAATGCAATCACTATTATTTGAATTGCCTTAATTACTGCACCCCATTTGGATAATTTGCTATTAACACCTTTAGCCAAAACGTTAAACTGCCTCTTATCGCAGTGAGAATGAATTGCAGTAGCAGTAGTAAAATCCATTTAATAAAAAATACTTTTTAGGTTTCAAAGTTGAAGCCAAAGTACTCGTACATACGTTATAAACGTATAAAGTTCGTAAAAAAAAATAAGTTATAATACGATTTATAAAAATGCGTATACTCCAAGATATCCATTCTGTGGCACTGCCAGCACAACTTTGTGGTATTTTGCCATTCTTTCTAAGTAAAGGGGAGGATGACTTGACCATATCGAAGAGTGGCAAGACATATACTTACATCCTGACATCGATTATACTTTGTTCATCTGTATTTTTCGCTTGGGATGTCCTTTTCAATTCACGTTACTACAAAATCATGAATTCAGTGCAGGGTGATACCGAAGAGATTAACCAAACGATAGAGACACTCTTCTGCATCATTAGCTATACGATGATCGTTATATCGTGTGCCTACAATGCGGCCAAACATTGCCGTACATTCAAGGACATTGCAAAAATCGATGAATACTTGGAGGCAGGCGGTTTCGAAGGTGTTTACACTTCACCACTTCTGATTGCTTTACTTACATTGATGTCACTAACCGTTATATCGGTGGCCTTTTTCTATGTACATTTCAAGAGCAGTATCGCTTGGCCGAAGCAATGTGTACTCTTGATATCTTATGCGCTTCAAATGTTATTCTCCTCAATGTTTGCCTTATATTTGCGCATTGTCTTGAAGAATCTGACACGTCGCATCGAATTTGTTAATGCAAAACTGGAGGAGTTTGCTAGCGGTGATAACTGTGATAAGGAAAATTGGCGCGATTTGAGCAATTTAATTGAAATGTTTTGTAAATTCCGTTATATAACAGAGAACATCAATTCTGTAACAAGTGTTGGGTTGCTTTTCTACATGGGCTACGCATTTTACACGGTGACCAACCAAAGTTATTTGGCATTTTCCACTCTGACAACACACGTTGAATTTCGTGATAAATTCGATACAATGGGTTTGTCAGTAGCATGGGTTGTCGCCGAAGTGACAACGATGTCTGTTATATGTAGTTCTTGCGATGCCATGTCGTCTGAGGTAAGTGTTTTAATTAATAAAATGTATGTATGATAGGGTGGTCGTTAAATGGCTTTTTTCGAATGATGGATATTCCATCTTAGCAGAAATTTTGCATAAAACGCCTACGGTTATTTTATTACGATATCAAAAATGCTCAGAATGAGTCATGCTTCATCTCTAAATTTTCATCTTGAATCGAGATATACTCCTCATCTTCAAACCGAACTGCCGAGTGATCTCCTCCATTTTTTTTTTCTTTTTTAAGATTTTATTATGGAATTCGAAAATGTTTCTTTAGTGTATTCCTTATGTATAAATTTCATAATGTCATCTTAGAAAGATCATAACTTTGCAAAAAAAAACTAGTAAGGGTGCTTCCTTTGGCCGCTTGCACTATGGAAGTACGTAAATTTTGTTTGTATGGGATATGCCACGCCCTCTTGTTCGCGTTCGCCTAGTTTTTTTTTCAGCGCTTGCACTAACTGTCCTTAGTGTTTGAGAGACATTTAGTTGGATTATCACAAATAACGCTTTCATTATAGCATTTTGAAACTTTTACTTATATGGGTGGGGCCACGCCCTCTTGTCCGAGTTCCTCCTTCTTTTATTCAGAGCTTACTGTATGAATGAAATTTGGTTAAATTATCTCAAAAAGCGCTTTCATTATAACATTTCTAAACTTTTATTTATATGGGAGGTGACTCGTCCTCTTGCACGAATTCACCTTGTTTTTGCTCAGAGCTTATGCTTACTATCCCTAGTATTTTGTGTATATTGCTAGCGCCATCGCAAATAATATTCATAATATTTCGTTTTGAATATATTTTTTATATGGGCGGTAGGCATGTCCGTTGACCGATTTCGCTCATTTTTAATCCCGCGATCTAACTTTGACTACGAAGGCAGTGTACAAAATTTCATTGAATTATATTGTTCAGTTTTTTCGTCAAATATATTTCCAGCTTTATCGACGCAGGAGGTAACGCTGATCAATAATATGTATACTTTTCCATATCTACAATACCATGCCTCCTTCTCTGCGTTACAAACGGAAAGACAAAGTCAATATACCATGGGTGTAGGGTATAAAAAGTAGATGACTACTCGAAAGTTCAGTTCGAAGATGAGTAGTTTTAAATGATTAAGTTCGTTAAAAAACAGACAAATTTTAAAAGTTCTGTCCTAACCTCCAAAAATAGTGTTTTTTACCTTCTTTATTTTTAGGTTAGGATATTTTAGAGACAAAAAATGATACAGATATAATTCACAGTGCCATTTAAAGGAAAAGGCCTCAGTACTTTCAGCTGTCATATCAGATTTTATATTACCTTGTCTCGATATATATAGTCAAAAATAGCGGAGAACGGTTTTTTTTTAACTTTTCGACTAGGCTATTTCAAAATCCTGACATGATTTTGTGACCTGACTTAGTTTCAAATGATGCAATTAATTTTAATTGCCTCACTTAAATATTGAGCAAGAATATAGCAACTATGGATCTAAAGGAGTAGCCTCCTTTGGATTTAGTGACTCATGGACCTCTAAAAATAAACTTTTCTTAAGTTGGAAGCCTAATAAATGTTTAATTTTCAGTCATTCTAAAAGATAGCATAGGAATGTTTCATTTTGGTTCATAGAAATATTAAACAAGCAATAATATAAAAAAAAAAAAAAACAAAACTTGACTCCACCTTATATTAATAAACTTCTAAAGAAATTGGAAATTAATTTTAATAATGGTTTAACTAGATAGATATATCAACCCTATGGAAAAACAAAGGTTGTTTGCATCCAAACACAAGTACTATGTAAGCAAAGTGAGTGCTATACAATACCTTTTATCGTAAATCTCAGATTATCCGTTTGAGATACAAATTCAATTACCATTATACAATATGACTTTTCGATACATAAAAAATTTCAAATGGCACGTCATATTCATAACGTTAAGAGAGTTAGCACGAAAAAGTTATATTTAAATTCACTAGAAAAAAGCATCAAGAGATCCAATCCAGCAAAAATGCCAATATCTACGGCCACAACAGCAACTGCAAAAATATCATCTCCAATGTATCATCATCAACAGCAGCGACGCATATACAATCAGCCCAATGAGTTTATGCGTCAAAACCCAATTGAAAGCGCTATGTTTTCGGAAATGCGTACGCTGCTCTTTATACTCAAGGCCACTGGTTTATTGCCCATTTACGAGCAAATTTCGAACTACAAAATCGGTCCACCAACCAAATCCAACGAGTACTATTCATTTTTTATACGAGTTGTAGTGCATACACTAACGGTATTCAGCATATACAATCTATTTAAGCCCGGCTCATCTCAGTTGTTCTATTCGTCACGCGATACTGATAACATCAATCAATGGATCGAGCTGCTATTATGCATTTTTACCTTTTCTGTTACAGTTTTCATATGTGCCCGCAATGCACAGGTTTTCGTTAAATTGATCAATGAAATCTTAAAAGTTGATGAGGACATTAATCGTCAATTTGGTGCTACGCTGGAGAATAATTGCAAATTTTCAGCTAAATTTATATTCGGTATTTTCGTATGTCAAATCTATATATTGGTGTTAAAGATACTCGGTATAGATGTACCACTTACCATTACTTCATACGTGCTAGTTGGTTTCTATGGTTTACAAAATGGTTTATCTACCATATTTATTGTGTATGCTGCAGCGTTGTTGCGCATAATTACCATAAGATTTGGATATCTCAATATGGTCCTAAATGGATATTCGTATGTTCAGCAGAGGCGACAACAGCGTCGTATTGTGGTGCGCCGTATAAATGATGTTATTGCTGATAATTGGATGATGGAAAACTTTCCTGAAGATTCACTTTTTACCTTTCGAGTGCACAATCGCTTGTTACGTATCTACAAATCGATCAATGATTGTTGTAGTTTGATTTTAGTTGGTTATATGGGTTATGCCTTCTATACGATCACAACAACCACATACAATATGTTTGTACAAATTACAACCCAAACGGACTTGTCGCCAATTGTAATGCAATTGTGTTTTGCCTGGTTGTGCTTGCATACTGCATTGTTGGCTTTGCTCTCGAAAAGTTGTGGCAATGCAACCAAAGAGGTATGTGTTGATTGTTTTTATATTGGGCCTAATCATTAATAAACATTCTTGACTTCTCTGAGGGCAAAATTCACGAGAAAGTATGGTTATCAGTTATCAGGTTAAATTATTAGAAAGGAAAATTTTGATGAGGCCTAATTCATGACAAATTAAAAACTTTTGTACAATTTTATAGCTTATTAAAACACCTTTCATGTGACACCAATATTTTAATATGGTTATATACCCGACACTAGATCCGAGTGATACTTTGTGATTACATATTTCTTCTTAGACTTAAAAGCTTCCCAAAATAAACTAGTTTTAAAAAAAGAAATATGCACTCGAATTCAATGAGAATAGCATTGTTAAAAAAACCTTCAAAATCGTTATTTGAATAGGAAAATTAATCGGTATGGTACTTTCGGTAATCCATCCTTATCATAACAGTCGTAATCTATATATTAATACGTTTGACAAAAATTTGTCCTACTTTTTTTACTATGTTAGAAATGGAGCACGACTTTGAATTATACACCATTAGAAATGTATTTGTGTGTAAATGTGCACAAAGTTAAAATTATTTTAATATTTTGGCATTAAGCCAGGTATAATTAAATGCAAATTTTTTTTAAGTAAACGATTCTTTTAAAAACCACTAAAGTCTGAAACGTGCCATCATAAGATTACATACTTGTCTTTACAAAGAGTAATAGATCTTTATAAGGGTCGTCCTTGGTGTGAATATAAATATATCAGTTTGTGTGCGCTCTTTGGTTGGAAATTAAAGCTATAAAAAGATAGGAAGAAACAAATAAAGCCATTAAAATTATAATTTTCAATATTGTGAAACATTTTGTGTACTCTTTTGTTTACCAATTTTTCCTTTTAGGCAAACACAACTTCACAGATACTGGCACGAGTTTATGGAAAAAGCAAAGAGTACCAAAACATTGTAAATTTGTTAGCTAAAGTTGAGCATAGAAAACAAAAATTAAAATTTGACTTTTTACCTTTTTTAGATCGACAAATTTTTAACGAAAAGTATTAAACAGGAAGTACAATTTACTGCTTATGGATTTTTTGTCATCGATAATTCAACACTCTTTAAGGTGAGATCTAAATTACTTATGTGGTGCTTCAAACATACAACAATTCATATTGAATTTCAAAACAGATTTTTTCCGCTGTTACAACATATTTGGTCATACTAATTCAATTTAAACAACTCGAAGATTCTAAAATGGAAGATCAAAAGGCTATACAACAGCAGAAAACTTAAGATATCACGAGTACTATGGCTGAATGTTACTTTTTAAATTTTTAACACACTTTCTTCAAAAAAAAAAAAAACATTTTTAATCACATTGTTGCTTAAAGTTTACTATAATTCACAAACAATTATTTTTATTAAGTACGAGCATTTGAACTAATAAAATAAATACATTTTTAGCATAAGTTGCCTTTCTTTCATTTCATTTATATTACCACAAAACACTTTCTCATATTTCATATAGTACATATATTTAATTCAACTGGCACACACATCTTCTGTACATTTCATTAAGCTCTAACGTTACATAATTTCTTATTTATTTTACTGCTCGATTTTTTTGATTTATTAAAGAAACAAAAAGACACAAAAAATATATGATCAACGATTATTCATAAAAAGGTAAAAAATCGTTAAAGGCTTTTATTTTACAATGAATTTATGTTTAAAATATAAATATATATTTATTTACTTAAAAGTGAGAAAGGGGTATGTGTTTAAAAAATTGAAACTAAAACTGGTCCCTTTAGCAGTTCAGTACTTTTGATTTTCTTCTGGTCTCACCAAAGAGGAATGAACATGTCCTATCGACTACGTAAGCTGCTATAGTGTCCGATAAGAGTACTAGTATAAGTATTTTGCGGAACTAAAAAAATAAAAAATAATGAATTGAGGTCCATATACAAATACAAATACAAAACTTACATCATCTGGGAATGCGACAATTTCAAAAGTTGAAGTTAAATCAGGTGACAAACCAAGCGCTAGGAAAATTACTAAAGTTGTAGATACCAGAATTGAGTATAACAGTAATCGGTTTTCCCGCAAACTTTCCATGAACGGATGACCCTGTGTAAAAGAAGAAAAAATTTATTTTATTTGGTATTTTTGTTTGCATATATCGGCTAGACACTTTATTTAAAATTAATACTTATACTATTTATATAAAATTGCTTTTATGAAAATCCGATGTAACGATTTGGCGCAAAATATACCAAACTTATTTTAGTATTTTTTTTAAAAAACATTCTTCGTGTGCTAAGGAACAAACTTGCATACTAAAAGATAAAACTTTTTTTTAGTATGAAGTTCTTGAAGAAAAATTCAATGCTAGCATAAAAATTATCGTTCGCATTTGCGTCATTAACGATTGTAATTTGATGCTTATGCTGCTTGATGAAGTATGTGTTGTTGTCTTTTCGGTCTAGTTCATTTATTGTTTTTTTTTTTTTATTCTTGAATAGAGAATATCAAGTTTCTTGCTTTTGTACTTTTACTGATTTTTCAGTTTATTCAATATTCAGGCCTGTTCCGTAATCCGTGCGATTTCAATTACTTTTCATTTAGGAGGTTTTTTGATGAAAATGGTGAGTCACACGATAAAAATAAGAAAGAATCTTTTTTGTGGAGAATTACAAGTGCTACAAATAATATTTATTTGTAATTACGAAAAAGTAACTGTTTCGGAAATATTCGATAAAGTCTAATTTTTCGACTTTTTGCGGTTTTTAAATAATATTTGCTAAACAGTTACTTTTTCGTAAATGTGAATCAATGTTATTTGTAGAACCTGTAATTCCCCACCAAAAAGTTTCTGATATTTTTTGTCGTATGACTCACCATTTTCATGAAAAGGCCTCCTTAATGAAAAGAAATTGAAGCCACACGGATTACGGAATAGGCCTGATTCTCTAATACTTTTGGACTTTTTTTGTTTTTGAACCTTTACCGATATTTTAGTTTTTTTTTTGATAACTTTTGATGTTTTAGATGTGTTCCAATACTTTTGAACTTTTACCGATTCATTCGATTTCAATACTTTTGAACCTATATTTTAGATGTTTTTTCGATATGTTTGGACCTTTACCGACTTCTTCAATGTGTTTCAAAATTTTTCGATACTTTTGGAATTTTACACTTAGACTTTTACCGATTTCTCTGATGTATTTCATTATTTTTCGGTACATTTGGACTTCTACCGATATTTTATACGTGAATTTAACGAAATTCAGTATGCACATTATTTATGAAAAATAGTTTTCCTTATTAGCTTTTTTGTCCTTTCTTGTTTAAAAAACTCATTTTTATTATTTATTTTAGTGGAATAAGTGATATAAAGCAATTTGTTGTTTGTATTTTTTCAGCGAATATCCCCTAGTGGAAAATTAAACAAAACCCGAGCATCGCCGGGTAAAACAACTAGTTTGAAAATAAATGTATTACCTTGTAGTTAACAGCAAATGTTGAAACTTGTAAAGCTAAACAAATTATATACACTGTGCTGTTTATTATATTAGGTTGAAATTCTTGTTTCTCTTCCGGTTCCATATCAATGTAAAGTTTAACTTTTCCTTCTCTATACCAAAAAAAAAAATAAACAATTTAAATGTGTTACAAAAATCATATTTTTGGTAAATTTGTCAAACCTTGGCGGTGCTCTGGCGGTAGCCTCTTGTGTTAAGTAGTACAGTGCACTAAAGTGAACAGCAAACTGACAAAGAATTGTGGTAACCGTATAGAAATTGAAAATATTTGGTAGCGGCGCTGTTTTGCTCAGTGTTTTCAATGGCTATGTTAAATAAGATATATGTATTTCATGGTCTTATGCATTAGAGCAATTGACTTACCTTAGAACGCGTGATAAATAGAAAACAGGCAGCTATAAACAGTCCCTGTAGAGTCGCTTGAGTGTCGCTGAATTTAACACCATCTATGTATAATACAGACTGACAATAGGCTGAGATTAAAGCGTTCAGCGCTAAAATCTTAAACATTTGTAAAGTTGTGACCAAAGTGCAACGTCCTTGCTTAATTATATGATTAACTGAAATTAATTAATTTTTATTTCGTTTTTTATTCTTTTAAAATACACAAGTTATTATTTTCATACCACAAATAATCGAAGATGATTTACTGGTAAAAGGTGCTGCAATACTTGCATCACCCAATTTGACCACCGACACTTGATCTTCCTCCATTTCTTTGAGAGCATTTTGTAGATTTGCTTGCGTTGCACTCAAATTCTCACGATGTCTTAAAATTGCGCGTTCACGTGGCGTCAAATTAGGACGTTCTTGTCCTGCAGTTGCCGCCAGAGCTCTAGAACCAAATCTTGTAGCTAGAGCATTAGCGGCGGTATTGGTAGCAGTTGCTGCAGCAATGCCATCGGTGGATGTCACATCAGTAATTGCATTTTTCTTTTTAATTTTAGAAGTTGGCGCATTGCTCAGCAGTGAAACTCCAACGTTAGCATGCTTAAGCGCACCTACATCATTTGTACCATCGCCACACATAAGCGTGCAATAACCCAAATGCTTAAGCGTTGTAATGACATATTCTTTTTGCTTGGGTGCAAAGCGTGCACAGACTGTAATGTATGGCAGCGTTTGCAGCATGTAACTATGCGCTTCTTCTTTGAGAAATTGTAATCCCTCACCAGTAATGCAAAAATCGTATTCTACAAGGATCTCTTTAAGATCGTGTGATATGTCAAAAGAAGTTTCGCCATCAATAGAGACCCAGTGCCATTTTTCACTTTCTCGCTGTGTTAGGACCAGCAGTTTTTTGCGTGTAAAACGTAACTCTTTAGCTACGTGGCACGCCGTCAAGGGATTGTCACCTGTAATCATAACGACTTTATGCGAGGCTTGTATTAATTCTTTAATGACGTTCTTTGAATCGGGCTTCATGGGGCATGAAAATATAACGAAGCCAGCAAATGTTAAATCACATTCAACATCCTCTCGTTTAAGATCACGTATTCCCTGTGCATCCATACTGCCAAACTCTTTGATGCCAAGTGCAAGAACACGTGCTCCACGACGTGAGTATTCCAGGAAAGTCTTAAATATAATTGCGAAATTATTAAAAATAAAAATGAGCATAAGAGTGCTAGTACATAATATGTGAAGTTGTAATTTTTTTTCTTTCCGCCCATCATCGTGTTATTCTCTACAAAAAATGTCCCAGTGCCATTAGCGAAAAAATCAATAGTTTAGAAGTTAAAACGACTGGGTTTTAACGCCGTTGGGCATTAATAAATAATTTGGGTGTTATTTCGTTTTTGTTTTTGGGCGTTATTTTATATTTTTTGAGCGATATTTCGTTTTTATTTTGCTTGTTTTTCGTTTTTTTAATTTTTTGGGATTTGATTCGTTCTTTCATAGCCCAGGAAAATAAGACGAAAAAAGAGCTTCTGTGCGAAAAAATTCCCAGTGGAAATTTTTCACCGGAATTGTCTTTATTTATGCATGATACACAAACTGTGAAAAGTCCATTGCAAAGTCGTGTGCGCATAAAAAGTTATTAAGGCTCAACGGTCGCTAAAATCAGTTTTTTGCAAATATCTCGCTAATGCTAACTTTTACAGAAAAATGATGGTCTCCAATTTTGTAGCACAGGAAATTTCCTACAAAAGTACGTTAAAAGTATTTGCGTACGACTTCTAGTTTAGGAGATCACCCAATTTAAAAAGTTGTTAACAGTTATGATATGAAATACTACCTATGAGTTCATATTAAAATATCTTACTTTTTAAATTGCAATAACTCTTCAATGAGAAGTTTTATAAACAAAATTAAAATGCCGTTTGAAAGATAATTTAATTTTCTATATACCGTACAAAATTTTTTTTTCGAACGGCTCATGACCTTAAAAATATTCTTGAATACCCGTAAAGGCTTCGAAATTACTGGTTTTTTAAGGATATCTGCGAATTGGTAAGTAATACGATAAAAAGTAATGGGACCAAATTTGTAAAGAATTAAAAGATCTACAAAAAATAAGCGATATGTGTACACACAGAAGTAACTGTTTAGAAGATATTCCAAAAAAACCCTTAAAATGCCAAAAAACCGGTTTCTATTGAATATCTTCTATACGGTTACTTCTATGTGTACACATATCGCTTATTTTTTGTAGATCTTTTAATTCTTTACAAATTTGGTCCCATTACTTTTTATCGTAGTACTTACCAATTCGCAGATATCCTTAAAAAACCAGAAATTTCGAAGCCTTTACGGGTATTCAAGAATATTTTTAAGGTCATGAGCCGTTCGAAAAAAAAAATTTTGTACGGTATATAGAAAATTAAATTATCTTTCAAACGGCATTTTAATTTTGTTTATAAAACTTCTCATTGAAGAGTTATTGCAGTTTAAAAAGTAAGATATTTTAAAATGAACTCATAGGTAGTATTTCATATCATAACTGTTAACAACTTTTTAAATTGGGTGATCTCCTAAACTAGAAGTCGTACGCAAATACTTTTAACGTACTTTTGTAGGAAATTTCCTGTGCTACAAAATTGGAGACCATAATTTTTCTGTAAAAGTTAGCATTAGCGAGATATTTGCAAAAAACTGATTTTAGCGACCTTTAAGCCTTAATAACTTTGTATGCGCACACGACTTTGCAATGGACTTTTCACAGTTTGTGTATCATGCATAAATAAAGACAATTCCGGTGAAAAATTTCCACTGGGAATTTTTTCGCAGAAAATGTCTTATTTTCCTGGGCTATCAGGCGTTATTTCGTTTTTTTTTTAAACGCCCAAAAAACACGAAATAACATCCAAAAACAAAAACGAAATAACGCCTAAATATATATTTGGGCGATAAACTTTTGGAAATTTATATGAAAATAATTTGGGCTTTTTAGTTATTTTGTTTAACAAGGTTAGGGCTTTATGTCGTTAAAAATTTGGGCGTTATTTTGTTGTTTTTTTAATGAAATAAAGCTCCAAATAAAAAAGTAATAACGCCTAATTTATTTTCAAAAAATAAAATGACGTAAAAACGCCCAAAATAAAAACGAAATAACGCCCAAAACATATTTCGTTATTTCGTTTTTCGGCGTTATTTTAATTTTGTTTTGGGCACTATTACGTTTTTTTTTTTTTTTGGTTTTATTTCCTATTTTTTTGAAATACTATTTTTTTGACTTCTATTTAGGAAAATGGGCGGGGAGCAAAAGAATTACAACTTTTAACAATTCATATATCTCATGGGCAATCTAATGAACATACATATTATGATTTGTCGACCTATAAATAAATGAATGTTAACCATATCAGTTGATGCATTTTACCTTTTCATAATTTTTGGGAACACTCTTCAACATTTTCATTATTACTTCTGGTGCGCCTTTTACAGTGCCAACATAACATATTTCGTTTGTGAACGGCATTAAATACCCAGCAAGTACAGACATGCGTTTAAGCGCAGAAGAGAAAAAGAATCGTTGATAAATACGCAAAGGTTTCAACTTGCCACGCTTCGGTATGACACTATATTGCTTGGTTAAATTCCAATCTACTGCCGTTAAAGTAGCTTTCTCCAATGGATCTCCAACTAAAGCGTCATCGACCATAACAAGAGAATGACATGTTGCTAGAACTTGAATCGTATTATCAGCTGCTTGATCCATTGGTACTATGGCACCATCTTCTGTTAGACCAGCAACACCCTCTACCATTAAATTATCTGACGTGAGGGTGCCAGTTTTATCGAAACAACATATCTGAACTTTACCAGCAAATGGTATACGAAAAGGTTCAGTACAGAAGACAAATAATTTTGAAAGTTGCATTAGCGATGTGTTTACAGCCAGTGTTAACTCAATTGGTAAATCTGGTGGAATGATTGAAGTTAGAATAAGCGTACATTCTAAAAATAATTTATAGCGATTGCGTTCTGGATCCTCGCTGCCTTTAATCCAAACATAAGTGGCTGCAGCAACGGCAAATATCATAAGGAAAACAATGAACGCAAATGTTTCCAAATTATTTTCTGTGACACGTTTTACACCAAACAATATGGTACGCAATAGTTTGCCTTGAGACGTATTGAATCCATTGCGTATAACGTAACCAATGCAACCACCATCCGGTGCACGCATTGCATCTTTTGTGGGTGATGTATGCTGTACTACTTTAGTGCCGCCAAACAGTACAAAAAGTTTACCTTCGCCTTCTGTATCAAGTTCTGTGTCTAGAGTGTCAAGCGATTCCAGAGATTCTTTCATTTGTGGCACAGATTCACCTTTATTAATTAAAGCGTAGTTATTAACTTCGAAATTTTGTTTATTACAAGCAACTTACCCGTTAACATGCTTTCGTCTACGATGCAACTGCCTCTTAGCAAAACCAAATCACAGGGTACAATATTTTCATTTTGTGAGCGAGTTATTGAAACTAAATCACCAGGCAGTAATTGATCGGAAACAATCTGCCGCCACTTGTTGTTGCGCAGCACATTGATTAAATAAGGTTTGTTGCCCATTTTTCGTATTTCGGACATATTGCGTAATTGTTGCTGTACAAGCGTACACTCAAAAATAATTAACATGCAAAGTGTAAATAGTGAGTAATACCAATATTCATCTAAACACCATAATCCCACCGAAAAAATTTGAAATACAAAGAATGGTGCTGTAGCACGCTCAATAAATAGTTCATAAAACTCTGGTACAACCATTTCCATTTGATTGATACCGTAGGTTTTTTCTGCCAGGGCGATAGCAGCATCTGTTTCCAAACCACGTGATTTTGAATAATGATGTAACAGTTCGTTAACTGGAAAAGAAATGCCGCGGAAAGTAGCCTTCTCCTCGTCCCAGACGTATTTAGTTTTTTGAAAAATAAAATAAAATATAACGTGACCATTGTCCAAGTTTGTCTGGCGAATATAAACCATCTGTGATGATCCATTATTAGCGGTAGGAACCACTTTTGCCAGAACTCCTAATTTTGGCGATTTAACCTAAAACAAAAAAAAAAAAATAAAGAATTGAAATGTGTTCATCTAGTTTTGTTTATTCAAATATAAAATTGAAGTCAAAATGTGTGCCCTTTATAGACTCGGAAACTGTTTGATTGCTTTTAATGAAATTTTCACAATGTATTAGCATCGATCAAGAGAATATTTCTGTGGATTAGACACGCAAGAAGTTCCAATCTCGAAGCTAATGGTGACGATAAGCTTTTGATCTTTTTTGCGATCGCAGCTCATTCTGGCGGTCAAGGAGGTTACTCTTTAATTTTATGTAGAAAAGTTTCGAAATAACGTTTTTTTCCTCTTCTCCTTAAACTATTTTGATCATTCCAAACCAAATTTTTTATTAAAAGTCTGTCAGGATCACGAAATTCTGGCTTAAATTTACTTTAGCTCCCAAAGCACACTTTGGTTCAAACTAAGCTTTTTTGTAAATCTTATAATTCTAACAAAGAATTAGGTTGCTCGGACCTACTTTCTGAGATATAGCCATCGAAACAGTGCTGCCAACAAAAAACTTTCAAAATTCTCAAAAATCGAAAAAAAATCCTACATTTTCATTGAAAAAAAAAACAGCGAAATATGATACCTTCGTCCAATAATATTTACATGCAGAATCCAGTTGTAAATCAAAAACAAACGAAATTGGAGAGGGGGGGGGGGGGGGAGAATACACTCTTTACAGTTCTTTCAACTTATCTAGCGAACAAATCAAAATTTCGATATTTTCTTCAGAAAGCTTTTTGCAGAGAATAAAATTTGCCATCGAAATAGCACATTTAAAAAAAAATATTTCTTATGGTACTCTTTTGCTTATAACTTTTTTATGGTCAGATATAGGTTATGACATATTTCAATGTAAAAAATAAGTAGATAAAATTTCCTTTCAAATGCTTTATTAAAAAATTTTTTAGGTTGAAAATTGACCAAAATATGGATACTCAAACATTTTGTTTATGCGGTCGGAAAAACATTTTTTTACTGAAAACCAAGTGTATGAGGCAAAAAATGCCTATAATCGTAAAAGGAATACGTAGGATTTTTTTTCAGAATTTTTGGGGATATTCTTTAATTTTTCAAAAATTGTTAAAAAAAAAATTAAAAAAGTTCTAAAAATATCTGAAAAAATTCGCACGTATTTCTAGGACGATTTTAAACATTTTTAGCCTTATACAATTTTTTCGTAAGTTGTCTTGGATTTGTGTAAAAACCGATTTTTCGACCGCATTTTTTAAATTTTACCATCTTTTTTTGCATTGCGCAATGACATAGTGACATACTATAGCCGTGTTTTTAATCCGTTCCTTGATTTGTCATAATTATGTGTTAGAAAATGCATTGATAGATTTACAGTACGCCCTCGCTTAAAGCAACCCTCGATACACGCAACACCTCGATAAAAACAACACCATAATTTTTTACATTGCAGACTCTGTTAACGCAACTTAAAAAAAAAAAAAAATATACTCAGTTAACGCAACTTTCTATGCAAGAGTCAGTTTTGTTTCCTTTTTAAATGGTTTTGGTTTTTTGCTTTCTACTCTTTCTAACAAGATTTAGTTTTGGGATTCCCCACTTAAGCATATGAACGAGTCATACAAGCAAATTTGATATGATGCATGTACGCATTTCTTTGTATTTAACTTCGGGATCGGTTGTGTTTTGTTTGCTACAAAAATGCCAGTTGTTAAAAGTGTTACTAAACTTTCAATAGCTCAAAAATGCAAAATTCTTAGTAAACTTGATAAAAGCGTTTCTATTAAATCAATATGCCAAGAATATAAAGCGAATAAATCTACAATATCAAGATTAAAGAAGAATAAGGACGCGCTGAGAAAATTTCTTGCGATGCGGAATCTGGGCCAGGAAGACGTGTTGCAATAAGATCTTGTGAATTTTCCAAAATGGAAAAGGCTTTGTACAGCTGGTTTTTGAAGCAAAGAGAGCACAATTTGCACATTTCTACAGAAATTTTGAAGTGTAAAGCGCGCCAGTTACACAATGAATTGGAGGACAGATCTTCTTCATTCAACGCTAGCAACGGCTGGTTTTCAAATTTTAAAAATCGGCATGGTATTCGCATGTTAAAAATTTGTGGAGAGAAGGTATCAAGTCAAACAAATCTTGTCGAGCCTTTTCTGAACAAATTTCAAGATAAAATAAAAGAGCTCAATTTAGTTCCGGATCAAATCTATAACGCCGATGAGTCGGGCTTATTTTACAAACTCATGCCGAACAAGACATTCGTTAGCTTTAAAGAATCGTCAGCTCCTGGGCGTAAAGTATGCAAGGAACGCATAACTTTTCTCACTTGCACTAACGCTTCTGGCACGCACAAAGTAAAACCATTCGTTATCGGAAAAGCATTGAACCCCAGAGCATTTCACAATTTTTCCAACAAACCAGTCATTTACAAGGCTAACAAAAATGCATGGATGACGTTGATATTTTTTGAAGAATGGTTCCGTGACGTATTTGTACCCGAGGTTTGTATAAGCATATGCAGATAAAATAAAACATAAGTAATCAAACACAGAAAGAAATTTGTTTCAGGTTAGAGCATTCCTTGCTTCTAGAGATCTTGAACAGAAAGCGCTGCTGCTTTTAGATAATGCACCCTGCCATCCCAAAGATGGCCAATTAAAAAGTGGCAATGGAAAGATAGTCATCATGTGTTTTCCAAGCAACTGCACTGCAATTCTACAGTCAATGGACCAAAATGTTATCAACTTAACAAAACTTTATTACAAAACAAGTCTCTTAGCTCATTTGATCGGAAGTGAAGGCTCAAAATCAAAGCATTTAACTTACGAAATGCAGTTTGTCTTTTATCACGTGCATGGAATAAATTGTCGTGCAACGCTATAAAAAAATGCTGGAATGTGTTAATGTGTTTTAACGATCAATGGTCGAAGAAGATGATTTACCATTGAGCATAATTCAAGCTGAACTTGTTAATCAACAATCAATGATTGGAACTGTTACCGATTATCTTCGGGAGATTACAGACGATAATTCGTTTTCAAGTAATGAAATAAATGATTGGTTATTTGAAAACGAAAACGAAAACTTTCACTTCGCAAATGCAGACGACATAGAAGAAATTGAAAGCACTATTGTTAATGTTGCTGCTTCATCGAAAATTACATCCAATACTGCAATTAACAGTTTTAACACTTGCATTAAATGGGCTGAACAAAATTGCTTACCATTAACAGACATCTTAAAACTTCAAGAAATTCGTGAGACTGCAGTGCAATACCATGTAAATTGCAAAAAATCGCAGACCAAAATCTCACAGTTCTTTATTAAATAAATTAAATAAAAACAAAATCTTTTATTTAAATAAAAACAAAATCTTTTATTTAAATTATAATGTTAGAAGGGGACTTATTCAGTATTACGACCATATAAAAATTTGAACTCAGTTTCCGCAACAACCTCAATTTTCGCAACCTGCTCAATTTCTATTAGTTGCTTTAAGTGAGGGCGTACTGTATATGGGGAAATCTCAGCAAGTGTGGACTTTTCGAAAAAAAAAAGTTTTTTTTCAAACATGTGGCACCCTTTTTTGGACCACGAATTATTGATTTGAGATACACTAGACGTATTTTACAGCCAGCGGTAATGACTTTTTTCGATCGCCTCCCCCAATATCGTCAAAAATCTCGCGTCACGGTGTTTGTGTTTGTGCTTCTCTGAAACGGCTCGACCGATTTTTATGAAATTTTTTATATGTATTTGGTAGGTATGGAAATCGGTTATAAAGTATTTTTCATTCCGCAAGAGTGTATATTTAGGGTGGCCCTCATACAAAAATATTTTTTAAATCGGATTTTCTCACATACCAGTTAATCGATTCACATTAATTCTACACCACGTGGTTTTTATATTAAGTTGCACTGCTTTAACTATAACACTTTTATTTAGGGTGGCCCTCACACAATTTTTTAAATCGTATTTTTTCAATTCACATGGAATTTGCCTTTTATATCAAGAGGCACAGCTTAGGTTAAAAAACTTTTATTAAGGGTGCATATTTAGAGTGGCCCTCATACAAAAAAATTTTTTTAAGGTTATGCTGCACCGATTTTCATGAAAGTAAGCATGGAAATTGAAGGGAATATTTCTGAAGAAAAAAATTTAGCATTTATGTATATTTAGGGTGGCCCCTAATATAAAAATTTTTTTAAGGTCATATTGCTGCGCCGATTTAGCATTGCCAAATACATTAAAAATTACTATTTTAATTTTTGGTTGTTGTTTTTTTTATTTCCAACTTATTTTTATCTTTTAAAAAGTTTTTAATATATTAAACAAGTATGTAATTCCGATGCAGCTTCAAAAGGTTTCTGAATTTAAAAAAAAAAAAAAAAACAAAATTAAAAAAAAAAAATCATCAAAATCGGACCTTTCCTTGAGGACTTCCTCATTTTGCCAGTTTTAGGTCTTTATTGACTCCACTATAACATCACTTATTGATAACCTTGTTCGATCGTTTTTTACAATTCTTTGTTGAATTTTTCAAAATTTTTCCATCAGGATACCAGGCATTAGGTGTCAAGTCATAATGAGTATATATACACAGTAACCATAAAAATAGATTCTTAAAGTCTTCAAAAGCGCGTAAAACCAAATAACTTCAAGTCACTATTACGGTTGGTACCCGACCTCCAACGAGCAATTAAGTGTCGGCATGTCGGGTGACCTTCGGAAATCTTCGGGTGTCACAGAAAACTATTAGTTAAGGTTTTTTGATAGTTCGCCATGCATTTTTTCCTTCTCGTATTCTTCGTTTTGAGTACGAAGCCTTCGGGAACCTTCGGGTATTTTAAAAAAACTACCTGTTAAAGTTCTTTGACAGTTCGCCATCGATTTTTTCTTTCTCGCATACCTAGGTATTCTTCGTTTTGACTATCAAGCCTTCGGGTGACCTTCGGCAAACTTTGGGTGGCCCAGAAAATTATCAATTAAAACTTGATGAAAGTTTGCCATAGATATTTCCCCTCCAGTGTACCCAGATATTCTTCGTTTTGACTATGAAGCCTTCGGGTGATCTTCGGAAACCTTCGTGTATAGCATCAACACATTTCCATACCTGAGATACACTCATTCCCAAAATTTTAGCTGAATTGGCTTAGTAGTTCCTGAGTAATAATGCTTCACACTAACACACAGTCATTGTACATATAGATGAACCTTAAAAAATTTTACATACTAGCCATTGTTGAAGAATGTTCTGAGGGGCGATTTTTTTACATATTCATTGGCCCTAGGTCTAATGTTTTCGCAAGGTTTGAGACAATTTTGTGCCCTCGGATTTTTGTGCCCCTCAAAATACCATTTTTTTAGACGTATTTTCGCATGAAAAATCGACATTTGAGCTTCTTCTCAAGTGTGTTACCTCCGAACCAGTGGTGGCACACCCTTTTATCTGGACATAACTTTTAGTCATAACATTAAAAAATCATATTTCATGAGGAATATTGCGAAAAAATAATCGCCCCCAGAGCAGCATGTTAGAAATCGAAAATTACCAGATTTTGGGTAAAAACCATTCACACAACTTTGAAGACCCATATCTAGTGTTCTACCTAAGGCACATCAACGAGATGCAGTTTTTCTTACGTCTTAACATTCATGTTAAAGATACTAAAAGCCCAAAACAATTTGCTGAACCGCCTCAAAAGTTATGGCTCAATAACGGAAGCGGCTTATTCAATTCACACTCAAAATTTGTGGATTTTGCTCGAATTTCGGCAAAAAAAATAAAAAATAAAGCTTCCAGGCGGTAGCACACGCATGTTTTTGTATTTAACATCATCCAATAAGTGTCCCAGACATGTTGGAATGGATGGGAAATGCAACGGGTGCTGACTCGGAGAACGGAGACCTATTCACACCGAAGTCCACACTTGCTGAGATTTCCCCATATGTAAATCGATCTTTGCAAAATATATGACTAAAAGTTCAATTAAAAAATCAATTTTCTATATCGATACCTTAGAGCGCTATAGTCCTATCTCCACTTTTTGCGATTTTGAGATTTTTGCAATTATGGCATCATTGTGGGCTTCTTTATCGTGTGGAAAACTGTGTGATGTCAAATTTTTCAAGAGCGCTACTGTCCTATCTCCACTGAATATTCAAATAAGTCGCATTTTTAAAAAAAAATTCTTCGTTTTTTCGCCTTTTCTTCGCGTTTCATGACTCTTTGCGACATTTAAGTAAACAAAGGCTCTACTCTTGTTTGTCGGAACCAAAAATTAAAAAAAAAAAAAAAAAAAAATCGTTTTTTCGTGTTTTCTACGCGTTTCATGACTCTTTACGACATTTTAGTGGAAAAAATTTAAAAAAATGTACTAAATACGTCGTTTTTTGAATAGTAGTCGAATTCTATATTAGGGCAAAAGTAATAACATACTATAAATTGGCTGGGATTTCGTTAGAAATTAATAAAATTGGTTAAAAACATTAAATTATGTTAAAATATACCATAGGTAAAAATATTGCATGTATCGTTATATCAAAATAGCAGCCAATTCTAAATAACCACTGTTTGAAATCTTCTTTTTGCATTTCCCAACAATTGAAAAAATGGAGATAGGACTATAGCGCTCTAAGGTATCGATATATAAAATGTCATTAAGTAAAACACTTAAAAATTCTTAAAATTATTTGGGAGAACACGCCCTGATAAGGTGGAAACACCTGCAATCGGTATTGAATTTGTTCCAAAGGAACAACTATACCAAATATCAATAAATAACACAAAAACAACAATAATGATATATCAATACGTATTAACACACAAACAAAACTGGCAAAAGTCGGCTTCGCAGCCGGGCAAGGCTGGTGCAGTGGTAACGACTTCTGCTACCAACCGCGAGTTCCTTGGTTCAACTACCGCCCAGGCCAAAAACACAAAAAGTTTTCAAACTTGCAATTTTTCAATTATAATTAATTTAGTGAAATAAATATAATTATAATTACAACAAAAATAGTCTGATGAGTCTTTGTGGCGAAAGACGAAACATATGTCACTATAGCCGTGTTTTTAATCCGTTCCTTGATTTGTCATAATTATGTGTTAGAAAATGCATTGATAG
Source organism: Calliopum simillimum (assembly GCA_951812925.1). Taxonomy (NCBI): domain Eukaryota; kingdom Metazoa; phylum Arthropoda; class Insecta; order Diptera; family Lauxaniidae; genus Calliopum; species Calliopum simillimum. The sequence goes on along the minus strand of OX638369.1, from coordinate 50,524,207 downwards.
ATTTATATGTAAATCGATCTTTGCAAAATATATGACTAAAAGTTCAATTAAAAAATCAATTTTCTATATATAAAATGTCATTAAGTAAAACACTTAAAAATTCTTAAAAGTAATAAAAAAAATTGTTTATATCAACTGCTGCTCACTTTGACAGATCGAATCTAATAGAATTTTTGACGCTCTTTAAGATACAATTGCTTTCAATGACAACAAATCAGTACATATATTAGTAAAGCCATCTAGTAGCAAAACAAACTTTTTAAGTTTTAGACCCAATAACAATGCGTGCGCCCTTCCATTCAAAGATTGCAGTTTGATATCAATAAATTCAAACCACTCCTTAAACAAACTTTTAGTTGTTAAGGACAAAAGTATATGATGTAAGTTCAAAATAAATCTTCGTCGATTGATCACTCATTGTGTTTAACAGATACACAGTGATTTTTGATGGATCCTGAAAAGCGCAAGTATGATGTCGGAGGTTCATATTGTTCTAATAAACATAAGTTTAATAGAAAGCCACCAAAAGGGTTAAAAGAATTTTGTGGATTCCTACTGAAAAATATTGCTGAAAATACTTGAGGCTAACATTTATGAGGGGCCGTTTAAATATTACGTAATTACATATTTTCGACCAATTTCGACCCCCCCTCCCCGGTCGTAACGCAACATAACAAAACGTAGAACCCCCTCTCCTCTAGTAACGTAACAAATCTTAATTTTGGGAATTTGAATTTATTGTCGCTTAAATCTATTAAATTTACGTTACGTTACGTAGATGATGACCCCTCCCCACCTCATATAACACTTCGTAACAGATCGTCCGACTCCCCACTCCTCCTTGGTGCGTTACGTAATATGTGAACCCATTAATGGTTAATATCATCAATTATACAATACGTTGCAACGCGTTGGTTAAAAAATTCGCCTAACGGATTCTGAATTCCTCTGCTTTTAAGGAATTCCTCACATTTTGGCAACACTTCATCAGTTAGTTTTGAAGACCTTGATGAGTTTTAAAAATATTGGTGTCATATGAAAGATATTTTAAAAGGCTACAAAATTAGTGCAAAAAGTCTCAAATCTTATTAACCCATAGTTTATGCAACAAAATATAGAAGACATATCTATTTTCTTTAATTTAATATGCCATTGGATCATTAGTAAATTTTTAATAGAAAAATAAAAAACATGACCTCATAAAAGCTATATCCCAAACTTCCGATGGCTATAGCTCTGAATCTATGTAGGTTCGAGCGATACTTTTTATCGTTATTGTTATTAACACAGTGCAACATTTTTCAAGTCATTGACGGTGAACTAAAATCCGTTATAAGGCGTCGAAGTACTCGCCGAAACAAGTAATTCTGCCAGAGCGTTTTGCAAAGTTGGCTCATATAAGGATTTTATGGTCATTTTTGCGATTTTAAGGCACTAGATGAATAATTTTCAGTTAAGTTTGTTCGGCATTTTTTTTTCTTCTATTCAATAGCTACAACATTGCTGAAGTCATCAAAACAATATTTTCGGCTCGTTACCGAGCTATAGCCATATGAAAAAATCGAAAAATCGCTCATATGGCTATATCTCCATACGAAAAAATCAATCGCTCAAAATCCAATTTGCGGCAAAAAGTTGCAATTTTCAGCTGGATAATTATAATTAGGAAATGTCTATACGGGGGGACTCGCGTACGCGAAAACTCAATTTAGCGTACGCGAAATCCAGTGAAGTTTTTTCCCCCGGGGAATTTGATTAATTTATGTACTGATCCGCGGCCGAATGCCGCCGCGAAGCCGGTGTTGGATGTTTGACGGGTTTAAATCCTGAGCTGCGGCCACAGGCCGCCCACTTACCCCTACTTTTATGTAAAATTACTGTTGTAACGAAGCTGCGTCCCGGGGGAAAAAACTTCACTGGATTTCGCGTACGCTAATTGAGTTTTCGCGTACGCTAATTGAGTTTTCGCGTACGCGAGTCCCCCCGTATAGACAGACTCTTATAATTATCCAGCTGAAAATTGCAACTTTGAGCGATTTTTTGATTTTTGTCGCACTGTGTAATTCAAGAGCCCTAAGGGAAACTGGAACCGAAAATCTAAACATAAGCTCTCCAGAACAGTCGTAGACAAATGTTGATTAAAAAATGCAGAAACTTTTAAAAACACACACCGTTTTAATGTAAAATGTAACATACCTTGCGACAATTTAAAAACGTCAGCACATGAACACTCCAATAACAACAAAGCATAGTCAAAATATGCACAAACACTATGGCTCCAATTGCTACTAGACCAGCTTCGTAATATTCATCGGTACCATATATAAAAATCCATAAATAAAATGCTGCCATATATAGTCCAACAAAAGGGAAAACAACACCACTTAGCGCAATTGGATTTCTTATATGCAGCGTCACATACTCCACCAGTTCATCCACAATGCCACCACTGTTCTTAGGAATTTCAGCATTGTTGATATTTGCCCCTTTTGCGTAGGAATTCAATATTTCTGTATTATTTTTACTGTTACTCATTCTCAATCTGATTTTTTTTTTTCTTGCTTGTCTTTACATTTATTAAAATTATAATTATTTAAAATTTTCTATTTATGCAAAGCCGACGAAGTTTTTTCTTTACTCCGTCCACATCCAACTTGAGTGACAGTGTTGCCAGAGCAATAATTTAATATTAATTGGGTAGCTACAAAACTCAAAAAAATGGTACATAACTACAACTTTCCTAAAACGATTTTCATGTTTTCATGTCCCCAATGGACATTGCTGCCTTTGTTTTGATATATAGATATAAGGTGGAAATAGATGTATGTACTTGGGATTTCTTTTTTGACTGATCAGAAACTGTCATCAAATGTACACCTCAATTATTCAAAAAAGAGTTTAGGAATACATATCTGTGGACACAACGACTTAAAGCAAAGTTAGCTTTTGTGTAAAAATCATTGCAAATGTAAAGGTTAAGCAATATAGACGAATATTAAAGAAATAACTTAAGACACAGAATAACGAAATATTTGTTGTACTTTTGTGAACACTTTATATGTGCTTGTCCTAAAAACATTTATTGATCTAACATGAAGTGAAATTATTGCTACATGCAATAATACACAATTTTTGAGTTATTTCTCCCAGTAGACTTAAAGTTTGTGGCGGACACCTGCAGTAGTTGGACAACTACTGCACTAAAATTGTTCAGTGTGAACGCGGCCAAGTTGACAGATGTAAGATCGGGCGAGATGGACGGTTCACAATAGAGTGATCATGGAACGAGTAGGATTTGAACTTCGCGGGATAGCAAATTGACAGCCATCTTTTTTTTTGTTTGGGATCAGGCGATAAAAGCAAAACGCAAGATGCCAACTTAAAGAAAAAAAAAAAGAACAAAAAATTCAACGAAACATGGTCTCGTCAAGAGTCGAGTTTGGTCAGTAGCCGCCGCGTGTTAAGAAAAGTCGTGTCTGCGTGTAAAGCACAATAAAAAGTTTAATTTCATCGAGTTAAAAAAAAAAAACATATTTACTCAACTATATCGACGGTATTTTACATTAGTTTGCAGACAACATTAATCAATACTTAATAGTTTCATTTGCGCATTACGCTAAGCAAAATTATTTATAATATTAACAGCAACTTCGTGTCGGCCTAAATTTCTTAAAAAAGCTATATATATATTGTGATAGAAACACAAAATCCTTCAAATACATAATTATAAAGAATAGACAGTTTTATGTGTGTAACTTGAAACAAAAAAATCTCGAAAAGTAACTCTAAAAAAAAAAAAAAACTAAAATATAAAAATCGAAATAAATTTTACGGTAAAAACACAGAAACAGAATAACATAAAAAAGAAAAAAGGGTACTAACAGAAAAACAAGTGAGCTAGAAGAAAAAAACGAAAATATAAAAAAAAGTGTTATGCCAAAAAGTGTCCCATATATTTTGCACTGAAAAAAAAAAGAAAAATAAAAATATAAAAAAACCTAAAAATATATGGAAAAAACCTAAAAATATATGGAAAAAACCTAAAAATAGAGAAGAAAAAAAAAGAAAAACGTTAAAACTAAAAAGGCCATATAAAAATAAAGTGTTCAAAAACAACTACGACAACGCTACATCAACTACGACAAAAATCTGTACAACAAAACACCAATTTAACGTAGCTACAAAACACCAATTCGACGCAGCTACAAATCATCAACGAAGACCGAATTCCAACAATGCAACAAGTCACCAATAACGACAAAATCTGAGCTACAAAACACCAGCGAAGATAAAATCCAACGTAGCTACAAGACACCAACGACGACGAATGATACACACCAGCGAAGACGAATTTCAACAGAGCTACAAGTCACCAATAACGACAAAAATTTGAGCTACAAAACACCAACAGAATAATCTAAAAGCTGCAAATCACCAACTACGACAAAACTTTACAATTACGACAACACATCTTGGTGTAGAAACAGCTACAAAACATAGAATATCAGAACACCAGTGAGGACAACAAACTAACAGCTACAAATCACCAACAACGAAAAATAATTACTACTACTACTAAAATACACAGCTACAACAACTACAAAGTTTCAACATTCACCAACTATGCAACAAAGATCATCAACAACACGCAAGTAAAACCTAAAACCTAGAAAGAAAAAAATATAATAAAAAAAAACAAAATATATGATTAATTAAATAGAAAAAATAATAAAATAAGTATATGAATTTGAATTGTTGAAAAAAAAGGAAATGATAGAAATAAGAAAAAAAGGAAATTTCCTAGATTAGGGAGTTTCGAAAAGAAAATTTAATATTCAGTATTTTTTTGATTTAAAAGCGATAAGCTTCAGATTCAATTAGAAATTAAATGTTTAAAAACTTATAATATAATCATAAGAGAAACAAAAGAAAAGAAGAAGACATTAGGCAGGCTCAAAAATAATAGAAATTTAAACTAAGGATTTTTTTTGTTATGTAAAGGGTTTCTTTTTCTTTTTGAATTCTGAATAAAAAAACAAAATACTACAGTTAGTAACTTGGCGCCCAGTTCTTAGGTAGTAGGTTTAAAACAAAATTAAAAAGACAGATTTTTGAGAAAGAAATGCAGTAAAGAAAGAAAAACCTTAACTAAAAATTTAATATTGCTATGCATACTTGCTTATTTAAAATAAAATTCAAATGGCTTATGTGTGTATTATATATGTATAATATTTATTGACGTTTTATGTTTCTTATGTATTTAATGTTTATTTTTTGCCTGTCCTAAAAATAACTAATACAAATATAAAAAAATATGTAACTACAAAAGAAAGTATCTATAAGAAAACAAATTAAACAAAAAAAGAAAAAGAAATTAAATATTAGAATTAAATAGTGAAACAAACAACATAATTATAATATTTTATATTACTTATATATATATATATTATAATTATTACTTGTTTTTTTTTGCTAAAAGAAGAAAAAAGAAAATTGAATTGTTAAAGTAAAATCTAAAAAAAAAAAAAAGAAATTAAAAGATATTAAAAATGTCATTTGTAAATTAAAGGCTAAAGAAAAGTAAAATAATAATTTGTTATTATAAATACCTTAAGTGCTATATACCTACCTTACATACTTACCTTATATACTTACCTATGTCTTACCAGTAATCTTACCTACCTTACTCCTTACTTTACCTCATACTTACTTATGAATATACTTACCCTTATTTAGTTATGTGTGATTGTAAGTGTATCAATAAGCATATTGATTTACTAAGCTTTCATTTAATTTCTTAATAAAATTTGTAATGTTTTCTTTAAAATTTAATTGAATCGTCTGCTTAATTGAAATGGATTGCTAGATATTTTCATAATGGTTTAAGGTGAGTTGCAGTCAATCGGATTAGTATATTAGGGGCATTCATTAACTTTTGTGTCGGCAACATGGATGCTGAAGGTTGACAGTAAAGTCAAGGGGTGGGCCGCCGAGGAGAGCCATTGTCATCTGGTGTCTCCAGTAAATTTAATTTGAAAAAGTCAGATGCTCTAGGGAAATGTCATGTTCTATCTATTGTCAACGGTTAAGTGTTTTATGTTCCAATTTCTTGCGCAGCCCCCTGCTTGCGTTTTCTACCACTTTTATTATTGGGGTTTGTTTTTGACAGTTTTTTTTTGGCACGTTTTAAAATTTTTTTTAAATGTAACGGTTCATGGAAGCGAAGACGTCCCACCATTTTCCGGCGAGCTTAAGCCAGGGCTCTCATTCGCCAGCGTGCCACGCTTCCTTCACCTCCCATTACATTTTGGCGCCCAACATAGGGGGCATTTGAAAGAATGCCTTTTCCTTTATCTTGTTTCTTTGTCAGTCAGTCTAATCGGATTTCGAAGGCTGGATTGTCGTATGTCCCGGACAGCCACTGGCTATGCCTGCGTTGCGACGACAATCTACGCTGGAGAGATTCGGTTCGGCTGATAGACAATTTCCATCCTTTCCACTTCCTTCTATCTCTCTCTCCGTCTTTCACTCGCGTCAGGCTTTAAAGCCAAGGTCATCGTATGTCCCGGAAAGCCACTGGCTATGCCTGCGTAGCGACGGTGACCAAAGCTTGAAAGGGCTGACCCGATTGAAAGAAAACCCCCCTTGATGTTGTGATCCGGTTTCAATTTTGTCCATTTTCCGCTTTTTCTCCCTTTTCGAGATCCTGTGGCGACACTTCAGCTCAATCGGTTGGTATGTCATGCTAATTGTTAATAATACAATTGCATTCGCGACCACCGATGGAGCCGAAGTTGTCAAAACTTGATTTCACTGTACCTATTAGTCATCTATTTCTATCCTTTTTTCCAGGACATTTCCTATATCAACATCCAGAGCAAAATGGGAAATGACTAAATAAGTTTTTGGGTTTCTAAAAATTTTTTATTTATACGACATTTTTCACTTTTAATACAAACAAATTGATTCTTTTTCATTCTATCTTAAGTTAGAGTGAATAAGACTTACAATTAAAACAAAAATACGACAATTTCAAATAAATTTACAAATTTTTTTCGATCGATTCGTGAATACTGCAACAATATCCTTAACCATAAAATTTCTAAAGCTAAATATTTATTACTGTTTTCTTTCATTTGTTTGTTTGAAAGAGTGTTCGTAAGTAGTACTTCTTTTCTTAATCTATTTATTAATATAATTAATTGAGTTTTTTTTGTGATTACATTTATTTAAATAATATATTTCATAAATTTAGATATTCTTTCCCCTATATAGCAAGTAATTTATAATTTTTTTTAACGTTTTGCTAATTGCGGTCTGATAATTTTCGGCACTGGATCGGTTATGAACCTGAGGTCAGGTAATAAGCTATCAGAAAGTAATAGACAGTATAGAGGCAGAGGAAACACTGCTAGAAGAGGTATACCTGTAAGGTCAAATTTAAATTTAGTTAGGCAAAACAGAGCAGTACTCGAAATGTCAACTACGACTAACACTACTGCAACCACTTCAGGCCCAATCATGGCTGCCATGGTTACCACAGCTAGCGTTACCGCAAGTAGTAGTACTTTCAGTACTAATTCAAATAATGTTTCCAATACAATAACTTCTCCAATTTATAGCAGTATTTCTGCACAAGGTGTTAGAGAGGCATTTGATCAAGCTCGTACGAGTGATGTGCCACAGCAACAAAGGCCTCAAATGATAACACCAAATACTATAGTGAATGAACAGGGTTTAACATTGCGAGACTACGTCAGTGCAAGTTCTGGGGCAGTACAAGCAAATATTATGCAGGAGGTAGTGAATTGTATTCGTGAACTCGTACCACGCATAGTTGTAGAATCGATGCAGGCTGAGAGGGAACGAGTACAAGCCAATATCTCGTCACCATCTCTGACCTCATACAATGAACGTTTGCAACAAGGGTTAGATAACCAGAATAGATCAAGCAACCAAAACAATAGGCAACCTGAACAGCAAGAGCCAGCCAATACTGAGCCGCAGGTTCCTGAACAGAATAACAATCGCGATTTTCGGTATTTCAATGACTTCTCTAACTATCGTTATGTTAACCATAACATACCAAACCCCCAACTTGTACAACAACAAAATCCCACAAACTTTTACGCTCACTACAGCCATCCACCAAATTCTAGGCTTCTCGAGTTAAGCAAATGGGGCATCAAATTTGATGGCTCAGTAAAATCAAAAACTGTCGAAGATTTCGTGTTCCAAGTGGAAGTTCTTCGACAGGATTATAGTTGCCCATGGGAAGATTTAATCAAAAACTTTCATCAATTGTTGTCAGGTGAGGCTTATGAATGGTTTTGGGGCTACAGAAGGTCCAATTGTATTATACAATGGAATTCTTTAAAGTCGACGATGTTGAGGAAATTTAGAAGGTTTGAAAGTGACTATGAAATACAGAGAAAAATAATGGAACGGCGGCAGATATACAATGAATCGGCTGAAGATTTTTGGAAGGCTATCATGGTGTTGAAAAATCAGATGCGTGATGAGATACCAGAATTTGAACTAGTGAGGATAGCAAAAGATAATTTGAAAGACGGTTTATCACAGCTAATTTTCCCTATCCATATTAGTACAATGGACAGACTTCTAGAAGAATGCAAGCGGGCCGAAAGAAATATCGCTAAAAGGCAAAAAGAAAGCGAACATTTTCGTAATAGGCAGTATAGAAAAGTCAATGAATTAGAACACGAAGATCCTCAACTTGATTATTACGATGTTGAAGCATTGTCTGCGCAACAAGTTGCACAAAAACCAAATCCAAAGCTAGTTTGTTGGAATTGTCGCGTTGTCGGCCATACTTATTTTGAGTGTACTTCAACCCAAAGAAACATTTTCTGCTTCAAGTGTGGAGCCGAAAATACGATTACTCCACAATGTGCCCGATGCCAGGGAAACGGTCAGAGGAGCATGAAACGAACTGGGGTTGCATGTCAGACTCAATACGACCAGTAGATTTGAATAATAGTGTTGACAGATCGAGTTTAGACAATAAGCAAGTGAGAATATTGAAGAACAATGCAACAAATATTAAGGTAGTTAATAAAATCTCCAAAGTAAGAGAAATTATTCCGTACCACGTTAGATTAGAAAATTATCTAGAAAAAAGAAGACAGATATTTGAGCAAGAAGATTTTTTAGTAAGCAAAAAGATTTTAGAAACAAGAAAAAGATACAATATCAGAAAATTAGAGCGCAAAGTTATAGCATCGTCAAACATACCTGGTGAAGTCGATATAAGACCATACATGGATGTCTCAATAAACAATTTTAAAATTAAAGGCTTAATGGACAGTGGCGCGAGCGACAGCTGTTTAGGAAGTGACTGCCTTGAATTAGTACAGAAACTTAATTTGAATATTTTAGACTTCAAGTCTATAATAAAAACTGCTGATGGGAAAGGACAGACCATTGTAGGCAAAGTAAAGACAAAAGTTACTTGTCAACATAAAACAGAAGATTTGACACTTTATCTAGTGCCAACTCTTTCGCAAAATCTATATTTAGGCATTGACTTTTGGAAAAAGTTCAATATTATACCTTTTATGGTCAACAGTCTAGACATAAATCCCCAAGTTGTTAATGATAATCCACCTAAAATGCATATCTTGACCGAACAGCAAAGGCAACAGCTCGAACTAGCCAAAAATGAGTTTAGGTGCTATACCAAGCACGGTTTAGGAAAGACAAATTTAGAGACACATGTTATAGATACTGGTGATGCACCACCAAAAAAGATGAGGTATTACCCGATATCACCGGCAGTCCAGAAATTGACCTTTGACGAACTTGACAGAATGCTTAATTTGAATGTTATTGAACCAGCTTCTCAAGCCAGCTGGAACAACAGGACAACTCTAGTTATAAAACCCGGTAAAAACAGGCTCTGTCTAGATGCAAGGGAATTGAATCAGGTGACAGTCAAAGATGCTTATCCGCTACCAAACATAGACGGACTCTTGAGTCGGCTCGGTGACACGATCTACATTTCGGCAGTGGACTTAAAAGACGCTTTCTGGCAGATACCGCTAGAAGAGTCCAGCAGGCCAAAAACTGCATTTACCGTGCAAGGAAGGCCACATTACCAATTTACGGTAATGCCCTTCGGCCTGTGCAATGCCGCCCAAAGATTATGTAGGCTCATGGATAAAATTATACCATCTGAGCTTAAAGATCAGGTCTTAGTCTACCTTGATGATCTGCTGATTGTTAGTCCTGATTTCGAGACCCATTGCGAAATGTTGAAAACGGTAGGTCAAAAATTGACAGCAGCTGGCCTAACCATAAATATGCAGAATTCTAAATTTTGCTTTACCGAGTTGAAGTATCTAGGTTATCTAGTTGGTGGAGGGAAACTGAAGACTGACCCTAGTAAAGTTGAGGCTATAGTCAGGATAACTACGCCAAAGAATGTAAAGCAAGTCAGGCAGTTTCTTGGTACTGCTGGCTGGTATCGCCGGTTTATTTCAAATTATGCCACCCTCACGGCACCTATAACTGACACTTTAAAGAAATCATCTAAATTTTGTTTTACGCCAGAAGCCCAGGTAGCGTTTGAGAAAGTAAAAGAAGCCCTTATTTCAAGTCCAGTTTTAGTCAGCCCTAATTTCAAAAAAAAGTTTTTCATTCAATGTGATGCGTCTGACTTTGGCATTGGCGCGGTTCTGTTCCAAGAAGACGAAGACGGAGAAGAGCACCCTATTGAGTACTTCTCTCAAAAGCTGAATCCAGCACAAAAAAATTATTCAGTGACTGAAAAAGAGTGTCTTGCCGTAATTGCCGCCATTGCAAAATTCAGACCATACATTGAACTGATGGAATTCACGGTGATCACCGATCACTCAAGTTTAAAGTGGCTGATGAAGCAAAAAGACCTAAATGGAAGACTAGCGAGGTGGAGTTTAAAACTCCAAGGGTTTAATTTTGACATACAACACCGGAAAGGTTCTAAAAACGTCGTACCTGACATGCTATCTCGACTCGATATGGAAGAGTTAGATTTATCTCATCATTTCGAAATAATAGATTTGAATTCAGAAGCTTTTAAAAGTGATAAATACAAAGAATTGATACGAACTGTGGAAGAAAATATTGATAGGTTACCAGATATCAAAGTCCTTGATGGATATGTGTACAAAAGAACAAGTTTTTATGATGGTGACCCAGTTAACGAGGACCACTCCTGGAAACTGTGGATCCCGAAAGAACTGACAGCGAATATTGTTCGGTATGCACATACATCAAGCGTTTCGATACATGGTGGAGTAGCCAAAACTTTGAGCAGGATTCGAGAATATTTCTTTTGGCCAGGGATGTGTAGTGAGGTGCGGGATTTTGTCAGAAACTGTGAAATTTGCAAAGTGTGCAAACCAACCAATAAAATACTTAGACCTACAATGGGTGCCGAGGTCAACACAAGTAGAGCCTTTCAAAAACTCTACATAGACTTCCTAGGTCCCTATACTCGTTCAAAAAGTGGGAATTCATACATTTTTATTGTATTAGATCATCAGACAAAATTTGTGCTATTGAAAGCACTTCCGAAAGCGACGGCGAAAGCTATAATAAAATTTCTTATAGTGGAGGTTTTTCATAAGTTCGGGGTACCCGAAACAATCCATTCTGATAATGGGCCCCAGTTTATCGGTAAAGACTTTAAAGAACTATTAGAGACATTTGGAATTAAACACATGCGTTCTGCATTTCATGCCCCGCAGGCCAACGCCAGTGAAAGGGTTAACCAATCGATATTGGCCTCAATTAGGACATTTTTAGATAACGACCAAGCCGAATGGGATCAAAATCTATCTAACATTGAGTGTGCGCTGAGATCCTCAGTACATGCTTCAATCGGAGTTACGCCATATTTTGCATTATTTGGATGTAATATGATAACGCACGCAAGTGCATATCAAATTGCTAAAAAGTTAACATTATTAGAAGATACAGAAACAAATATTCTCACGAAGTCACAAAAGTTAGAACTCATCAGAAGTAGAATGAAGAAGCAGTTGCATAAAGCTTACGAAAAAAACGTTAAAACGTACAACAAACGAAGTAGAGAAATAGTGTTCCAACCGGGGCAAGAGGTATATCGGAAAAACTTTATCCAGAGTGATTTTGCAAAAGGAATCAACTCAAAACTTTGTAGACCATGGTTGAAGTGCCGAATAGTTAGCAGAATTGGTAAAAACATGTATGAGATTGAGAATATCCAAGGAAAGCGAATAGGCATTATACATGCACAGCACATAAAACAATAGGAAAAACTTTTTCTTTGAAAAATCTCAAGGTTCATAACACTCCAGTGCAGAGAAAAATATAGAGAAATAAATACAGAAAAAAAACTACGGTACATACAACTGGATCTTACGCAAAAGCAATTTTTCGTCTTAATTTTAAGTTTAAACTGATTACAGTTTTACAAAAATTAAAAAAAAAAAAAAATTATTCATATATTTGTGTTCATGCGATTGACGCGCGTTGCGTGCGATATGTGAAAGACCTGCACCATATTTTTTGTAGGATAGCAACATAATCATAGCATACACAATAACGTATATAACGAATTTTTTCTTTCAAACACATGGATTTCATGGCTTCAAATCGACCGCAATATATTTAAACTTATCGCTAACTTAAAACTTTAGTGGAATTCACTCTTGATTGCAAAACACCCTTGCGACGTTGAAAAAATGCGAAACGCGATGATTTGTTTCTTTTGGCGATAAGCACAGCTAACATGATGCAATTTTCTTCGTATTTTTTGCTCAGTTAAATTGACCGAAAATGCAATAATCAGAATATAATTTTTTATGTATGTATAAAAGCTCAATCGCTAAAACTTAAAATTTGTTTTTTTCTCCTCCAACCTTGTTTTTCACACAAAAATAAATCCGAATTTAAAAAAAAAAAAAAACAAAAATTCAAATGGTAAAATTGTTTGAATTTATGATTCTCAACTACATTCACAAAACACCGCGCACTTTGCGTTTTATCGACAGATTTTTTTTTTTTGCATTTCGCAACATTTTGCAACGAAGGGTGAATCGCACAATTAAAAAAAAAGATAAAAAAAAAAATTTTTTTTCATAACTTATCGTGGTATAACAGCGACTGCATTTTTAAAAAAAGTTCCAGCGATGACAAGTTTAAACATCCGTATGAGCTATAATCCACTAAATGGTAGTACAATCCTAGAAAGAAAAAGAAAAGAGTTTGAAAATGAGTTATAAAAATTTATAAATTTAAAAGATTACCTGATTTTCTTTGAATTGGAATCGCGGGAACAAAAGAAGGAATCCAGTCCAATTAGGTGGCAAACCGGAAAGAGTTCGCACTACCAAACTTCAAAATCAAAACAAATAAATTTGAACGAAACAATTGGGAACGGTTCTGAACAAAAATTCCAACCTGAGGCGAAATAAAGTAATAGGAATAGGGTGTCCCTAAGTATGTTGTTATATTGCATTAGCTTTCCTTAAAATCTATCTTCTATTTGTAAAATGTTGTAGATCACTAGTTTGCTTAAAGTTATAATGTGTATCCGGTGTTAAATTCCCATCCTTTCCTCCCTTCTTTGCATCCGGATCGAAAAGTTGGCTTTGTGGCGGACACCTGCAGTAGTTGGACAACTACTGCACTAAAATTGTTCAGTGTGAACGCGGCCAAGTTGACAGATGTAAGATCGGGCGAGATGGACGGTTCACAATAGAGTGATCATGGAACGAGTAGGATTTGAACTTCGCGGGATAGCAAATTGACAGCCATCTTTTTTTTTGTTTGGGATCAGGCGATAAAAGCAAAACGCAAGATGCCAACTTAAAGAAAAAAAAAAAGAACAAAAAATTCAACGAAACATGGTCTCGTCAAGAGTCGAGTTTGGTCAGTAGCCGCCGCGTGTTAAGAAAAATCGTGTCTGCGTGTAAAGCACAATAAAAAGTTTAATTTCATCGAGTTAAAAAAAAAAAACATATTTACTCAACTATATCGACGGTATTTTACATTAGTTTGCAGACAACATTAATCAATACTTAATAGTTTCATTTGCGCATTACGCTAAGCAAAATTATTTATAATATTAACAGCAACTTCGTGTCGGCCTAAATTTCTTAAAAAAGCTATATATATATTGTGATAGAAACACAAAATCCTTCAAATACATAATTATAAAGAATAGACAGTTTTATGTGTGTAACTTGAAACAAAAAAATCTCGAAAAGTAACTCTAAAAAAAAAAAAAAACTAAAATATAAAAATCGAAATAAATTTTACGGTAAAAACACAGAAACAGAATAACATAAAAAAGAAAAAAGGGTACTAACAGAAAAACAAGTGAGCTAGAAGAAAAAAACGAAAATATAAAAAAAAGTGTTATGCCAAAAAGTGTCCCATATATTTTGCACTGAAAAAAAAAAGAAAAATAAAAATATAAAAAAACCTAAAAATATATGGAAAAAACCTAAAAATATATGGAAAAAACCTAAAAATAGAGAAGAAAAAAAAAGAAAAACGTTAAAACTAAAAAGGCCATATAAAAATAAAGTGTTCAAAAACAACTACGACAACGCTACATCAACTACGACAAAAATCTGTACAACAAAACACCAATTTAACGTAGCTACAAAACACCAATTCGACGCAGCTACAAATCATCAACGAAGACCGAATTCCAACAATGCAACAAGTCACCAATAACGACAAAATCTGAGCTACAAAACACCAGCGAAGATAAAATCCAACGTAGCTACAAGACACCAACGACGACGAATGATACACACCAGCGAAGACGAATTTCAACAGAGCTACAAGTCACCAATAACGACAAAAATTTGAGCTACAAAACACCAACAGAATAATCTAAAAGCTGCAAATCACCAACTACGACAAAACTTTACAATTACGACAACACATCTTGGTGTAGAAACAGCTACAAAACATAGAATATCAGAACACCAGTGAGGACAACAAACTAACAGCTACAAATCACCAACAACGAAAAATAATTACTACTACTACTAAAATACACAGCTACAACAACTACAAAGTTTCAACATTCACCAACTATGCAACAAAGATCATCAACAACACGCAAGTAAAACCTAAAACCTAGAAAGAAAAAAATATAATAAAAAAAAACAAAATATATGATTAATTAAATAGAAAAAATAATAAAATAAGTATATGAATTTGAATTGTTGAAAAAAAAGGAAATGATAGAAATAAGAAAAAAAGGAAATTTCCTAGATTAGGGAGTTTCGAAAAGAAAATTTAATATTCAGTATTTTTTTGATTTAAAAGCGATAAGCTTCAGATTCAATTAGAAATTAAATGTTTAAAAACTTATAATATAATCATAAGAGAAACAAAAGAAAAGAAGAAGACATTAGGCAGGCTCAAAAATAATAGAAATTTAAACTAAGGATTTTTTTTGTTATGTAAAGGGTTTCTTTTTCTTTTTGAATTCTGAATAAAAAAACAAAATACTACAGTTAGTAACTTGGCGCCCAGTTCTTAGGTAGTAGGTTTAAAACAAAATTAAAAAGACAGATTTTTGAGAAAGAAATGCAGTAAAGAAAGAAAAACCTTAACTAAAAATTTAATATTGCTATGCATACTTGCTTATTTAAAATAAAATTCAAATGGCTTATGTGTGTATTATATATGTATAATATTTATTGACGTTTTATGTTTCTTATGTATTTAATGTTTATTTTTTGCCTGTCCTAAAAATAACTAATACAAATATAAAAAAATATGTAACTACAAAAGAAAGTATCTATAAGAAAACAAATTAAACAAAAAAAGAAAAAGAAATTAAATATTAGAATTAAATAGTGAAACAAACAACATAATTATAATATTTTATATTACTTATATATATATATATTATAATTATTACTTGTTTTTTTTTGCTAAAAGAAGAAAAAAGAAAATTGAATTGTTAAAGTAAAATCTAAAAAAAAAAAAAAGAAATTAAAAGATATTAAAAATGTCATTTGTAAATTAAAGGCTAAAGAAAAGTAAAATAATAATTTGTTATTATAAATACCTTAAGTGCTATATACCTACCTTACATACTTACCTTATATACTTACCTATGTCTTACCAGTAATCTTACCTACCTTACTCCTTACTTTACCTCATACTTACTTATGAATATACTTACCCTTATTTAGTTATGTGTGATTGTAAGTGTATCAATAAGCATATTGATTTACTAAGCTTTCATTTAATTTCTTAATAAAATTTGTAATGTTTTCTTTAAAATTTAATTGAATCGTCTGCTTAATTGAAATGGATTGCTAGATATTTTCATAATGGTTTAAGGTGAGTTGCAGTCAATCGGATTAGTATATTAGGGGCATTCATTAACTTTTGTGTCGGCAACATGGATGCTGAAGGTTGACAGTAAAGTCAAGGGGTGGGCCGCCGAGGAGAGCCATTGTCATCTGGTGTCTCCAGTAAATTTAATTTGAAAAAGTCAGATGCTCTAGGGAAATGTCATGTTCTATCTATTGTCAACGGTTAAGTGTTTTATGTTCCAATTTCTTGCGCAGCCCCCTGCTTGCGTTTTCTACCACTTTTATTATTGGGGTTTGTTTTTGACAGTTTTTTTTTGGCACGTTTTAAAATTTTTTTTAAATGTAACGGTTCATGGAAGCGAAGACGTCCCACCATTTTCCGGCGAGCTTAAGCCAGGGCTCTCATTCGCCAGCGTGCCACGCTTCCTTCACCTCCCATTACAAGTTCTGTTTTTTTCGAGATTTGAGTTACTCTGACAACTTCCCACGAAATTCTTGCTTTCTAGAAAAGTATACAATCCGGGCTTATAAGTTCAGTCTGGCATCACTCAAAAGTAGAAAACCTTGACGTCAAACCTGTATCTGCCAAAGGTTTATTTACTTTATTTTTGACAGTTCTGACGTGTCTTTTGGAGTCAGAGATGCTAAAAGTAAGACGTGTTGATCTCTAGTTTGTTTATAATGTTTTCCATTTAAATTCAATTTAAAGATTTTTTTATGCTAAATCTTAACGTAGTGGTTTCAATAATTAAACTTCAAATAAGTTCTTAAAATAATAATAGATTAATATTTAATTATATAAAATTATGTGGTATTTCTTAACGGCTCCCCTAAAAAATAAAAAACAGTAATTCAGTAGTCTCATTAGAGCTATTTTTAACTAGTAAGGGTGGTATCTTTGGCCTGGCCAAAAACTAAATACCCTACACTGCATTTCAAGTATATTATTAGGAGAGTATAAGAACATATTGCTTATATGGAAAGTGCCACGCCCTCACCTTTGAGCTTACCTTGATTTTGCGTAGAGCTTGCATTAACTGTTCTGAGTGTTTGAGTAAAATTCGGTAGGGTTTTCTTAAAAAAATCTTTCAGTATAGTATTTTGAAACTTTCGCTTATATGGGAGGTGCCACGCCTTCTTATCCTACTTCGCCTTCTTTAAACTCAGAGTTTACAATTAATGTTCTTCGTGTTTGAGTGAAATTTGGTTGGATTATCTCAAAAAACACTTTGTTATTATATAATTTTGAAAATTTTGCTTATATGAGAGGTGCCACGCCCTCTTGTCCGAGTTACCCTAGATCATGCGTTTAGCTTGCATTTGTAGATCCGAGTGTTTGAGTGTAATTTGGTTGGGTTATCTCAAAAAACATTTTCCGTTTAACATTTTGAAACTTTTGTTTATATGGGAGGTGCCACGCCCTCTAGTTCGAGTTCGCCTAGTTTTTTCTCAGAGCTTCTACTTTCTTCCCCTAGTATTTATGTGTATTTTGCTTCTTTTATTGCAAATAATGCTCTTATTTTTGCATTTTGAATATATTTTTTGTATGGGTGGTAGGCGTGTCCGTTGACCGATTTCGCTTATTTTCAATCCCCCAAGCTATCTTTGGCGACGGAGGTAGTGTACCAAATTTCATTGAAATATCTTGCTCAGTTTTTCCAAAAAGTGTATTTCAACACACAGCCAGCCACCCAGCCAGCCACCCACCCAGCCAGCCAGCCAGAGAGACGGGCATGGCTTTATCGACTCAGGAGGTGACGCTGATCAAGAATATATATACTTTTCTATATCTGCCACGCCTCCTTCTCTGCGTTACAAACGGAAGGACACCGGGTGTAGGGTATAATAAAAACTCTAAATTCAAGTTAAAGAAAGGTCCAATTAATGACAATAAACAATCTAGATTTCACTTGAAGACGACCTATTTTTGTTAAAGAATATTTGCTTTGTAGTATTAAATTTGTGCGATATCTTTCCATTGTCACATTTCTTTTTCTTCAAGCGGTATAAATACTTACCAATAATTAAAAAAGGATTTGTTTTGAAATTTTCAATGATCATAACATTTGGTATATACAGTTATAACATTTAGTATGTATGTTTGCGTAAAAAAATTGTAACAGATAAAATTTGACGGATAAAATCAAAAGTTTAAAATTGGTAGTCATTGCATTAAGCTGTTTTCCATACCTCCGTCAAACTAAATATATTTATGTCATCCGAACCCCTAAGCACCGGCGCATCATAGGGGGGGATTCATTCAAACAGCGGAAAATATCGCATTTCATACTTATGTCAAAATGACACAACTTTGTATGGAGCATTATTCCTGCATCGATTAAGTGAGTAGTGTTAAGTATGTGTGCTAACTTCTCAACTACGAACAAATGATTTTTGTCGACTTTTATTGCACATTTGATTTGATATCGATGCAAAAAATAATAAGGACTGAAAAGTATATGGCACACAAATATCAAGAATTCAGCTAGCATTGAGTAGACTTGGGTAGGATACTCTATGCCAGCAGGGTTCAAAAACATTTTTAATTTATAAAATATGTTTTTTTTTTTTTTTTTGCTGATAATATGAACCAAAAGTGTTGACTGACAGTAAAAAAATTTGCTTGAAAAATTTCGTTGAGTAAACTGCTATTTCCTATGCCTCCATACCTTCGTAGCTAATCCCTTATTCTCACTTGCCTGGTTAACCAGATAGATGCTGATTAAGCACTAACTAGGATTGTTTTCCATATAAAAAACTTTTCGATTTGTATGGAAAAGCTAGTTTTTAAAAAATAGTTTAAACCAAAAAATTGGCAGGAGGTATCTCAGGTCTCATTTTTTTCAAAAAAATTTAGAAAATGAAAAGGGATGAAGAAAATAATTTATTAAAGTGAAAAAAGAGAAAACAGTGTTGTGATTTAGTAAACTTCAAAATAATTGTTATTCAAATGACAGAGCCATTAATTAAGGTAAAGGTATAAACGGCGATGATTAATTTTCTTATTTCATTTGTTCAACAAGGCAAGTGTGAATATGGTATAAGTTGTGCAACTCTTATCTTGTTAGTAGGCGGGGACTCTTATCATGCTTTTAGTGACTAAAATTTTTGCTTTGTAGAACGGTGGCAACGCTCTATATCTGACAGCTTCCGCATTTTGGTATTTCAGGAATAAACGCATGGTAAGAACACTTATATTTGATTTAAAAATTTGTGGAAAGTGGATAATACTATAATACTGTAAATATAGCGAAAAATAGTTCTATACTATAAGTAATAAAGAAAATTATAGAGGTTAAGAAAAATTACCGCCAAATTCGATAAAGAATCTATATTTGGAACCATGATATCTTTTTTGGTGCCTTTCTTTAAGGTGAATGAATGGGAACAATTTTATTTATCGACTGTTGTTGTTTTTTTTTATTTTTTTTGCCCAAATAGGGCTCTGGGAACTAATTACAACAACAGCAACAACAACCTCTGAGCGGATTTACTTTCGGAGATATAGCCATCGGAAGGTCGGGATATGTCTTTTATAAAAATCGGTGAAAAATTGTCATATCTCGAAAACTATCACTCAAATTGAAAAACTTTGTACATCAATTGTATAACCCGGTAAAATACCTTTCATATGACACCAATATTTTTAAAATCCATCCAGGGGTTCCCAACTTATACCGATTTTTATAAAAGATATATCCCGATCTTCCGATGGCTATATCTCCGAAAGTAGATCCGCTCAGAGGTTGTTGTTGTTGTTGTTGTTATGATTAATTTTCAAAGCCCTATTTGGGCAAAAAAAAAAAAAAAAAAAAAACAACAACAGTCGATAAAGTAAAATTAAGCCTAAATTTGAAGTCATCCATTACATTTTGCATCATTCCATGTTACCATGCTCTTACCATGCTGGTGCTTAAGTGACGTAGTAGTAGTGAGTAGTACAGTCAGGTATAGACAAGTATATATTTGCTTGATCAGCGTCACCAAAATACACATAAATACTAGGGACGATAGGTGCAAGCTCAGTGCAAAAACTAGAAGAATTCGGACAAGGAGGCATGGTACCTCCCATATAGGCAAAAGATTCCAAATGTTGTATTGAAAACGTTTTTTGAGATAATCCACCCAAATTTCACTTAGACATTGGGGATAGTATATGCAAGCTCTGAGAAAAAACTATGCGAACTCGAACAGAAAAGCGTGCGTGGCATTCCCCGTACAAGTAAAATATTCAAAATACTGCAGTGCAGGGTATTCAATTTTTGCCCATGCCAAATGGGTAAGTTAGACTAAAACTGGTTACTTCTACAAACTTCCCTACATAGAAAACGATTTGATTAATTCGGTATATAACTCAACGTGAATTCAATTGGTATAGCTTCGCTTACATTTCGCCTGTGGACAATATAAATGAAAATCTTGATTTAGAATCTAATATCAATACCACATCACTTTTACCGGAATTTTTCAAGAAAAAAAGACCTGGTCCACATAGAGGCTAATATAAACTTAATGTAACGTCATTTTTAAGTATGTAAATAGTGTAAATAGTATTAATAGTTTAATTTGTAGTTATTTTGTTTTAAGGTTATTTGATAAAACATCAAAGATACTTCAAAAAGCCGTTATATCATGCTTCATGTTGTGTAAAAATTTCATATTAATATCTTATACGTTCACCGTTTGAGAACGAAATAACTTTTTCAATTGAAAACTTGAAACGTATTTTTTGCAAAATCGAGGTTTTATATAATGTAGGTATAAGATAATCAAATATAGTATTTATTACTAAAATCGAAAACATAAAAATTTTTTACCTGCGCAGTTCACGTGGAATGCCGGTTTTATTAGAAAAGGGAACCCCCTGTGAGACATTATTTCCACGTTATTTGGATGTTTTTATATTTATTATATTAGTGTCGTTGAATATCAAAACTGCCTAAGTCCTTCACCGATATGCAGGCCAAATAGAAAAAATTCTATTAAACTGATTATAATTTATTTTATTTTACCTACGTACCAGAGAGGACTTAGGCAGTTTTGATATATAACTACACATTTTATTATTTTTTAATTCAATCTTCTTCAAATGATGATAGCATTGATAGGGACAACTGAGTTCCATGATAGATTTATCAATTAAATTTTACTGACTTGAAAACATATAGTTTAGTAATAGTTTTTGCCATACTACATTAAGTTACTTAATCATAATTATTTTTTATTTTTCAGATAAACTATTCCAGTTCTTATGTGTGAAAATGGGTTAGTACAAACATTTTTGCATCTATATTTGGTTTTATTTTTGATGAAATCATCGATAGGGACATCTGAATACCATGAAAGATTTATCATATTTCAACTGAAAAACTGAAAATTTCCATGTTCAAAAAAAGCATAAACATAATGAAGTTATAATAACTTATGTCTATTTTCAGGCTGTTAGCTGTCATCCTGCTTCAGAAAACCTTTGACAAATAGGTTGATACGTGGCAATACTTTGGTGATAGGATGTGATGTAAAGGAACGCTTAAGTCAATTTGAAGGTGCATGATTGTTATTCTTTATTTTACATTGGATATCTTCAAATGATGATAAAATTGATAGGGACAACTGACTTCCATGATAGATTTATCAACTAATTTTCACTGATTTGAAGATATATAATATTATATTAATACAAATATACAAACAAAGTTAATAAGAAATATTATTTTCAGATAGACCGTTCAAGCTCTTAATTACAGATAAAAAGAGGTTAGTACGCAAGTTTTCTAAAGTATATTTAGATTTATCAATGATGAGATCACTGATAGGGACATCTGAATACCATGAAAGATTTGTCATATTTTCATTGAAAAACTGAATATTTTAATGCTTATAAGATTTATTAACAATATTATAAAGATATATTAACATTTGTCTCTTTTAGGCATCCTGCCTAGGAAAACTCGGCAAATATGAAGACACGGAACATTACTTTGATGATAGGAAGCAGAAGGTCACTTAGTGCAATTTCAAAGTAGGTACAAATTTTGTATTTTTTTATCCTCTTGATTTCTTTAAATGATGATAAAATTGATAGGGACAACTGAGATCTATGATAGATTTATCAATTAAATTTCACTGATTTGAATATTTATGTACATTGCATATTAAATAAAAACATGTACATATTTGTATTTTAATTTTTTTATTTATATTTTCAACTTATTTTTTTCTCTAATACAACAATATTTCTTTTTCAGATGGTACTTTCAAGCTTTTAACTTCATATATTAAGAGGTTAGTAACCAAATTTTCTAAAGTATATAAGATATGAGACCAATGATGAGTTCACTGATAGGGACATCTGAATAAAATGAAAGATTTATCATATTTAATTTAAAAACACTGAATATTTTTAGCCTTAAAAAATTCATAAACATTATTATGAAATTATTAATACAATCTTTTGTTTCTTTTTTTAAAACAGTCAAGTTGGATTCCGTCTCAGATATCAGTTCGTGAAATAGATATGCATATCCTCATAACTAGGTAAGATTTTTTTTTTTTAAGAAGTGTTACTTGATTGTATAAAAAATTATATCAGCATACTTTCAAGTCTGAGGTTTTTTTACAATATAGAAACCCTGTTAAAAAAACTAGATAATGTGCTTTATAACCTACCATTCGCGAGCCGACTGAAATTGTTAAATCTACTGATTTAGCGAATCGCATACATTTTCGTAGTATGGTTTCCGAATGTACCAATTCGATTTTGACCGAGGGCAAACGCGGACGCTTAAGCATTAGCTTCAAACATCAAAATGGAGTCGCAAAAATGTGAAAAATGAGCTGGTACGGTTTGCGAGTTGACTAAATTTCATTCACCAGATATGGCAAAAACACGAATGAAAATTGAAAACATTTAATAACATGTATTTTTATTTATATTTATTTTTATTTTATTTATTTATTACGGCTTACACGAGCCTAGTTCTATTCGCTTAAATTTAATGTACTGCCAAGTTAATCGAAGTGTCGTAAAAAGGCGATTTGAAAACGGTTATAGGGCCTTCTGTTTTGAGTATATGTCTAACTAAAATTAAATAAATATCTGCAAAGAATTATCAAATTGAAGTAAAATTCCGGTTGCAGCGAATTTTTGAAGTCACATCGCACCAGCGAATCAGATGGTTCACAAAAGACTTAGCATATTTTAACATATCAACATTGTTTTTGTGAAGTTTTTCGATTTAGCTGTATTAAGAGATTTTTGTGCTTCTGATACTATAGTCCAATAATAGTATCTTTGAGTTACCTGTATCAGTAAGTTATTTTGGTGTAAAATCATTTATTAAAAAAGATATCACAAATTGGTTCCCTCAAGTACAACGCATACTTCAAATCAGACATAAAGACACGTTTTATTGGGCCTTATTATGAATTTGTTTAAAATCTTTTTCCAAAAAACCACTATACATATGGGACGTTTATAGTCATAAGGAACATTCATAGTCACATAAAAAGGCTTAACCCGGCTTAAAATTTTCGTTGAAACAATGTCGCGTGACGATTTTTCATATCAAATATCGTGGCAAAGATAATGGTTCAACAATATTATTTAATATGTTGGCTTTGTCGTAAAAGTTAGCTTGTGGGATTGAAAATGAGCGAAATCGGTCAACGGACACGCCTACCGCCCATACAAAAAATATATTCAAAATACAACTTTAGGAGTATTTTTCACGATAATTCAACTAAAATACACTTAAATACTACGAATTGTTAGCGCAAGCTCAGAGCAAAAACTGGGTGAAATCGGACAAGAGGGCGTGGCACCTCCCATACAAGCAAAAGCTTGAAAACGCTATACTAAAAGAGTTTTTTAGGATAATTCATTTAAATTTCACTCAATTACTAAAGCCTATAAATGCACGCTCTGAGCAAAAACCAGGTGAACTTAGACAAAAGGGCGTGGCACCTCCCATAGAAGCAAAAATTTCAAAATACTGCAGTGTAGGGTATTTAATGTTTGGCCAGGCCAAAGGTTACACCCTTACTAGTTTTTTTTTTTTGTTGAGCATGCATGGGGTTTCGAGAAAAAAATTCTAGTGAATGTTTATTCAGGATAAAAGGCCCATTATCATTTCCTGCTAAAAATGTCACAAAACTTCCTCCAAAATTATTGCAGATAACCGTTCCAAACATTTTTTTTTTTTTTTTGCACTAGCACGCCAGGGTTTCCGAGAAAAAAATTCTCGTGAATGTTTATTCAGGATAAGGCCCATTATCATTCAACCTTTTTATTTTATGTTTTAATTATTCCTAAAACTAGTTAAATAAAATTATTTCTTATATGTTCTTACATAAGACGTCAGCCTGCCGCATGTAATAAGGCGCAAATCAAAACCTGTTGACAAACAAATGGAAATATCGTAGTAAGACAGTTAAGGTACAAATTTTTGTCAATATTTGCAAACTTTTTATTTTATGTAAACTGTCGTAATATTGAGTTATTTAGTTTTACTAGCAAAATTTTTAATTGCTGAGCACATACAGTAATGTATAAATTTGTTATTCCTGTAAAACTAATAGGCAGGGAGCCGGTGACAGTAAAACTGCACTTACACGGATTTTAACCGTTGTGTCGATCATAGAGCCCACGGGTACATTTGCAACTTTAATTTTGTTGTATCTTCCAAACGGTTAGTCCGATTGACCTGAAATTTCATGATATCCTCAACCATACACTTTTGCATCATGTGGAAAAGTTTCATCAAGATTGGAGCAGCAGTTCAGTCGATACAGCCCAAATTCAAGTTAGTGGAATGGCGTCGACTGCTGATGTACCCGGGTACTTGTATGAAAATTCATACAAATATATAGAAATAAATGGCAAAGTTCACTTTATATTGCTATATCTTCCAAGCGGCTGGTCCAATCTTGATGAAACTTCGTACCATAGCTTGGAAATATGTAATTGATATTGGTCAGGTCAATTGGACCAACCGTTTGGAAAATATAACCCAGTTACTAGAAAATGACCTAGCGTCAACAGCTGATGTACCCAGGTACTTCTATGAAAATTCATACAAATATATAGAAATAAATGGAAATATTTTGTTTATTTTATGGAAATTTGTTTATTTATTTATAGAAAATCATTATAATGAAAGTAAAAAATATATTTTATGAATTTTAGCAGCATCTGAGGCATTGTGGATGATCCTTCGAGTGCTCTGCGCACACAGGCTTATTACAAATTGCACATACTTTTCTCGTTTGGCGTTTTGCAATGCAAATATAGCAGTTTCCTTTTCTTTTTATGCGGCCAGAACTGTCACGTTCCACTTCCTCTTGTGCACCAACATTCATCTTCAAGGGCATACCATATATGGCTTCCATAGCGTGTCTAGTAGAAAATATGCGCGTAATATGGCTATTGTCCGCTCTTATATCAATCTTATGATGTCAAATGAAATATGTGAAATATGTCGAATAATTACATCACATATTTCATTTGACATCATAAGATTGAAGGTTTCTGCCATTGTCAAGCCATTTGTCGATGCCACTGGTCCAGGATTGCAACTTCTTAGAATGTTGTGCGCACGTATTCGTCCAGGTATTGGTGGTATTGACGACCATACATTGCCATCTCTTGCCGTATAATAATCACCAGTTTCAAGTGGCGGTTCTTCATACTCCTCGTCTGAATCCCTCCCGTCCTCTGGGTAATACTCAGTTTCCTGGACTGGTTCAATGTCAGATGATTCACCACCAATGTCATCAATATTTCCTTCTAAGTTTTCTTGATCTACCGCTTGTTCGTGGTCACTATCTTCGTAGTCAGAAGCCTCAATAATTCTGCGTATATAGTCACACTGCTCCTCATACGGTAGTGCATTCAATTGACGCGGAGCTAGGCACTCACCATCTGCCATTTTATTTTCACTTTTTATATATTTGCCGCACAAAATAAATTTTTAGGTCTTTACACTTCAAAAATCGCACATAAACTGACTTATGCATACAAAACTACTCAAAACGAAACCTGTGCAAAAAATCATGTTTCTGCCTGCAAAACTGGTTGTACAAGGGTAGGTAGGCAAGATATTCCCAAATACCCTTTTGTTCCTGTTAGTAGACGTGTTTTCCTACACATTCAAAAAAAAAAATGTTTACATTGAACAAATATTTTATGAGTTATAATTATTCTGCGCAGGTACTAAAAATAGCACTATGAGCAAGAGGGGTTGATTTTAAATTCAAATATAACGGAATTCTGCGAATGAAAATTCAATGTTAATTATTTTTCTTGGTAAAAAGGGA
Organism: Calliopum simillimum; assembly: GCA_951812925.1. Taxonomy (NCBI): domain Eukaryota; kingdom Metazoa; phylum Arthropoda; class Insecta; order Diptera; family Lauxaniidae; genus Calliopum; species Calliopum simillimum. The sequence goes on along the minus strand of OX638369.1, from coordinate 50,497,553 downwards.
TCAAATTACAAGGATTAAAAAAGAATTTGGAAATTGTTAAATTTTTATGGATTTTGGCAATTCCCATTTTTGGTAAAAATGGATTATTTAGGTACCAAAAAATTTTTTTTCCAAATTATGATAAAAGTTTTGTTAACTAGACAATATTTCCAAGAAATAAAAAAAAAAAAACCAGAAAATTACAAGAATCCAGGTAGTAGTTAATATTTGTATATCAAAAGCAACTATCTGCCATACAAAACGTATGAAGTACCCGGGTACATCTACTGTCGATGTGGATAAAACCCAACAGCTGTTGACACAACGGTTAAAAATTTTTACATGAATGGATAGTGTGATGTCATAGGTACAATTTAAGCTTGGTGTGCCGCGATTTATCCGGGCACCACTATTTTTTAGCAATTTTTGAAATTTGCATTTTTGGAAGCAAATCGCACTCATACGGATTTTAATTTAAAAAACGCCATTTTGTTGCAAATTTTTTTTAATTGAAGAAAAGTTTGGTGTGCCAACTGATATCCTGGCACAAAGGTCTGGCACACCGATTTAAAGGACATAAATGCAAAGAAATTTTTTTTTTTTTTTTTTTAATTTGCTTGTTATAGCTCTACTTGGTGACATAGTACAAAGCCTAACCAAAATACCTGTCATACCAATTATATCTAGTCCAGCGATGAACATTAAAACCATTTGAAGAGTGGAACGTTAAAACGTCAAAATCAGCAAAGAAAAGCAAAATTTCCGTGCAAATATCACTATAAAACACGAACAACCATTACGTGCACAACGAGCTGACATGCTTGATGTGCTTGAAAATTACCACCAAAATACAAACGCTCCATGCCAAGTTGTCGTGAACTAAAAAAGGTTAAAGTACTCTTGAGCCCTTAGTGAATTAGAAAAAAAAGTTTTTGAAATAGGTTTACCTACTACTTTTTGAAATACAAAAGGCTCAAAACTGGTATCTTTGAAAAAAAAAAAAAAAACAAAGAGCCGACACAAGAATAGTCATTTTCAATGTATTTGTCCGTATGTTTTTTAAGATTTCCAAACCTAAAGTTCAAAAATACGTTTTTTGAGCTTATTAAGAAAGCGCACAAAATTGTTTTGCTGTTTGCTATTGGTCTTGAATGATTTTTCTCTAAAACATATCATCATTTCAAAATCGCTTGGCTACACAACTATGATATCTGAGGTTGAGGATATATTATAAACTGGTATGACAGGTATTTTGGTTAAGCTTTGTACTATGTCACCAAGTAGAGCTATAACAAGCAAATTAACAAAAAAAAAAAAAATCTTTGCATTTATGTCCTTTAAATCGGTGTGCCAGACCTTTGTGCCAGGATATCAGTTGGCACACCAAACTTTTCTTCAATTAAAAAAAATTTGCAACAAAATGGCGTTTTTTAAATTAAAATCCGTATGAGTGCGATTTGCTTCCAAAAATGCAAATTTCAAAAATAGCTAAAAATAGTGGTGCCTGGATAAATCGCGGCACACCAAGCTTAAATTGTACCTATGACCACACACTATCCATTCATGTAAAAATTTTGAAAATCGGTGTAAGTGCAATTTTACTGTCACCGGCTCCCGGACTATAAACATTTTTCCATTTGCAACTCAATTACATTTTTTCAAACCTACTGCAGTTACTCGTAAAATTGATGAAACTTATTGATAGGGACATCTGAGCCTAATGAAAGATTTATCAAATGTCACTGATTATTTTAAAAAATTTTTTATTGCGCAACATACTTGGTAATATTGAAACTAAAAAATGTTTTTAATTTTGTTTTATTTCAGTAAAATGTGCATTTACGTGCACTTTACGGAACCGTGTGAGGGGAGCAGGCCCTTGCCTCTGTTAACTTGTACATGAACAAATAATTAAAAAAAATTTTATGCTTAAACTACAATACGTACTATAAATTATTTTAAACATCCAAATAAAAAACAATAAACTTAAATAATTTAAATTGTAACTCATTTAACCAGCAGCAACGCGCCCACGTCCTTGAAACATCATCATAGATTCAGGGCCACGTATGACACGTGACATTAGTTCCCAACACATTTTAGCAGGTAACAAACTATAAAACACAACGCCATGAATAAAGATTTTTGATATAAACAATCAGATTGCACTTACCATTTGAGTGGAGTCAGTGTGCGAATTGAATTTGGCAGTACGCACCATACTTCATTTTTGCGTACAGCTCCTGTTATTTGATCGGCAACATATTGTGGTTCAAGCATTGGAAACATGCGAGGACGCACGCCTGAAAACATGCCCGTGTTTATGTAATATGGGCAGATTAATGACATTTGTATATTATCGTAGCCATGTGTTTTCAAGTCGGTCAATAAACTTTCATGAAAGCCAACGCATGCATACTTTGTAGCGCTATAGTCCGAGCAACCGTACGTACCGAGCATACCAGTTACTGAACCAACAGTTACAATGTGTCCGCGATTTTTGCGCATCATTTCCGGTAAAAAAGCCTTGACCGTCCAATAGTGAGCTAGAATATTAATATTGTACGTGTTTTGAATAACGCGATCTGAGAGATCCCAGAATGGTTTGCAACAAACAATGCCAGCATTGTTGATGAGTACATCGATTTGACCCACTTCGGCAATGGTTTGTGCAGCTCTTTGGTAAATTTGATCGCGGTCAGATAGATCTGCAATATAACCTTTGCAAGTGTTGTAACCATTTTGAGCAAGCAAATCAATTGTTGTTTTGATAGCTGTTTAAAAAGAAAGATGTAAATTTTACTCTAATTTATTAAATATTAAGATTATATAATTAATAATGTTAAGTATGTTACAGGAAAATAATACGGATGGGCTTGTAGTAATTAAAATGTCATCAAGAAAATATACATAAAATCATTACAAAATAAAAAACGCGTACCATTAAGAAAAATTGGTAAGTTTTTAGAAAATGCATGATTATTATTTATTTGAATCATAAAAAAGTGACCAGATTCGAAGAAAAACCTTGGTATTGAATTAGATATTTTTTTTATTATACCATCAACTACGCACAGGTCGATTTAAATTAACATGGTTCCTAAATTTTTTTAATGTTATATGTTACGTTCTTCAGGTCTGTTCCGTAATCCGTGTGTTTTCAATTACTTTTCATTTAGTAGGCTTTTCGATGAAAATGGTGAGTCACACGACAAAAAGTATCAGAATATTTTTTGTGGAGAATCACAGGTTCTATTGGGTGTACAACTTAAAAACCGGAATTTGACGGTGGATGTCCGTACTAACAAATATCGTGAAAGCTCGAACTTTATATACATGTCATTTTGAAGGTGCATTTGACAGCTGTCAAAATCAGTCAACAAAACAATTTTATCTTGTGTGCATCATTATTATTTTTCACGATGAATAACTTCGAAAATTGGAGAAAAAGACAGCATTTGCGGGGGGCTTCTAGTGGGCCATTTTTTTGCAAAGAAAACAGCTGCCGAAAGTCATAGTTTGCTTGTAGAAGTTTATGGCGACGATGCTTTAGGAAAAACACAGTGTTTTGAATAGTTTAAACGCTTCAAAAGTGCCGATTTTGACATCAAAGACAAAAAACGCACAGGACAGCCAAAAAAGTATGAAGACGAAGAATTAGAGAAGCTACTCGATGAGGATTCGTGTCAAACACAAGACGAGCTTGCCAAATCGTTGGGAGTGACTCAGCAAGCCATTTCGAAACGTTTGAAAGCCGCCGGATACATTCAGAAGCAAGGTAATTGGGTCCCCTATGAATTGAAGCCGAGAGACGTTGAACGGCGCTTCTGTATGTCTGAAATGTTGCTTGAGCGCCATAAAAACAAATCATTTTTGCATCGGATTGTGACTGGGGATGAAAAATGGATCCATTATGACAATCCCAAGCGCAAAAAGTCATACGTGAAACCCGGCCAACCAGCCAAATCAACCTCGAAGCCAAATATCCATGGCGCCAAGGTTATGCTGTGTATTTGGTGGGATCAGAAGGGGCCGTTATATTATGAGTTGTTGAAATCGGGCCAGACAATCACAGGTGACCTGTACCAAACACAATTAATACGTTTGAAGCGTGCCATCATCGAAAAACGCCCGGAAATGCGACCAGACACGAAGCAATAATTTTTCATCATGACAACGCTCGGCCGCATGTTGCAATACCCGTGAAAAACTATTTGGAAAATAGTGGATGGGAAGTTTTGGCTCACCCGCCTTATAGTCCGGACCTTGCTCCGTCTGACTTTCATTTATTTCGCTCGATGCAAAACGCCCTCACCGGAATACGCTTCACATCAGAGCAAGGCATCCGAAATTGTATAGATTCAATTTTTTTGGGATGGAATTCATAAATTGCCTGAAAGATGGGGAAATGTTGTAGCTTCCAATGGACAATACTTTGAATAAAATATATTGTAACATTTTTCCACAATAAAGCATCAAATTTCGCTAAAAAATTCCGGTTTTTAAGTTGTACACCCAATACTAATAACATTGATTTGCATTAACGAAAAAGTAGCCGTTTAGGAAAAATTTTTGGAATATTTCCGAAACAGTTACTTTTTCGTAAACATAAATCAATATTATTTGTAGAACCTGCAATTCTCCACAAAAAGGATTCCAATACTTTTCTCGTGTGACTCATCAATTTCAACAAAAAGCCTCCTAAGTGAAAAGTTATTGAAACCACGTGGATTAGGGAACAGGCCTCTTTGTCTCATTCAAATTTTGTTCATGTTTTTCCACAAGCTTCATCGATACTCGTGTCAAATTTGTACATTAGGGTGGCAAATGCAAATCCATAATGAATGGTCGTCAATTCGGTCCAAATGTCGAAAAAAAATTTCGCTTTTTTCACTTTTATGTTGAGCTCTGATTGGCCCTTTGGTAAATGTGGCGTCTGTCTGTTGAAATTACGATTACGGCCAAATAGAAGAGATTACAGATTACAACTGTCTATGACTACAAATGGACATGTTCACTCCTACCTCCCGTAATTGTTTTTTAAACAAACAGGCGCACTATGGTCGGGAAATACCGTGTAAAAACTGTCTTGGGGTTGTCCAATATTCTTTATGCCTACCTATAACGAATGCACCCTCTGAACGTGTTTTTTGGTTAATGAACGCGATATGGACATCACAAAAGGCATCAATAGGAATTCATACGCTACGCGCTGTACTAATTCTAAAACTCAAAATGGATATTTTGAAAATAAAGTAAAACCCCCGAACTAAAAAAAAAATGCCAGAAGTAGAATATGACTTTGTGTAGGCAAAAAGGAAAGTGGAAAATCAAAGAACGAAATTATTGATTTTTGGTTTTATTTATTGTTCTGGAAAAATTATTTTGATTTATTCTTTTAATATTATTTTAATCGCAGTTGCTTTTACTCAAATTCAATGGAGTAAAAATATTTTCACTTGAAAATGCATTTGTTTTGTTTTTTGGCACTTTATTAAGGAGGTCCCGCCTGATATTTAATAAAGCCTTCAACTTCCATTTTTTCCTTTTTTTAGGCAATTATTCAAGAATGCCCGCATTGGCATTTTGGAAATTTGGTCACTCTTTATAATCGCTACTATTTCGTGAAAATATATGCACAAAAAACTTTGTTGAATTGCTATCAAATAAGACAAATGTTAATGATCTCGTTTATTTGCCACATGCATCGTATTCAGAATACATTTTTCTAAAAACCTGTAAAAAATTTATAGTACTTTTGCAAAGTATTTTATACTCGTGCCAAGGACCCGACTTTTGTAGAAAAGGAGCTGTTTGTCTGTTTTTATCCGCTATTTTCTTTGCGAAATGTTGTCTTACAAATATTAATGTCATATTGCTAATCAGCAGCCTAAAAAATCCCGATTATTGTAGTTTTGAACTAAGCGGTCCGCCATTTTCAGATTCATAAAAAGCAACATCAGAAACTTCTATAAACCGACATTCGTGAGAATAAACGCTTAGCACTATTTTCCTCGCCATTTTGATTCCGTCATTTTGTTTTCAAAAAATTGAATTTCATATTCGTAATCGACCGCCATTTTGTCTTGATAATAGATTTCAGATTCGTAATCAGCAACATCAAAAACACTTAATTACCGAATTTCAGGATTTTGGTCAGTTTTTTTTGATTTTTCGACCACTGTGAGTCGGTCAAATTAACCAAATGGGCAATCAAAATAAATATTTGAAAAATCTGGACAATTTTTTTTCGACATTTGGAGCCGATATACCATCATCTATTATTGAAATACATGTGACCAAAAGCCATTTAACGGTCACCAGTGTTCATGTTAAAAAAAAAATCTCAAACGAGTGTATCAAACAATTTACCTTCTTGATTGATGTCCCAAATAACAATGCGCGCATTTAGTTTGGCAAAATTTAATGCCAGCAAACGTCCAACTCCGCCACCACCGCCGGTAATTAGCACAATTTGACCAGAAACATCCTATAGCAAAAACAAACAAAAAGAAATTGTAAAACAAAATGATGGTGAAAGTTTTTATGAAAAATTGATATGCTACAATAATTATGCAAATATTGTTGGCTATATCACTTATTTGTTGACATAACATAAACATCAAATATTTATCAATTAACAGCAAAAAGTGCAAAAAAATTGAAATAAATCGACTGAAGAAAATACAAATATTTGTAAAACACAATTATAAAGCAGATTCGTAAACTATAAAAAAATCAAGCTTAAATTTAATTCATGTAAATGATTTGCAAATAAATTAATAAGGTTGATTTATTCAAAGTTTATAAAACGTGTTGAAAATTTAAGTTTAAGCTTATGATGATCTACTTGATTAACATAAAGAGACGAAATATTAATGCAATTTGAAATTTTTGGATGAAAATATTTACATGTTCCGTAACTTAATTATAATATAATTATAAGAAATAATTCGCTAGATGAAGGGCAATCGAATTAAAACAAAATGATACCATCAATAGCAAAATCGGTTTCCTCATAACTATCTGTATGTTTTCTCACATATAAATGAAATTAATCCTTTATGTGAGGCGGTTGGCAGGACGCATTCGCCCTTCGAATATATTCATTCCGGCCCATTTTGGTCTAAAAAAATAAACGAAAAGCGACATGATATCTAGCGATATGATAGATAGCAATAATCTTTATAAATCAAAGATTGCGATTGAATGAAAAGAGAGTAGTGTCTGACAAAGGCAGCTGATGAAAATTCGATTTAAAAAAATATCGACATAATGAATTTGGTTTGGGCCGCATCAGATTGGGCACCTCAATTTTTTGCATCCGCCATCTTGGATTTAAGAATTTTCGAATTCTGACTTCAGATTCAGTCCCCGAGTGATGAAATTGACGCCCCTTTTCGGGGCGTGTTACGAAGTCCCCATATTGAATTTTTTATAAACACCATGCGTCTTTCGAAAGATTTTAAAATAACGAAAACTTTGACATCCAAAACTATGTATTATTCGTTCACACGATTTTTGGCCACAGACCTGGTCTAGTTGACGTGAAACGTCCCTTATATATATATAAAAAAAAAATCTTATGTTGGCGGCGCGAGTATCGAACTTAAAACATTTGTGTTTGTAGGCAACGCTCTATCCACTTTTATTTCTATCGCTTAATTTTTTATTTAAATTTTTTTCGAAAAATTTTTCTTCATTCTCTTCATTCTCAAAGCTCTAAGGCAGCTCTAAGACCTTCTATGTAGCATGCCTTATAAGGACAGAAAAGAGTTTTCTAACTGCTACCGTAATACCAAACCAAAATTTTTTTTTTTATATCTAGAATAAAATCTTTTCACGCTAACTCTATTTGAAGACAAGTCTTGCATTTGTCATTTTCAACATTTTCCAGCTTACTCAAAACTTTCCAACTTAAAATTTTCTATATATTTGTTCCAAGTTTATATTACAATCTGCAAAAATTAACATGTATGTGATTCTGGTACAAAAAAAAGTATTAATTTTTTTGGACTTAGCAAGGGCAACTTATTTCATGTTTTTTTGATTTGAGTACTAATAAATTTCAGAAAAAGCCTTCAAATTAAATAAAAGAAAACTTATTTGATATCACGTTTAAAAGACAAAAAACTGTTGACATTTCACATTACGTTTCCTATACTTAAAACAAACACAAATATTAAAATTTGTCAAATACATACTGTAGTTAAGCCCTAGTTAATTTATTCTTGTGCCGTTGTAAAGCAAACGCAACTACTAAGGAAATGAAAAATGAAACCTTTAAATTTGTTTAACTTGGCTTCAATGCCAGTGATGATTAATTAGATACTAGACGTAAAAGGTTAAAGGTTCAAATCTTAGATTTAAATAATTAAAATTTTTATTTAGGTTAATAAGCTGCCCTTAAAAATGTTGAAACAGTCGAAAATTTAAAAAAAAAAAAATCGGAAAATGGCTTATATTTTATTTTCATTAGTTTCTGCGATAAATATTTTTATCTAGCTATTCCATTTGCCCGGAATAAAGTTATATCGAGTGTCAAGTGTAAAGTGAAATTTAATAAAACCTTGTAAATTTGTATGTATAGTTCAATTATAATAACAATTGCGTACCGATTTCTACATAAGGGCAGAATAAATCATATTATTTAGTTATGTTTCTTTAATTGCGTGATAATTCTTTAATGCCAAATGCAACATGTAACTTTGAATTGAGCATTTGATTGGCAATTTGGTTGCGCTTGATTAATTATGCAGTATTTGACATCTAAATTTGAATTACTATAGTTGCTTTTATTTATTGTATGTATATAACAAAATATTCAGAGAAAAGAATACCAACTTTGGTAACATAATATGTATAATTTTAAATTTTTTAAATTTGTTAAGCTGCCATGGGCATACGGACCTATGCTTTTTGTCTTTTAATGTTGTCTATGGGTGTAATTAACTTTTTCTACAGCATGTTGCAAGATTGCACAATGATAAAACTAGTTTCTCCGGCAAAATCTGTGTAGTGAACTAACTAACCAAGCAATCCAAACCAACCAACCAAAAAATAAAAAATAAAAAAACCATTATGAGTATGTAACCAAAAATTTGCAACAAAAATGTGAATGAACTTGTTTGAACTTTGCTTTTACTTAAGTTTTATTATATAGATTGTTAAGGTGACTTTTTATGGTTGCATATAATTTGTTATATTTGTAGACTTGCTATTGTTTTAGGTGATTAAAAGTTATATCTTATTACACTATATCATTAATTCATAATAACATAATATATAAGAGGAAATGTTCCACGAATAAAAGCAATATGTTTAGAAAGAAATTCAAAAAGCAGTAACAAAATAACAAAAAAAAAAGTGATTATGCAAAATACTTAAGTGAATCTCATCCAAAACTGATCGAAAAAATTTCAAATAGTAAATAGAAAATTTACCCTAATTTTCTGCTTCTCTATAGTTACTGGACTATATAAAACAATAATTCGTACGAAAACCGTTATTACGACTTTTCATTTGGAAATTTTCTGAGCTACAAAATAAATAAAAAAGGTAAATAAGAAAAGTTTTTTCAGAATTCATTTCAATAAGGATGATTTTCCGACCAAAACGAAAAAAAAGCCTAGACGCATTCTAATTGCGTGCAAAATGAAAAATACCCTACACAAACATTGGAAAAAATTCAAGCAAATGGAAAAATAGCAGACTTGGGAGTTTTGTACTAAATTTTATTTTTCACTAAAATTAGAGCTAGTGAAAAAATATTCTTTTTCAAGAAATTATTTTGGTGTTAGTGAAAAATGTTTCACTATCAAGAAATTCATCAAAAAGATTTTCATTATCACTAAATTTAGTAAAAAATTTTTAATAAAAATTCCACTATATTTATATTTCATTCATTAAAAAATTGAAAATGGAAAATTTTCCATTATACTAAATCTAATGAAAGTGAAAATTTCTTGCATTGAATTTAATGAAACTTTAATGAAAATTTTCAATAAATGTTGCAATAAATTTAATGACACATTTTCACTTTCATTAAATTAGTGAAAATTAATGAATGAAAATTTCCATAAAGTTTCATTAAATTCAATGAAAATAATTTTCACTTTCATTGAATTTTATGACATTCTAATAAAAATTTTTACTAATGTTTCATTAAACTCAATGGAATAAATGTTCACGGAACGTTCCAAAAATAGCCAATTTTTTATTGCACATTTTCATTAAATTTAATGATTGTGAAAAACTTTCCACTATCATTTAATGAATTTCTTAATTTTGAGATATCTTAACCGAAAAACGCAAAAAATACAGTTTTCTGTTATTTTTGAAGTAATATAACAAGACAAGTTTCCGCCATAAAACTTGATATGAAATCGCCTTTTGCTTTTGATTTTAACATTACTCGAAAATAGATTTTGATAAAAATCAAAATTTTCAATGGTTAAAAAGTGGGCGTGGCACTTTTCCGATTTAGCCCAGTTTTTGCATATTATAAGGCATTGATAGTCAGTAGCTGTGTACTAATTTTCATCAAAAAATTTTATATGGTTCAAAAGATATGACCAAATCAAATTAAAAGTTTGGGGCGGTGCCACGCCTCTTCACTAGTATATACTAAGTCAAAGTCTATTTCATTCTTTAGTATATGCTAATGCGTATCATTTTCGCTTAAGGCGTTCTTGAGAAAAACATGACAACAGTTTTTATATACACAATTTTAGACCCTATAAAAAGAGAAGATATCTCAGAAACCATATAAGATACAGCAATTCTAATGCCAGATTCGGATTGAAAATTGCCAAACATATATAAAATTATTATTTTGATTTTTGTTTGTTGTATTTTTTTTCCAATTTTTTTTTATGAAAACATAACTTTTTTAAATATTGTTTAAAAAATTATATAATTCCGACCGCGCTTCAAAATGTTTCTGATTTTAAGTAAAAAAAAAACAAAATTTAAAAAAAAAAATCATCAAAATCGGAGCTGTTCTTGAGGACTTCTTCATTTTGCCTGTTTTTTGGCTTTATTGACTCCACTATGTGATCTCGATGACGAAAAGTGTTGAATTAAATTTTTTTGATCTAAAGTTTTTTTTTAGAGTCTAATTTTGGACTATTCGAAGAAATCGCAAAAAAAAACCAATATAAAAAAGCTTGAAGAATTGCCTAGAAAATTTTAAAAAATTGTTGATTTATGTGGTAGAGTTTTCCCTAAGAAAAAAAAAAAAAACAGCGAAAAAATCCAGTTGAAAAGTGACTCAATCAAGATTTCTGTTGAAAAGTTGTTTGGCCTAATTTTTACACAACAAATATTTAATATTTTAGCCATTTTCATTTTAAATCAAGGTGAAGTTCTTACGAAATTTTCTTGGTTTGGTTGGATACGGTTCATTTGAAATTTGAATATCAAATCGAGTTTGCAGCTTAAGTCTTTCGTTTTGTGTTTTAATTTTAAGGCAAATTTATGCTTTACTAACCTTGAGCTTACGAAATTTATCTGGTATTATAGTGTAGTATAATGATTCCAAAATATAAAATACAGATTTTATAGAGAAAATCAATAGATCCATCAGAAATAGAAGAACAGCACGAAGCGGATTTTCCATGTGCAATAAATTCGCCATTTGTGTTTTGTTTATTTAAAATTTACTTTTGTTTTTGAAAGTACGTTTTATGCGTTAACAAAGTTTATTGTAAAACAATGTGTTGATTGATTTGTTACTCATTTAAATTTACAACAACATCCACAATAAAAACCACTTCAAATTAAAGCCGTAGCTGATCAATATCGTGTTCATTAATGGCACATTAAAATTTGAAATAAAACATAAAACCAAATTCACGTGTTATAACAGCGCATGCATGAAAGAAAGTCTGCGCAGCGGCATATACACTAGTTGATTTGTATAGTAAAATGAGTTTGAGAAATGCGCGATTATGCCCCGGCGATAGCTAAAACTTTTGAAGCGTTGGTGTTGTCATACAAACGCAACAATTTGCAATTCAAATTGTGTATTGCAGCGTTCCTTTTGTGTCGTAAAACTTTTGTTTTTACTTTTTCTTTTTAATTTGATAAAAAATAAAAAAAAAATATTTTCTTTTTTTTTTATATCACTTTATATTAGTTACGAATTGTTTATATCGTTTAAGGTGCTCCTCATAGTACCACGTCCGTTGTCTATGAAAGCTTAGCGTAGACTGATATTCATATAGTAGATTAAAGCTAAAATAGCTGCTGCTGCTATTGTGGCTATGGGAATTTAATTGGCTGCTCTGCTGCTAACTTTGGTCATTTTTCGTGGTAGTGCAGCATCAATCTGTTGTCCACCTTTAGTATCTATCTTGTGAACAATGAATTGTATTTTTCACAACTTTCTTTGATTGCGCAGATGCATCATAGCAAATATTCATTGGTAGCTGCTGCATTACAGCAGCTTAAGCCGTAGAGTGGCTATTTGATTTTCTAATATTTTGCCGCTTACCTGATTTTTAATGGCGCCAGATGAAGCGAAGTTGAAGTTTAAGGTTTCTTTCCTCTTAAGCACAGTGTAAGGTTTGTCGGTTTAAGAGGATATTTTCGTGGAATTGCTTGAAATATTCAATGGGATTGAAATGATATAAGAATAAGTAGACCAAAAATATCGAGAAAGTGATTATATCGAAAAATTTAAGAGAAGTTTATCAGATTTGTTAGTTTTCGAGTGATGTCAAAAAAGTCAATAAATTCGATTACATAAAATAGCCAATGAAAATAATGAGAACGTATCGATAATATTGGAAAATTTCTAATAATATCTGTTGAAAAAAGTCGATTTTCGATTCCTGGAGACTTTTTCGATATTTTTCGACAATATTAGGTCCTTGTCGTTTTTTTTCAGAGTTTTCGGATAATATTCGACAATTTATGATTCTTGTCGAATTTTTCGATATTTCTCGATTAATTTCAATTTCCGCACTCTTTTTCGATAATTTCGGGATCTTACTGATTATTGCAGTGTTTTTCGATGATTTTTCACTCTTACCGATTTTTGCCTGTATTCTTTTTTGATGTTTTTCGATAGTTTTCGATCAATTCCGAAAAACCGTTAAGAGTCAGAAATAATCGAAAAACACTGCAAAAATCGGCTAGATCTTGAAATTGTCGAAAATTATCAAAAATTTTGCGAGAAAAATTATTGAAAAGAATCTGAAAACGCTGATAAAATCGGCACTGGCCTTATATTATCGAAAAAGTCTCAAGGAATCGAAAAAAATTTCGAAACATACAAAAGTTTTAATTTCCCTTTGTCTTTATTTGCTGAATATTTTGTTACTGAAAATAGAATAAGTCATACAAATGTATAATAAATTTTTCAAATTTGTTATAAATGAATGTAGAATAAGTTGTTTCAGAGCAAAAAACTCGACTATTTTCTATTACACTTGTAAAAATTTGTACAGGATAAGAAAATTGATAAATTTACAGTGGAAACACTTCACACCATTTTTGTAAAAATGTTTTTCATGAAAAATTCTTTTGAATAATTTTTGATGAAATCGTGGTTTGACGAGTCTATAATTTTAAATATAAAAAAGGACATTTATAGCTAACTATTACCACCATAAACTCAAATTTTCCGAAGTTGGACTTATTCCAATTTCAAATAAACCCATTCATATGGTTAAATAACGCAGACGCTCAATTAACGCTCCAATTTAGGTATGGCAGTTAAAAAGTCAAAATATATTGAAATTTAAAAAAATTCTCAAACATGGGAAAAGACGATAAAAGTTCAGATTCAGATTTCATTGAAAAGTCTATTAAATGTATGAAGGTAGACAGAAGTCGAAAAAGGCCGAAAATTTAATCAAAATCGGACAATGTCAAATGGTATTAGAAAAATCAATAAAATCAAGAAAAAGGACGAAAAGATTTAAAAACTAAATGTAAAGAAACAAGAAAATTGAATAAAATCTTAAAAGTATTTCTAAAACTTAAGTAGTGTTTCCTTAATAATGAGTGAAGTTTCTTTTGTGCAATCTCAATTATATAAATCGGCTCCAAATGGCCTTTTGCTAAATGTGTCTGTCCGTCTCTTGAAATTACGATTATAGCTAAACGAATACAGCTAGCTGAATGAAATTTTGTGCAGATAATACTTAGGTTCGTCGTACGATTAGGATTGAAAATAGGTGTGAACATAGCGCCTACTTCCTATATGGGTATTTAAGAACATCGTATGGGAGGTAGGCGTAAAGATTAACAAATCATGCCCATTTTCCCTTTTGGTGGTAATCGTAATTTCAACTAAGAGATAAACAAATTATCAAAGCGCCAATTAGGGCGCTGAAAAATCAGAACTTTTTTTCGACGCCATATTTTTGTCTACTGCTTATTTCACTTTCGCACACTATGCCGTATACATTGTACGTACATATGCATCAACTTTTGTGGTTATACGCACTCAAAACAATTGTTTATTTTTTCTTATAAATTTGTAAGTTCATTCATTATTTTTATTTTTTTATGTGCCCACTTAAGTTTTACTACCGCAGCAAACAGTTTCTTTCTTTATTACCAAAAAGGCCTTAGAAAATATTTTTATTGCCCTAAGTGTAAATAGAATTGTGTGAATCAATTAAATATACTCGTACTTGTACCTTCTTGTCGTTTTAATTTATCAATAAGTTATTTGTTTGTTATCTTTTTTTTAACCAAAACAAATTAAATATTGTGCAATGTATTTATTCAAATTATTTGGGAGTTTAGCTCATTTTCATCTGAGACAAAACAAAGGAGGGCGAAGATCTCGCTTTCAAAATCATCTCGTAATATTTAAATATTTTTGATAAACAAATCACGTTTGTGGTATTTTAGTTAATTTACGAAGTTTATACATACAATGTGAAGTAACTTTTTTTTTAACAAATGCTAACTTATAAGGGCATCCATCATTAAGACTACTTTAACTAATGTACACACATACGTATCATAAGAGAAATGACATTTTAAGTCAATATTTTTCTAATGTAAACAGATTTCATATGGATTATGCTTGCTCGTATGTACCACATTTAAGAGACCTTAATTAGTACTGCAATTTTTGTAAATTATCTTACATAAGAGGTTATTATATCTAGTTATTTTAAGATTGCAGAATATTTCTTTTACTTCTCAAGGCTAGAGCCAAATTAAATGTATTTTACATAAAAAAACGAATTATTTAAAGTTTGTAGTCCGAAATTTTATTTAGTTTGTAACAGTACATATACTTTTGTAAACTTGGACCGAACAACCTTAGATTTGAGGGCCCTACTTATGAGTTTTAACTTTATAAAAAATGCAGTACTAAAAAAGTGCTTGAAAATAAAGATTAACATCACATATTAATATATTGTACAAGTTTCTTGAAGAGGTACATTAAGCTAGCAGAGCGAAAATGGCAGAACTGAAAAAAAAATATTGCAGAATTATGGGCTAATTATAGGCTAATTTTGGGCCCAAACGCCGAATTTTAGGCTCTTCATTAAAAAAAGAAAAAAAAAAATAGCTCTGCCAGCTTAAGTGTAAGCCAGCAGAGCTGTTTCGAGAAAACACATACGGGACGTATATTGAACTAAAGTAAGTAGTCAATAATTATAGGCTAATTATAGGCTATTTAAATGCCCAATCGCCAAATAAAAGCTTCCCATTTCGAAAAAAAAACATTTTGTACTTAAGAAAGTATTCAATAATTATAGGCTAATTATAGGCTATTTAAATGCCCCATCGCCAAAAGAAAAGCTTTTCATTTAAAAAAAAAAATGGACCAATTCAATTTTCTTGAAATAAGGAACTTCGAATAACAACAACTCCAGAGAAAAAAAAACAACAACAACAACAACAAAACTACTACAACAACAACAAATTTACTACTACTACAACAACAGTAATTTTACATAAAAGTAGGGGTAAGTGGGCAGCCTGCGGCCGCTGCTCAGGATTTAAACCCGTCAGACATCCAACATCGGCTTCGCGGCGGCCTTCGGCCGCGGATCAGTCTATAATATATCCAACAAATAGTTTTGCTAGTCAAATTGCGAGCGCAATTTTTAATAAAAATTTTTTTAAATAATAAGTAGCTACTGCGCTTGCATAAGATCCGCGGCCGAAGGCCGCCGCGAAGCCGGTGTTGGATGTCTGACGGGTTTAAATCCTGAGCAGCGGCCGCAGGCCGCCCACTTTCCCCTACTTTTATGTAAAATTACTGTTGTTGTAGTAGTAGTAAATTTGTTATTGTTGTAGTAGTTTTGTTGTTGTTGTTTTTTTTTCTCTGGAGTTGTTGTTATTCGAAGTTCCTTATTTCAAGAAAATTGATTTGGTCCATTTTTTTTTAAATGAAAAGCTTTTCTTTTGGCGATGGGGCATTTAAATAGCATATAATTAGCCTATAATTATTGAATACTTTCTTAAGTACAAAATGTTTTTTTTTTTCGAAATGGGAAGCTTTTATTTGGCGATTGGGCATTTAAATAGCCTATAATTAGCATATAATTATTGACTACTTACTTTAGTTCAATATACGTCCCGTATGTGTTTTCTCGAAACAGCTCTGCTGGCTTACACTTAAGCTGGCAGAGCTATTTTTTTTTTTTTTAAAAATGAAGAGCCTAAAATTCGGCGTTTGGGCCCAAAATTAGCCTATAATTATAATTATAATTCTGCCATATTTTTTTTTCAGTTCTGCCATTTTCGCTCTGCTATCTTAATGTACCTTTCTTGAAGAGTGTTCTCCAAATTAGCGAGCTTATTTAGGGCCTTCAAAATAAAGTGGAAAGACTGTAGATATTATATCGTCGGGTTAAAACTACAACTAGATATCTACATTTTTATTGATTTGAGAAAAACGCTTTTTAAGTTTTTTGAAATTCGATTTTTGCATGAGATTTTCAAGTTTTCTGCTTTTTATTTCTTATATAAAATTGGATGGGGACTACATTTCAAACTAGTAAGGGTGTTACCTTTGGCCTGGCCAAACATTAAATACCCTACACAGCAGTATTTTGAAAATTTTGCTAATGTATGAGGTGCCACGCCTTCCAAATTCACCCAGTTTTTTCTCAGAGTTTACATTTATAGTTCTAAGTATTTAAGTGAAATTTGGTTGGATTATCTGAAAAAATATTTTCAAGCTTTTGCTTACATGGGAGGAGCCACGCCCTCTTGTCCGATTTTATCCAGTTTTTGCTTAAAGCTTGCATTTATAGTTTTTAGTGTCCGAGTCAAATCTACTTTGATTATCTCAAAAAACACTTTCAGTACAGCGTCTTGAAGCTTTTGCTTATATGAGAGGTGCCACGCCCTCTTGTCCGAATTCGACCAGCTTTTTCTCAGAGCTTGCGCTGACAATTCGTAGTATTTATGTGTATTTTGGTTGCATTGTTGTGAAATATACTCCAAAATTTGCATTTTGAAGATATTTTTGTATGGGCGGTAGGCGTGTCCGTTGACCGATTTCGCTCATTTTCAATCCCCCGAGCTAACTTTGACGACGGAGGCTGTGTACCAAATTTCATTGAATTATCTTGCTTAGTTTTCCCAAAAAATGTATTTCCACACACAGCCGTTACCCAGCCAGCCAGCCACCTAGCCAGCCAGCCAGCCAGCCAGACAGACGGACATGGCTATATCGACTCAGGAGGTGACGCTGATCAAGAATATATATACTTTTCCATATCTGCCACGCCTCCCTCTCTGCGTTACAAACGGAAGGACAAAGTGAATATACCCTGGGTGTAGGGTATAAAAACTGACTATACTGAGGCGTAGCGCTATTTTGTTCATGTTTCTGTATACTTAATTCAAAATATCAAAAAATGTAGACATCTAGTTGTAGTTTTAAACCGACGATATTATGTATCTTCTACAAATCGCATAATCTGAATATCCATACTTTTTTATTTACTTTGAAGTACAATTTTTTTTTTTAATTTGACGACGTAGTTTCATTGTTATTTAATATGTCTGTCTTATACGATTAAAGTACTACTTCCTTAGACTTTTAATTAGTTTTTTTTTTTTTTGTGTACGCAAGTAGAATACAAAATAAGGCAATGTAAATAATTTGCTAACCAAAGTTAAAAGCATCGATTCAATTTTACGTAAATAAAAATCAAATAAAAAACAAATTCGGTTGGGCACATAATAAATATTGAAAAAAAAAAAAAAAAATAAATAAAAAAAAAAAAACAAAATAGAAACAAATAAAACTAAGGTTTGCCGAATAAAAACATTGACCATAAGAAACATAAATTCTTTCTGTTTTATGAGCAGAAAAATAAATTCACCAATTCACCATTCAAATTTATATTCCCCATGCTATATTTATTGTGTTAGTGATGCCGTACTTGTCATTTGATGTTTTCCCCGGATAACTGAAAGTCATTGGCGCATATTCATACAGTCTTATTTGGTATCAACTTAAGTCAAAACTTTTTTTAGCATTAACTAAGTTATTCATGATCGATTTGGCATCGACTTTTCTGCTTAGTTGGAACTAAAAAGATAGTTTCAGCTGAAGTTGTTATTGAGTTGATACCAAATTGTCGAAAAACAAATTATGGAGCAAATTCAACCCGATTTCAATATTTTGGAATGTTTTGTAATTTGGGACGAAGTTAATTTAATGCAAAAAACTAAAACATAAAAAATTCATTGAAAATCCCAGTAATTTTAACAGGTTTTTTTTTTTCAGTAACCGTGCGCCCGTAAAACAAAACCGTAATTTCTACAGTTTCCATATAGGTATGCATAAATCTACCTATAAAGAAAAAAAAAAAAGTAAAATTCTGATGTGACGTCGCGAGTATAGAACTTAAGACCCTTATGCTTATGCTACTTAGTTAATACTAAAATTCAACTATGAATAGAATGAAATTTTAAGTTGCAACCAAATTTTGGGTAGAGATTTGTTGGTATGAACTTAGAAAAACGACTATGAATATGCGCCATTGTACGAAAAACATCTATTTGTGAACAAGAAATAACACAGGTTTACAAAAAAAAAAAATGTCATGGCGTTTTGACCAGACTATGTGTTTCCTAGGGACTTTGACGTCCTGAATCTGAATCCCGGGTCCGTTTTTTTCCAGAACGTCTGAGAAAAATATTTCAAGGTCATATGGAGGTCATGTGTCGTTTAGTGATAAATTCGCTAAAATTCCGAAACTAATTTTTTATCATTAAGCCCTAAGTTCTTTAAAAGAATATGTGATCAAAAAGGGTATTTCGCACCTATGTAGTTTCGGAGATATTGCCATCGAAAGATCCGGATATATCTTCTATGAAAACCGCTATAAGTTGGGAACCCCTGGATGGATTTATAAAATATTGGTGTCATATGAAAGGTATTTTGACAGCCTATAAAAATGTTTGAAGCATATTTTCAATTGGATTCATAGTTTTCGAGATATGACCTTTTTTGAAATTTTGTGAAATTTTTCAATTACAACAACAAATAAATCAACAACACCAGCAACAACAACAACAACAATAATAACAACAACAAAATAACTTTCATATGACACCAATATTTTCCAAATCCATCTAGGGGTTCCCAATTTAAAGCGGTTTTCATAGAATATATATATTCTGATCTTTCGATGACTATATCTCCGAAACTAGGACCGAAATACCCATTTTGATCACATATTCTTTTAAAGATTAAAAATTAGTTTCAGAATTTTAGCGAATTTATCACTAAACGACACATGAACCCCATTTTGACCTCCATATGACCTTGAAATCTTTTTCTCAGACGTTCTGGAAAAAAACGGACCCGGGATTTGGATTCAGGACGTCAAAGTCCCTAGGAAACACATAGTCTGGTCAAAACGCCATGACATTTTTTTTTTTTTGTAAACCTGTGTAATTGAACCATTTTTAATGGAAAGATTTTTTAAATGGTTAAGCAAATTTTAAATAACTTGGAGTTAATCAATTTCCATCGTGAATAATTTTTCTACGACGCACAGTTCTTCAAATTTGGCATTTATGGCGTACAAATTATTTGTAGAGATTTACAAAATATATAGGCTTTTCCTTTACATATAGGGGGTTATCGGGAATAAATATTTCCGGGGAATTTTTTCAGACTGCCGTGCATTCTCTATTGAAGTTTAAGGAAATTCCCCGGGAATCTTGATTCACAATAACCCCCATACTATTAGCTGTGTTCCAATGGTAGTGGATCTGATCCGGATCAGATCTGAACTCATTGGAACGCACACGGATTCAATTTCAAAAACTTGGCAGCACTGACAACGATTGACAGAAATGCCAAATCATGAATGTCATTTAAATTTTGTTTATTTATTTATGATTTTTGAAATCAAAACAAAAAAGAAAAAAACAGCGTCGCCATTTATCTCATGCCGTAATAACACGTAGCTTTATTGCCTATGAAGTCTATCTATAAGCTAAAAAAATGTATGGATATGTGTATTAATTAGGATTCCTTGCGATTCCAAATTCGTTAAGACGTTGGCCATCGCATATTTTTACTTTTTGGAATTTTCAAATTCATCCTTACGTCTCTTCTTCGACCAAAATCACTTTTCATCTCAAAAAAATTGTTTATGCTCTCAAAAATAAAAATCTTATTATGATACTTCATTATTAAGTCTGGCAGCACCATACTTTATCTACTTTTAATAAGATAAATTTACAGCAGAGGGCAGCACTCAAATCAAAGACACAAACCACTGTCATAATAAAATATTAATTTGCAGCGATGTTGCCACGTTTTCCTTAAAATAGACAAATATATTTTACCCAGTTCTAAGTTTGCAGATTAATACTTATATTTAAATGATTGTATTTGATACTGTCTTTGTTTGATTTTATTATTTTCATTCATACAATGTATAGAGGGTATTCAATTATAATTCGTCTACATATCGCACATAGCATTTCTCTTCTTTCTTTATTTAATGTTATTTTTGTAAAACGTTATATTTTTGAAAGCAAAAATTCATATTCATATCACATTCATATTTATATATATAAGTCACAATAAATCAAACTGAATGGGTTTTTTACCACCACTTTTATCAGTTTAAGCTGATGAAAATTTTACTGCTATAAGAAAACTATTTCTGTGGTATCCAAATCCCGGACTTAGTATTTATACTTGGAAATAGAGAACTCCAAGCAGGAAAAAAGTGTCCGAATTGTGTATATGCCGCCAAAGGGCTGCTCATTTTAGCTTGAAAGCACTCATGAGTAAAAATTAGTTTTCAAGGCATGTACATAACTTTAATAATTTTCTTTTTAAGAATTATATTTCCATTATGATTTTAGCGATTTATCAACACTGTTGATTCAACAGCTTAGCAAAAAAAAAAATCAGTATTAAATATATGAAAAAACTTTATTTAAAATATTCGAATGCGGAAATTTCTTTGGGTATGCACTTTTTACATCATTCAAAAAGTAATAATTACAAGAAATTGATTTTTTTTTTTAAACATAATCAATCACATTAAAAATGTTTTACTGCAAAATATGAAATAAAACACTTTACTAATGTTATTTAGTAAATATTTAAGCAAAAGTAGAAGTTCTCAAGTTTCGAACACATAAAAAAAACTCAAGGAAAAGGTAAAAATAACATATATATTTACTAATACAGTAGACCCCGCTTAATTGACCCCCTTTTAATTGACTTCCCCGGATAATTGAACTAAAAAAAGCCTAGTGAAACTGTCCTCATTGAAAAAGGCACCAAAGTCCCCTGTTAATTGATTCCCGCTTAATTGGTTTCCCCGGTTAATTGATAAGAAGAAAATGGTTTCCGAATAAAAAATACATGTAAAATACCCCTTTTAAAAGATTAACAATATTAAAAGTAACAAAAATTTTACTGATGGAAAAATCTGAACAGTATTCAATACAGCTCAATAAAGATTTTAATCCTTCTCCGAACTGGCTATGGCAAATCCATGGAGAAAAATTCTCTCTCTCTCGCCAAACGCTAATTTTTTCTATGCTTAATTGACTCACTCGATCAATTATCCAGGATTCTTTTAATTGATCTGTCGGATCAATTAAGCGGGTTAATTGAACCGAAAAGTTTGCAATTTTCATCAAGTCAATTAAGCGGGGTCTACTGTAGTATATTTTCAGATCTACAATGAGAAAGACAATGCTGTAGAGTGATAAGTGGAAAGTGCGCAGCTATTGTAAGAATTTCAATGAAAAGATTTAGATGTTCCAAGCATACATTTTATACGGGGTGCATTGGCGGTAATGTTTTCATACTGTCATGGCTTTTTACGTTTTGCCGATGGCTTTGCTGGTGGTTTATTGTGTGTTCGTATGTTATTTTATATATTCAATAGTAATATCAGAATAAAATGGAACAACAAAACGAAAGTTTGCGTTTTGACTTAAAGATAACGAATATCATGTCGGAGTTTACTGTAGTAACAACTTTCCTTGGAATAGTCATAATTCTTACGACAGGTACGAACACATCAGAGTATACGAAAAAGATACATAGTTCGATGCTCATTGAATTATTTATTGAATTATTGCACTATATTGTTATTACATAAAATATTATATCAGGCATTGAAATAAGCTGCAGTAATGCCCTTTTTCTGCAGTAATAACTTCAAATTTGCAGTAATAACTTCAGAATATTGTAAAAAATTGTAATAATAATTTTCACCGAAATTCATCTTACTTTGTTTTGCGTTAATCGTTGAAACTAAATACTAATTTTATTTCACAAATAACCGTTGTTTTAGCTGTCTAACCTCACTAATCTGGGATAAGATGTAGCAACCACAATAAGTAATCGGCAACTCTACTTTAAACATATTTTTATAAATGCAAGGGAAATGGAAAATAGCGAAGATGAAGATGCATTCGAAGAAATTTTCACTATAAATTTTAAATTGAATCAGTGCCATGATATCTGTTATTTAATATTAATATTTAGTATTTATCACTTGAATAAGCCATTAAAAAAATTTTTCCTAAAAAAATGCAAATAAAAACAAAAAAAATTTTGCAGTAGTAATTTTTTCTTATTTCAACCTCTGTATTATATACTAAAAAACTAGAGTATGTCTTCGAATTATTAAGATTCGCTAGTACTTAAAGGACTTTACAACTTATACCAACAGCGTCGGTTGAATATAAAATTTTCAAGAAATTAAACGCAGGGTTGAAATAGCAACATTTTATTCCTTTTTCAGCAGCTTTATTTGTGTCTAACCAAATCGCACAGATCGGCGATTAGGACAATGGAATAAGCAACCAACTTATTTGAAATCTTTTAGCAATACGAATATTTTTAAGCGGAAGCTATTTAAGCATTTTTCTGGTCATCTTTGAAAGTTTTCACCCTCAAAATTCATTTTTATTTTTGTATGTATCAATTATAAGCATTGTAATTTTGTATCCTTTCCTTTTTTACATTGTTTTAGTATATTAAATGTTTCATTTGTATGTAAAACAAAAGTTTGCACATAATTAAAATCTCTTTTTGTGCAATGGTTTAATGAATAGTACTTACATACATAAATCTCTTTAGATATACATATATACTTATGTATGCAATTCCAAGGCTAGATTTACACATAAAAAGCTTCTCGAGAAATGTGAGCTGATTATTAAAAGAATTTGAATTCAAGAAATCCTAGGGAAATTACGAATTTTTTTTTTGACATATAAAAATTTATAATAAAACAGCGAATTAAAGATAAAATTAAAAATTTATCAGTCTCAATTGCTTTAAAAAATTTAAATAGTGAATTAAGTGAAATCCCTTCATAAATCTTTCACATGTCTGTTGAAATTACCCAAAACAGGAAAACATACCTCCATCTGGTAACACTAACAATATATTTTAACCAAAGACACGAACCATCAATCAGTGTTGTAAATTTAAAAATTCACTTCTATATTTAGCTGTGGTCGCTATAATTCGCAAGAACTTTTTCGTTAAAGCGTAAGTTAAATACAACATCCAATTGTACTACCAATGGAAGTGTGTGTCTTCTGTTTGTGATGGCACGTAGCTGGACATTGATCGCTAATTAACCGTTATTAGTGTTTGTTTGCAGATCTGCTCAGTGGCATCCGTCACACTGTTGTTTCCCAGTAATTCTTTCTGGCGGACATAATGTGGAATTCGTTTGTTGGCCTTCCGTTGCATGACGACGGGTCATACGCACGGTTATGCAAGGACAGTACCACCCGTTTTCATTCACCACTGCTTCGTGCAGGGGTGCATGAGCGGACGTGTATCTGCGCTTTCGCTGAGGCCCGGCAACATATTCCCAAAGTCTGCCGTTTTCAAAATTTCTTGGTTAAGTAACTTGTAGCTTAGCTTCGGATTTTCGTAAATTTGCTGTTCAGAACACTTCCATGACAGTGGCATTGCCGAGCAATTTGCCCATTTTTTTGTTTTTTATTTCATTATGTAGGGTTTGATTGCTGCATTTAAATGAATTGTGCATTTTGCTCCGTTTGTGTTATTTATTATTCGCTCGCTCCTATTGCGGTCCTTGAAATTTGGATGCAATGTTTGAATAGTAAGAATGATTTGGTCCCTATGCAAGCCAAAGTTAGTTCGCTTAACTACCAAAAGCACTGCTGAACATTACTTTTTGTTTTACAAAGAATCAGTTATAACTAGGGCTTGCAATTTACCGTCAAATTGCAATAACCGGTAAACGGTAAATGATTTCTCCCATCACCGGTATACCGGTTATTTACCGGTAAATGAAACAATAATGTGATTATCCATTATATGCACATAAATCTTAGTTAATTTAAATTACAAGTGATTAATATTATGTTTACCTATCTATGAGTATTTACGCCTAACTTATTCGTTTATCCATTAACTTATTATGCATGTGCATGTGTAATTATACTTTGTATACACCTACATAATATAAATTCGTAATAAAAATAAATAATAAATAATATAACAATTCATTGGTTTTATAGTTTAATAAAAATATTTTATTGTATTTGGTATGTTGATTTTTGAGCATTAAAATAAGCTCGCATAAAACAAATCATATCGATGCTCTCGTCTTTTAAACCAGACCTGAACTTTGTGCATATTTTTCCAGCAGATGAAAATGCTCGTTCTGATTCAACACTAGTTGGTCGGCAAGTCATCAGATGTTGAAATGCAATCTTCTTCTCTTTCTTTTTCTTCAGAAATTGTGTAATTCTCATCCCTTGAAAACACAAGCTTAGTTATATCTATAATTTTCGCCATTATTGTAGTTTTATTTGTTATATTGAATATTCCATATTCATCAAAATCATTAATTGCATCAGGATCGTGCAGATAATTGATCACATCGAAATATATCGTCCTTTTTTCCTTTATTCGAATTATTAGTTCTTCTTTAAGTTCCCTGGCTAAAAAAGAACTGTGTTTAGACAGTTCATCAAGCAAAAATTTCAATGTTATATCGGCTGTATATAGATTTATGTCTTCACGACATAGAGCTTTTACAGCTACTTTTACTGGCTGTAATGCCAATATTATGTCAGAGATCTTATCAAGTTCAATATTATCGATATTTATTCCCGATTTAATGTCAATCAAACTTTTTAAGACCGGATTTTTAATTTCATAAAATCGTTCCAGCATTTTGAGTAAGGAATTCCACCGAAATTCGTCTTTTATATGTTTTTGAAGATTAGATTTAAGAAGATCTTTTATACAAATTTGCGATTGATCTTACTTTACATATTAACAAACTCAATTCGTTATTGCGTATGTCACTGGGGGTTGTTGACTCTGGGATCACTTCCAAACCAGGACTGTTATCTTCATCTTCCTCATCATTAGAAATATCAATGATCTCTTCTTCAGCACGGGATGAGGTGCTTATTGTTTTTTTATATAAAACTTTATTCACAGCCAATTGTAGCCCATGCGCTAAACATAATTGATGCATTAGACCGCTTAGTTTTCCAGATTTCTTCATAACAGAAGCCCCGTCAGTAGTCATCGAGATGATATCATCCATTTTAATGGTAAATTGTGCTAACTTTTCTTCTAGATACTTGATTGCTATATCAGCCGACATCGATCCATTTATTCGAATAAGTCCAAGATTCCAAAATTTATTTTCGGCATGCAAATTCACATTCATATACCGACGATTTCTGATCGATGTCCATTCGTCCATTGTAACACTAAAGACCCGTTCTTTCATTGCTGAAAAATCGTCTATTACTAAATTACGTATTTTAGTTCCGTAATCTAAAACAATTTTTCTAATTGTATTGGGAGACTTTGGAATGCCTTTATATTCCATCCCGACAAGTAGCTTTCTTACATCATAAGATGTGCAAAACGTGTTAAAACATATTCCATCTTTTGCTACCATCCGGGATATAACAGCGGGTAATGTTTCATCTACAGATTTTATGTAGTCCGTAATTTTAGATTTTGTTTTTGTACTGGTCAGTGTTTCATCTGTATGTTCCCTTTTCTGGGAATTAATCTTGTGTTGTGCCCGCTCGTACTTCCTCCTACACTCTTTATTTTTCTGCCACATTTTTTACATTCTCCTGCTTGGCCACCGTTCGCTCGATTGAAATACTGCCATACTGATGTTTTATCCATGGGTCTAAAAAAATGTTTTTACGTAAGAATGTAATTTAAAAAATCAATAATTCACTTATTTATTTTTCTTTACCCTTTCGAACCGGTTGGGACAATATATCCCAAAAATTTTTGAATAAATACTTTTGAATAATATAAATCGGTTATTAACGACACTTAAATTGAATGAATTAATAAAATTAATGCAATTTTTAGTAACCACTGTTTTTTCTTATAACCACTCCAAGGGCATTGTATCCTGAAAATTCAAATCAAAAACATCTATTGGAAGTGTAGACCGGAAGTGCCTCTGGCGGTGAAAATTTGAATTAAGAGACGGTCAAACATTTTACTTAAATTTAGTTTCTAAGATTAACCTATCACAAATATTGTTTATCCCACAGTTTTTTTCCGGGTCGAAAGGGTTAATGAAAACAAGAATGGAACAAACAGAGCAGAAATATGTATCTGGATACGAATGATCTTCATATCGATACCTTAGAGCGCTATAGTCCTATCTCCACTTTTTGCGATTTTGAGATTTTTGCAATTATGGCATCATTGTGGGCTTCTTTATCGTGTGGAAAACTGTGTGATGTCAAAATACCACTAAAATACCAAAATATTCGATAATTAAGAAAAATCCTATCTCCAAACTGTAATTTTTTCAAGAGCGCTACTGTCCTATCTCCACTGAATATTCAAATAAGTCGCATTTTTAAAAAAAATTCTTCGTTTTTTCGCCTTTTCTTCGCGTTTCATGACTCTTTGCGACATTTAAGTAAACAAATTTGGTTACACCCAAGGCTCTACTCTTGTTTGTCGGAACCAAAAATTAAAAAAAAAAAAAAAAAAATCGTTTTTTCGTGTTTTCTACGCGTTTCATGACTCTTTACGACATTTTAGTGGAAACAATTTAAAAAAATGTACTAAATACGTCGTTTTTTTGAATAGTAGTGGAATTCTATATTAGGGCAAAAGTAATAACATACTATAAATTGGCTGGGATTTCGTTAGAAATTAATAAAATTGGTTAAAAACATTAAATTATGTTAAAATATGCTATAGGTAAAAATATTGCATGTATCGTTATATCAAAATAGCAGCCAATTCTAAATAACCACTGTTTGAAATCTTCTTTTTGCATTTCCCAACAATTGAAAAAATGGAGATAGGACTATAGCGCTCTAAGGTATCGATATATTCTCTGCCCTTTGTCCCAAAAAAACTAAGATCACCTGCAGCCTGCAATGGAGCACTTGTTTACCACGTTTACCAGTAACAAACTGTTTATAAATGCTGCCAGAGTCGAAAAACAAAACATTCATCATGACACAATGACCTCTATTACACGATGGCATTTCTCGCAGCGAGTTGTTGCCATACCTCTTTAAAAGTTTCGATAAAATCAGTCCCGGTAATTACCGGTTAGTTTGCCAATTTACCGGTAATAACCGGTGGTGCATTTTTGGAGATTTACCGGTAAACCGGTTAATCGGTAACCGGTAATGCAACCCCTAGTTATAACATTGTTGCTACGATGACATTGTTCAGGTGTACCATCTCTCTTGTACTATTTATATTCATCCTAAAAATATTCGGTTAAAATGTTATTCAATTCATACAAGAAAAAAATGTCTAAAAAATCATTTTGCTTTTTATATGATAATATATTTGTAATATTGTTAAGATTTGTGCAGGCAATATGTACTTACAATATGTACCAAATGATACTTGTTTGATTAAGATATTTTGTATACTCGCTGATATAAGACTTAATAAAGAATTCAATTCAATTCAATATGTGAAGAAAATAAAAAACTATTTAAGAAATGGAAAAGTTATATAAAATTGAATGAAAAATGGCCGAATTGCAATTTTGCTTATTTTTCCATTTTTTTTTATTTTATTTGTCATAAATTTGTATATTATATAGGGTGTATCGCATTAGGTAATGAAGCACCTGGGAGGTGATAGAAGACTCCTAAACTAACAAAAAATTGCACCTGAGGGGGATATAAAATGTACCCCTGACCAGTTATATGGTTAAAACTGATTTTCTGACTTGTTTCAGAAATAAATTTTCTTGGATCACCCTAACTTTTTAGAGAAAACTTTTTCTATGGAAAGTTTTAACTAATTGTATAAGCTTTTGAAGACTGTATTTGGCTTATAGAGTTCAAAAGGATTTCACAAAGTTCTGTACCTTTAAAGTTGATGTGTAACTTTTTTTCCTAATTTTTGACTTTGGCGGTCATTTTAGTAAGAAAAAGGTCCTATTAACTTACACTTTTATACACTTTTGGAATTCTCGTGAAATTTTCTTTAATTCAGTATTATACTTGTCTTAAGAACTTTTTAATTTGAGTTCGAAAAAAATACTTTTCTTTGTAACACTCGAGTAACTCGCATGCAATTCGCTGCATATGATGTGCGCGAAGCCTTGAAGCTGATTGTTCTTGAAAAGTATTTTTTCTGACCTAAATTTTACAAATTGGTACAAGAAATGTACTACCGAATTAAAAGAAATTTAAAGGGGACTCCAAAAAAATTATATTAGGATATGTTTATATGACAATTTGGGTGCAACAATTCATGATTCAACACTAAGGGCCGATTTCACAATGTTCAGTTAAGCCTTAACTGGAATTTTAACTGGCACTTTGACATTAAATTTCATACAAAGTTTTTATTTATCTGGAAGTTAAATTTTAACTGGAGATTGTGAAAACGGCCCTAAAGACAGTAAATGCAAGCTTTGACAAAAAACTAGTTGAATTCGGACAAGAGGGCGTGGCACATCCCATGGAAACAAAACTTTCAAAATGCTATACTGAAAGAGTTATTTGAGATAATTTAACCTCCAATACAAACAAAAGTTTCAAAATGCTGTACTGAAAGTGTTACTTGAGATAGTCCAGCCAAACTGCATTAAAACTCTAAGAACTGTAAACGCAAGCTCTGAACAAAAAATGGGAGAACTTTTGAAATACTGCAGTGTAGGGTATTCAATGTTTGGCCAGGCCAAAGTTGGTACTCTTACTAGTTTTTTTGATCAAATTGTCCCTGCTCCATTAAAAATCTGAATCTCAACTCACTTTTACGATACCATCTTTCAAATTTTCCGTAGTTAACGTTGGAATTTTCTAAATTTTTTTTTTTATCATTCTAATGTGGTAGAATGCTCGCCTGCTAGGCGGCCCGGGTTCGATTCCGATGCGAAACAACCTTACGTACCAGTTATGATTCATATGCCTTGTGTTTTAATTAGCTCGATAAGTCATTGAAAAATTTAAATAAAAAAAATTTTCGAATGTTTGCAAAACGATTACGAAAACATTTGGAAATAAACATTTTTTAACTGTTCATTTTAACCTTACAAATCAGTTGTGAAAATTCTAAAAAATAAATTTTTTCCAAACGTTGAAAAATTGGTTATGAAAACATTTGAAATTAACTTTTTCCAAGCGTAAATTTGTTAAGTTTAGAAAATTGTTTGTTGGGAAGAAGTTCCTTCTTGTTGAAATCTTCAAATTCTTATATTGTCAGAAGTACTATTCAAAAGAGGATTAAAAGATCTTTTTCTTAAATGCATAAACATCCGGATAACCACTCTAAATAAGAACACCGATGCACTGACACACTTTTCAAAAAGTACTTCTTCATTCGTTTACATCTTTTATTTATACCACAAAATTTACATTTCAAAATTTAGATCATTTTTTTTACATTTTCAATTTTTATTTGTTTTTATTCCTTTCTTTTATATAATGGAATGCTCCCTTCCCTACGATCTTTGTAAAAAACAACACAAATTGACACCAGCAAGCGTAGACGTTACATTTTTTGGTTATCTCTTTTAAAGCACCATGTTGCTTGTGAATGTAAATTTGGGCGGTGGAGTAGCTGGCAGCATGTAAAATGTTAATAAGTGTCCTATTCGTATGGTAGTGCTCTGGTAGTTGCACAATCGCTGCCAGTAAGGCTTAATACGATTTATCATCGATTTTTTTAGATCATTCCGTAGTGAATTAGCATGTTGATGAAGCTGCAGTAGCTCTTTTTTCAACTTGGCCTCTGACTCTGAATATTCTAGTACTTTAAACGCGCTTCTGAAAAGTTTAAACAAAAATTAGTAGTAGGAAATCATACTTAAAAATTAATGTGCATTTTACTCCTTCTTCGCAATTAAAAGTTGTTCAAGATTTTTGATAGTTTCGGTTGCTTTATCTAATTCCTGCTCTTTTTTGCTTAATTCTTTGTTATATTTGTCTTGTATTTCACAGTTTTCAGTGCCCAAATCACTAATCTAAGGAATGAACAAGTATTGTGCAATAAATTGATGTAACTTTTGTAATGAAACTAAATAAATTAAGTACTTGCGGTTTTATTTAATTTGGATGCTACTATACTGCAAGCAAAGCATAAACTTAAACTACGTTGTCATCGGAGATTTATCTGGGACTCGATCTATTAATCTCGTGGTTAAACCTGCCCGCTTTCACCGGCCGAAAGAGATTAATTTCTGACAGTACTATAAAAGTTAAGGGGTGCCACTTGGTCGAAAATAGCCAAAATCGGTATCCCTTATGATTTATACGCAGATTTAAAATAAATCTACTCAGAAGTAGATTTATTTTTGTGTGATAAATCACGTGATTTACGCTGAGATTTAGAGCTAAATATCGAAATTGCCGTAAATCACCCCATAAATCTCCAATGGAAACGTAGTATAGTCCATACATACAAGTGCTGAAAAATTGTTATTGTATGGAGTATGCGCATTAAACAGGTTTAGATTTCTATGTTAAAAAGTTTAAGTTGCTCGAACTTCGATCACCGGACACCAAAAGTTAAATTTTTATGTTAATAAGCATCATCTAAAATTTGTTCTATTCCAGAGCACCTTTGATAGATCCAGATTTTCAAAATCAAAAAATGCACCTAAATATCCCGAGTAAAAAAAAAACAATTTTTAAACTACGGCTGTACAAAGGCTGTACAAGGGCCAAATTTCATTACTTTTTTTGGGCTGTACAAGGGCCAAAAATGGTGTTTTTGCAGGACATTTGGGCCGTACGCGATGCTTCATATGGGCTGAACATGGGCTGTACGTAGGCTGTACGTGGGCTGTATGTGGGTTGTACATGGGCTGTACAATTGAATTTTACTATTGAATTGGGCTGAACATGGGCTGTACAATTGAATTTTACTATTGAATTGGGCTAAACATGGGCTGCACACCGGCCGTACAATTTATTGTTCTATTGAAATTTTTTCCATATGATTTTGGGCGAAGAGAAAAAATTCAAGTGTAGCTGACATCGTTAAGCTGTGCGACTCAGAAAATTGATAGCCTGGGTTCGAAACCCAAGGATGGCGGAAAAAAATTTTTTTATTTTTTTTTTCTGCCATACAGAATTGGCCTGTTGGTTGTTCTTTTTTAAAATGAAATAACAATTTTTTTTAAATTTTAACTTTGCATTTCAAAGAATTTTCTTTTTTGGCTTTTTACCTTTCATTTGATTTAATTTAAACCTGGGAATCCCAAGTGTTCTGCGATACGCACGTTAACGAGTTCAGCCAAAGCCATCATTATTGAGTAGCTGGCTGAAAATTTATTATATCATACTAGCTGGCCTGGTTGCGACTACGTTCGCCCATTCCCGATGCCTTTGCGTACGAAGTCCTATCCATCTCCATCGTCCCTCTCTTCCAATCACCAAGATTTTTAAAGATCCATGTTTTTTAATCAAAGCTCCCATAGGTACAGAGATATAACATTTTATATATTTTTTGTACAATATGAAGGGTGCAACTCCCCCTTCTCACCCCCCCGCCCAAGTTTTTCAAAGTAAATGGTAGATAGAATATTCGTATGTACCAAGTTTTATAAAGATATCTGCGTTATGTGAAGAAATATAGCATTTTGTGTATTTTTTGAAAACTGGATGAAATTCTCTTACACCCAATATCCCCCAAGTTATGCATAAGTTCATCAACTTTCATAATCATAGCTTGTATAACTGTAGAGATATAGAATTTTTTGTATTTTTTTCGTATGGGGGGTGCAACCCCCGTTCCCCTTAGTGGCATCCCACCCCCTTAAGAGCCTTCTGCAGACCATAACAAACAATTTAAAAAAATGTCAATCAGCCTTGTAGTTTCCGCGTTCATAAGCTACATACGGACACCATTTCAATTTTATATATATAGATTTATTCTGTCATTCAATTTTATATGATAAAAAAAAAATTAAAAAAAAAATTGTATTTTGACGTCAATAGAAAAAATAAATTGTACAGCCCATGTTCAGCCCAATTCGAATGAAAACATCAATTGTACAGCCCATGTACAGACCATGTACAGCCCATGTTCAGCCCAATTCAATAGTAAAATTCAATTGTACAGCCCACGTACAGCCTATGTTCAGCCCATTTGTTTTCTACACAAATTTTTTTTTGTACATTTGTACAGCCCTTGTACGGCCGCATGTACAGCCTTTTGGGCTTTTTTAGTTTTGTACAGACCACGCACGGCCTTAGGTTTGGTTAGATTAGCGCGCGAGATGGCAGTTGCCATCATAACTTAGGCCGCGATTAGGCCCATTGTATACCCGATATATAACTTCGTTGTTAACCTATGTGAACCATTTAGAAATTTTTATAAACTCCAAAATGGATTTGGGACTCTTTTGAGCTATATCTTCAAGAGAGTCGAAGAAGTGACTTTCGAACACCCTGTAACTGTAACGTCGATAAGCCAACGCTGGGCATTCACAAAAGAAATGAAAAATGGACTCTTCGATGTCAGAATCTTTGCAACTTCTACAAAGATCTCCTACGTCAGTAAGGCCCAGTCTAGAAGCGTGTCTGCCTATAAAATAGTGCCCTGTAATGACACCAATTAAAGTTCTGAGACTTTGTCTACACGTACGGCCTCAAAAAAGCAAAAAAGCCTACGTTCAGCAAATGTTCAGCCCTTTATCATTTTTACTTGGTATAGAACAATTTTGAGCTGCTTAAGACGAATCTGCAATTTATTTCATCGTAAGTCTTGTAGCTTTGAAGAAACTGTCCATTTATGATGAAAAATTAAAACAATTAAAATAAAATAATAAAGACAATGTCCATATTAAGGAAATGGTTTTGGCTCCATGAAATGTTTTCTGAAATGGACCAAATTCTACATGGTGGGTATTTACATCAAAATGAAACTTTTGATGCCCGGGAAACGAAATGCTGAGTTACTTTGAATTTTTGAATCAGCTTAATGCGGATATTTAATGCAATACGAACTTTTTGAAATCAAACCAAGTTAAGAAAAGCGCACCCGCTTGACTTACCTCATTGATAAGTTTATTCTTTTGATTCTCTAAAAATTGCACATTACGTTGCTCCTTGCAAAGGGCATATTGCAAATTTCTTTGCTCCACCAGTGAACGAAAAAGGTCGGTTTTTGTTTGTGCCAAAAGTTCATTCAAACCTTCGAACTCTTTTAATTTCATGCGTAATTGCTCCTCTAAAAGTGCTCTATCAGCCTTAAGACTGATGATGGTTGTCGTTAGACTTTCACATGATGATCTTGCCAGATTTATATTCTCCATGGAACGTTTGAGCTGACCGGTCAATTCGCCATTGCGTTTTTGCTCAACACGAAATAGTGTGTTGTAAACATGTATTTGATTTTTAGTTTTCAAGGACTGCAAGAAAGAGGTGAAGCAAAATTAGGTTTATATTCACCCCGATTTCCGTTGGCGTTTTAATTGTCGTTCTTAAGGCTTATTAGTTTTTATCGTGGTACGTTTCTAAATATGGAGTTTGGAAACATATTGGATCGACGAGGAGTGTTTATCTCGTTCCAATATATTTCAATGCAAAGCAACGACAAGGAGTTTCTATAGACGGGGTTAGGAAAACGAAGCAACCAAACTTATGATTTGTGTTCCTGATCCCTCGATAAACACTCCTCGTCATTTTAATATATTGCCAGACTTCAAAATTAGAAACGAGACGACGATAAAAACTAAAAAGCCTTACGAACGACAATTAAAACGCCAACGGGAATCGGGGTGAATTTTAATGTAATTCATTCCCTTACCGCCCGTTTAAGTTCCTCAACTTTTAGTGTCAAGTCCTTTACATCTTGTTTACGTTTTCGCCATGCATTTAAGAGAACCGTAGCAAAAACTCTCATTCCTGCTGTTTGTACGACCTGTCCACTGCTGCTTGAATGTTCTGTGAAATAACTTTTTTGCGTTTTATGTAATTGATAATTATGTTTCGGTTCATTCCATAGGCTATTTAACATGGCGCCGAAAGGATTTTTTGCAGGATCAAACATTTTGGGAACGATCTTGCTCTGAAGGGAACAATCTAAATCCGATTTGGATCTATTGAGATATAACGCGTCACTTCGCCGCATAGTTAATTTTATTTAAGTTATGATGATATTAATGGTAATGGATGTTGATATTGATTTTGATGACACTCTTCTTGATATTTGATAAATTGCACTTGATATACTTAAGTTATGTATAACGTCTAGTTTTGAAGCAGATTAACGCGTTTAAAGACCAAATTTTAATGAAAATGTCCAGTTTGTATTTCATAGGATACCAAAATTGTTGAAATCACTTTAAGGCAACTATCTCAAGAGAACTGTGGATTTACTTATATCAAAATAACAGTTATAAATATTGCAAAAGATTGTAATATATTTTCTGAATTTAATGTTTTGCTTTTGAAATTTTTTGCTTTTCTACGTAAATATTTTGATTGTTATTGCTTGAGTTGATTTTATTTAAATTTTGTTTTTAATAAAGTACATAAAAGATGTTGTGTTTTGGATTAATATGGTATATTATAGCTTTAATTTATTTTTCAGATCGCTATTTTGTTTCTCGAAATATCCGGAAGTACATGAAGACCGATTCTAATCGTCAAAGTTATAAAAAGCTAAAAGTAGCGACTAGATTTGTAAAACATCTGAAAAACTTTGCATACTTTGAAACTGGACATTGTCGAAAAAGTCAAAAATTGTTATTGATGTCGAAAATTATGGAAAAATGTAAAAGTGTATCGACTGGCATTGCAAAAATAAGAGAAATATCGAGAAAAAAATACTGTGAAGGTCAAGGAATCTTGAAGAACAATGAAAAAAATAAAATGTAACTATCAAAATGGTTGAGAAGTTTCGAAGGTTACCAAAAAACATTGAAAAAGATGAAAAATAACGGAAATTTTTCTGAAATATATTTAAAAATAAATTGATGATTTTCGGTAATTACAAAGTACCATGCGCAAAAGATCAGACCACCTGAACTTTATGTTTTCGGGATCGCTGAATCCGAATATGGTGCCAAAATAGCGAAGTTGGTTCGCGTTTTTTCAGATATCAACAATAATGCTGAAAATTAGAGATTTTTCCTGGTTTCTGAAAAAACGCGATCCAACTTCGCTAATCTGACACTGTATTTGGATTCAGCGACCCCGAAAACATAAAGTTCCGGTGGTCTGATCTTTCGCGCAGGGTACTTTTTTTTTGTGGGCCTGTGTTATCGAATAGTGCCGAAATATGTGACAAAAGTTTAAAAGTAATAAAAAAATATCGAAGAGGTCAAAAAGTATCGAATGGAACTGAAAAAAAAGAAAACGAAATATATCAAATAAATAGACAACATTAAAAAGTAGTCGATACTTAGTGCATGAACATACCGAAAAATTCAAAAATTATCATGAAGAATGACAAAATTAAAAAACGGGAAGTATAAGATGGCATCAAAAAATAACAAAGAACATAGTTAAGGCAAAAAAAGATTGAAAATCAAGAAAAGAAGATAAATAGAACCTGCCAAAAGGGTTGTAAGGTAGCAAATGAAAACCATTGAGAAAGTCGAAAAGTAAAAAAAATGTTTGCAAAATTTTAAAATTACAGAAAAACTTTGAAAAACATTTGAAAAAGATTATCGATAATTAGCCAATAGGTATGGGGTCGAAAAAAGTAGTACTGAAGTACTGAAAGAACATCGAAGAAGTCGAAAAGTTGAAAAATATCGAATAACATTAAAAAATATTGAAGATATCGAAAAAGCCAAAAATTATAGTACTTATAAATAGTATTTTACAAAAATAGCAATACATAAAAGTAAGTAAAGCTATTGAAATCCTTTGTA
This sequence comes from Calliopum simillimum, assembly GCA_951812925.1. Taxonomy (NCBI): domain Eukaryota; kingdom Metazoa; phylum Arthropoda; class Insecta; order Diptera; family Lauxaniidae; genus Calliopum; species Calliopum simillimum. Next base: position 50,460,777 of record OX638369.1, on the reverse strand, counting down.
CAAAAAAACTTTAAAATAAGTAATTTATTTTCATTCAGTTTCAGAGATATAACACAGTGCAACATGTAAAATCCAAAAAAATTTTTGAATGTGGTTTCTCAAGGTACATGATGTTTTTAGCAAAAGTTTATCTGATTTTTTTTAGATTGGCTCCTCGTTAAATTTCCTTTAATTTTGTAGTAAATTTATTATATGAATTTTTTGATTTCAGTTCAGAAAAAAATACTTTCATGTAACAACACACGCGTTACTCGCATAAGATGCGAGCGCTGCACGCGGTACCGGAGCCTTCAAACGTATTGTTCTTGAAAAGAATTTTTTTCCGGCCTCAGATTGAAAAATTGATAATACAAACATGCTACCAAATTAAAGGAATTTTAACGATAACTCCAAAAAAAATAATGGAAGGGTATGTTAAGAGGACCTTTTTCATACTAAAATTGCCGCCAAAGTCAAAAAGTAAGAAAAAAAAAAATAAATTTTAGATATCAAATTTAAAGTTTCAGAATTTTGTGAAATGCCTATAAACCCTACAAACCAAATACATTCTCAGAAACCTCATACAATTAGCTAAGAGTTTTTCATAAAAAAGTTATCGCTAAAACGTTAGGGTAACCCAAGATTTTTTTTTTTTGAAAAACAAGTCAGAAAATCCGTTTTTTCCCGATAACTCCACAGGAATACATTTTAGGGGGGTAGCAATTTTTTGTTAATCTAGGCTTCCTCTATCACCTCCTAGAAGCTTCATAATCTTATCTTTATCTT